>OX465285.1:50054113-50096078 GCA_949987705.1 Thereva unica
TTTCAATTCAATTCAATTCAATTTATTCGACTTAATATTCACAGTTACAATATCTTATCTTCTAGTTACTAATACTAATGTAATTGATGGACTATATATATGTATTGTCCATTTGCCTATTATAATCATATGAAACTGCCGAGCTTTATGCAATAAAAGTTGGAGTCTGCACACTTGCGACCGGTGTGCTTAATACAGTAACGGTCCTCAATGGGCTACACTACCTTAAGAAACTAAAATATAAAATATATATATGTACAAATGCTAAACTAAAACTAAAAATTATATCTAGGTTCAAAAGCACTAAAAAAGGGAATAAAATCACGATTCCATTACTTAACTAACATTTAATCGAATCTCACTTAAAATAAGCCGACAAAGTTTTAAATGAAATTCGATTATCATCTCATAGACAAAATAAAAATTAATATACATATTGTAATATTGTAAGGCAATCAGTAGAAGACTAAACTAAAACTAAAAAAAAATTTTACATCAAGACAAGTTAGATGAATTTCGCAAGATAGAAACTCATCTAAGTCGTCTTAGTCCAATAAATCTAAATTAGGAGAAAATTGCAGATTTTAATCTTAACATTAACATAAGTTTCAAATTTTATATTTTGACATGATTACTTTAAGCTTTATCAGTATTATCAATGGTTACAACTAAGTATTAAAATAATTATAATCAGGGTTAAATTTGAAGACAAGTTAGATGAGCCTCTTCAGCCATAACCTCATCCAAGTGGTCTTCATACGATTAACAATTACAACTAAGTATAAAAATCTTATTATTATCAGAACTGAATTGTGACCAAGTTAGATGAGCCTCTCCAGCCATAACCTCATCCAGGTCTTCGTACAAGTATTATTAACCGCAAATCAGTAAATCTTCTAGGTTTCCTCATTCCAGAACATTAGTGAAAAGATTATTTTTCTTCTTAATCCGTAAGTCTCTTTTTCCACTCTATCAGCTATATCCCCTCGTTTTTTGGTTACAAGAAGTTTAAACATTACACAGTAACACTTATACTTTTAATTATTATTAATTATGACTTTATAAATTATTTAAATTCACTTGAATTGAGACATTTGTCTTTAGATAAATTTTGTTACTAACGGTAAATTACTTTTGCCGGTTCGCTTTTATGCGACCACGTTTTCTTTTTGAGATGCTCCGCATCTCGACACTTGCGTTCGCTTTGACGCTCACCAAGCGAATCCCCCGCGCTAAATCCCCCCCTATCTTTAAGTTCAATTAAAATGATGATTTTTGGCGGCAACCGGAGAATTTTAGATTGACACTAACCACTGCCGCCGAGCACATTTCGTTTCAGAGATTTACGATTTTTAACAGCTGTTTTTGACAGCTGTCATGTTGCAAACCTTTGATTTGACGTCATATTCGTAATCAGCGACCTCGTAAACCCTCTATAGGACGAAATTTCACGTCATTCTGAAAAAAATGTAAAAAAATGCAATATTTTGTTCATAGTTGACAGCGTTTTTGACAGCTGTCATTTGTCAAACCTTCGATTAAACGTCAAATTGGTAATCAGCGACCTCGAAAACCATATAGAAGCCACGATCTAAGTAGTTTAATGGACGTAAATTAACAGAATTATCAAATTTTTATTATCGTTTAAAAATCGTAAATCTCTAAAACGAAATGTGCTCGGCGGCAATGGTTAGTGTCAATCAAAAATTCTCCGGTTGCCGCCAAAAATCATCATTTTAATTGAACTTAAAGATAGGGGGGTGCACGTTTTTTTGATTTTTTTTTGCCATTTTTGAACCACCCTAATATACATATATAATTAATATACAAAACTAGTGTAGTGATATAAAATATACATAGTAATATAATAAACAAAGTTTACAACAATAAACCAAAAATCGTATTTTATAAAAAAACAAATGGTGAAAAACCCAAAACTACAAAGCCATGTACGGCAGTTGTGTGTGTATTATTTTGTGGTCCGGCTGAAACGTCAAACCTATCAAGGTTATGTGCGAAAATAATCAAATCGAACGCGGTAAAATTATTTCGGCGCGAATAATTTTATGAAAATAATTACATATTGCTGTGAAAAAGTAGTGAAAAAATATAAAGTAAGTGTCAGTGAAGTGATATAGATATTTATTCAGTGCATTAAATTAAATTAAAATATAGAGTGTTGAAAATTTTTCTTTTTATAGGTTAGGAGTGGTTAAATCAGAAATACGAAGAGAAAAGGAAAATTGTGAGTGATTATTATTAATATTAGTGATATTCTAATTAGAATAAATATTATTAATTTCAGTGAATCTTTGCGTACCTAATTGGAAAGTGGAAAACATCGGAGAAGACTCAAAGGACCCAAGTTGAGTTAATTTTTTATTTTTATTTTATTCTTTTAGTTATTTATTTGTAGTTAGCTAGTTCATTTTTTATTTATTGTAGCTTAATTAGTTGAATTATTTTAGTTTTTTACCACAGTTTGGTAACTTATTTAGAAGCTTTCCTCGCGAAATTCCGAAGAAAATCTCGGAATGCCTCGTCGTTGCTGTGTTGTTGGTTGCACCGCGAATTTAAAAACTGCTCCCCTGGTTTCTACATTTTCATTTCCTAAAGATGAAAATTTTAAAGCTTTATGGGTGAAAGCTACATATCCATAGGAAAGGCTGGGCACCAACGAAATACTCTGTGGTATGTGCTTTACATTTTCACGCGAACGATTTTGTCCAACCGATGGAGAGTCTCCCATCCAAACGTTTAATTAAAAGCGCAATTCCGTCCATTTTTCCAAATCAACCATCATACCACACTGTGCCTGGACCTACAACTCGCAAAGATCCTTCTTTACGATGAGTTGAAATTATTTCACGAGTTGAGGATATGTCTAATAAAGCTTTAATAGCCGACTGTATCAAATCCTTTGACGATTTCAAAGAAAAGTTTACTCGAGAACTAAATTCAGAGAAATGGTACCAATTTCAAGAGGAGACACAAATTACCTTTTTCTTACTCGAGTCAAATGCGGAAAATGGTTGTCGGTTTTCGGTTAAAATCATTGTTAACCAATTTTTAATAGTTAAAGTTTTTGTAAAAAATTTAGAAATTCCCGCGAAAGATTTATCTTGGATTTTGCCAGGTAATTTAAAACTGGGGCTTTGGTCTCAAATTGTTAATTTGTTGTCACGTTACCTCCATAGCACCAGTCCTTTCACTCCTAATCGGGAATATTATCTTCAGCTTGTTAATTTTTAAGAAAAGCTAACGAGTGTGAAGATGATTTCCAACATCAAGGAAAAGTAGATATATTATGCAACCAAGTAGAACTACTTTAAAAAAAAACACCCAAAATATGCTCCATCTTCGGTTATTATGGCATTCGTCATATATAGCTTATCTGCTTCCGCATACGAGCTTCTAAGGAAATTTATAACTTTACCCTGTAGAAGATATTTGCAATCTATTTCCTCCAAGATGCATTTGTCTTCCGATTATAAAAACACCAGCAATGACAAGCGGTATTTCGAACATATCTCAGAAAATTTAAATGATCGGGAGAAATACGTCGCGCTTTTACTGGATGAAATTTATTTGGGTAAACGCGGTATAGAATACAAGGTCAATAACTTATTAGGAATGGCACAAAATAAACCAAGTTCAGCAGCTAAGACTGTACTAGCATTCATGATCAAATCGATTAAAGGTACGTCTACACTGGTGCGCTTTTTCTTTCAACAAGGGCATGCGTCATAGCGCACGGGGAGGCAGAGTGCAGGCATGCTCACAACGCATGCCTCTTGGATGTTGAAAGAAGGCAATCCCACCAGCGCAAGCCATGACGCACGCATATCCAACTACTTGGATTTTTCGTTCAACTCTCCTTGTAAGTTAAGTTTTGTTTGTTCGTTAGTGAATTTTTATTTGTTTTCAAGTGAATGAAATTTAAATAATCTCCAAAGTGTTGATAATACCCAAATTAATTTTACCAATTAATTACAATAAATAGTTTAAATAGATGTTTTATTATATTAAAACAAAGTTATTAATAATGTCTACTTAGTCTAGTGAAGAAACTTTGAATTTTATAGAAGACTATAGAAGTTTTGTGTGTTTATGGGATGCCACAAATAAAAATTACATAAACAAGCAGATGCGTAAAGACGCCATTGAAGAGTTGGCCACTAAATATAATTTAACTCCTGAAGGTGGAAAAAAGAAAATTAAAAGTTTGAGGTCATACTTTTCAAAAGAACACTCAAAAGTCATAAAAAACAAACGGTTCGGGAGCAGAAGATGTATATGTATACAAATCACTGTTGTTTTTGTAGAAGTCGGTTTTTGACATTCGAAAAAAATTTCTAAATAGCACTCCATCATCTTTGCATTCCAGGAGCGCGTTCAAAAACTTTACTATAGTAAACCACGAGGTAAGCTGTGGTTATGCTACATCACTTCACTTAACCACGCAAGTTTATGTTTAACCACGGAGGTTTTGGAACGAACCGTGGTTAACTACGAATTTAAAAAAAAAATTAAAAAATTTTTCCCATAAAATAGTCTCCGTAATTTGCTTGAATTATTCTGTATATGTCCATTAATTATTTATTTGTAATAATTTCAGAAATCCCACTTCGATCTGTTCATTGTTAACATTAAAACAAATGTAAGAGTTGTTTTTATTCTTCTTCTTCTTACCTATCGCTAACCATGCTCCCGAGCATGGTTAAAATTTAACTACACCATGGTTAATCACGGAGTTTTTGAACGCCAAAAAGTTATGCTCGTGGTTATATTGAAGTTAACCACAGAGTTTTTGAACGACAAAAGTTTACCATAGTTAACTATGGTCAACCATAGTAAGGTTTTTGAACGCGCTCCAGTTCATTGATGAAATTAAAGTTACGTGTTTTTAAGAAATCTTTGATCCACACTCGTTTTCTCTTAACCTTTTGCCTTTTTTTAATTACAACAAACGCTGCTCTTATTCCGAGTAATAACTCTGCATTCATTTTTTTAACAACAATGAAAAAAATAACAACTCACTAGATTACCGATCAACTCATTGGGGCAATGTGGACACTTGTTGCATGCGTCAAACCTCCGTTCCATCGCGCATGCTATGTTGAAAAATGAAAGCGCAAGTTGAAGCGCATGTTGAATTGAAAGAGGAAGACGAAAGCGCACCAGTGTAGACGTACCTTAACGGTTCTTTCAAAGAAATTATTCGTCTTATTCCAGTTGTCGGTCTGACTGGAGACGAAGCGTGTTTATTGACCATCGACGTTATTAAATTCGTACAGCAATTAGGATTCCGCGTCTTGGTTATTATATCAGACAATAACCGAATGAACCAAGCAATGTTCAATAAATTACGTGAACATCGTGTAAACTTTTTCCCCAATCCTAATTTCCCCGGTGAAAATATATTTCTGCAATACGACACGGTACATTTGTTTAAAAATGTTCGCAACAATTGGATCAATTTGCAGAGTTACGGCAAAACATTTTTCTATCCCGATTTCGATACCGGTGAAGTTAAAAGCGCTTCTTTTGACCATATCGAACAATTATATGGGCAAAAACGCGAAAAAAGGCATATTTGCACATTTAAAACCCAGCAAAAAAAAAGTTTACCGACCGAGTTTTTTGTGGGTTTTCCCTCCATATGGCCCCAAAACAAGCCCGTTTCTGCTACAGGGGTTACAAGGCGACCGTCTACCATTTTGGAACTTTCTTGGGGAAATTTTCTCTGAATTTCTATCTTTATTGAAGATTTCAAGACAAAGCTGCCACGGAGGGGACCGCCACGGAGGGGACTATTTGACTTCAAATCGCTTTTCTGAGTTCAGGAAGAATCCTGAGTGAATTTCCGCTTACCGGTGACCACAGCTTCTTAGAACAACTTGAACTTTCCACTTCTGACGCGTTTTTTTCGGTTTGAAGTTGAAACCGCGACTGCCACGGTGGGGACTTGTTTCAATATGCGTTTGCACTTTGAATTTTAGAGCAAGCGAATTTTACAGTTAGGGATTCAAATCGAACGCGCCGAATGGGTTTTCGAATTGTTGCAGGTTCATGAAACATCCCCCGAAGTGAGGGAGCCACAGCAGAACATTCGAACGCATGCAGGCTCTAGCAGCACTGCGGTTCGCAATTTTAACGGAAAATTTCGGACAAAATTCGAATACGTGTAAGTTCTGTATTCTGGCGTTCCGGTTTGCGATAAAAGAGAAAAAATCAAAGTTTTAGGCCCCAAAAACCATTCGTGAACGTCCAATTAATCTGGATTTTTGTAGTTGGGACATGCCACGGAGGGGACATTTTGCACAGTTTCTGGGGCCTGTCGGGCTTTATGGCTGGCTGCATGGCCGTTTTTTTTGTGGAAAAGTGTTGCCTAGGTCGGTATCCACCGAAAGCATTTTTTTGTGGGTACTCATTTCCGACTCTAAAACGGTCATCGGCTCCGGACACGCATATGCCTTTTTCCGCGTTTTTGCCCATATAATGAAGAAGTTAACTTATTAGTCAAAAAGGCGTGCAAGTTGAATTTTAAAACCATCCATCCGAATAGTTTAGAACGGCAAAATGTTCAATTAGTTGATAGCATCTTCCACCGGACCACTATCGCTGCGTTAAAATCAAATGAAAATATGATCCAAACCGCAGAATTTTGCGAAATAATTAGAAATTGGTGGGACACAGTCAATATTAAAAGCTCTACCGTTGGTAGAATTAAACGAAATGACTGGTCCAAACCTTTTGATAATATTTCAGATTGTAGGCTCGAATTTCTTACTAAGTTTATATCTTGGCTAGAAAATTGGAAGAGCACGACAGATAATGGCAATCACGGTATTTTAAGCAGGGACACTTTTGAAGCTGCCATCGCAACCACCCAAACTATTTTGCATTTAATTAAATATTCCCTCACGACCTTAAATATTAAATATTGTTACGTTTTTACGGCTTAACGGATTCGTAGGATTAATTAAGGAATACAATTTTTAATTATCCACACAATAATTTATTTATCACAAACCAAAACACAATTTAATTATTAACACAATTCTTACAGTTCACTATAATCACTAGCAAATTTAATATTTCGCACTATTCAATTCTAATTATCGCTTTTTATTTCACTATAAATCACCACTTTTCACTTTGGAACACTTGTATCGCCTTTATAATCAAAACTGACTCGATAGCGGCTGCCAGGCGCTTTTATATAGGCAGCTCGACCTTTGTCTACTTTCTGGAACCTTCTCGAGTCCCTTTTCTCGAGCCTAGTGGTATGTTCTTTTATTTCGTTAAGTTTCGACCAGCTTGAAGTTGTCTTCGCTTATTGCTCGTTAGTTTAGTACATAAATTCTTAGTTCAGACAACAACCGAAAATCGTTGATTCATCCTCTCGACAAACAGATGGCGTATAATCATCACATTGCCCCCTTCTTAGGACTGTTCGTCCCGAACAGTTGTCCATCCTGGATCCGGCTGATGATATGGGCACAGCCTGTCTATGTGCACAATCTTCTTCTTTGCTTTGGGTCCTTGTTGAATCCTGTAGACCACATCGTTGATCCGTGTTAGGATTTTATAGGGCCCCTCCCACTGACGCTGAAGTTTCGGAGACTTGCCTTTCCGTCTTCGAGGGTTGAACAGCCAAACGAGGTCACCTTCCTGGAATCCGCTACAGTTTGCTCGGAGGTCGTACCTTGTTTTCATCCTGTCACTGGCTATCTTGAGATTCCTCCTTGCGAGCTGGTGGATATCTGCAAGTCTATCGCGAAGTTCACCTGTATAACCGCCAGTAGATTCGTTGCTTTCCACAGGTGTCCCAAATTTCAAGTCGCTTGGCAGCCGGATTTGTCTTCCAAAAATCACACTAGAAGGGGTTTGTCCTGTGGAATTATGAACTGCTGTCCGATATGCCATTAGAAAAATAGGGATATAACTGTCCCAGTCGCGCTGGTGCTCGCTAACGACTTTCCTTAAGTGCTCTAGCATTGTCCTGTTGAATCGTTCTACCATTCCATCGGATTGGGGATGAAGGGGCGTCGTCCTGGTCTTCTTCATTCCGAGTATCTTACATACTTCTTGAAAAACTTGAGATTCGAAATTTCTCCCTTGGTCAGAATGAAGCTCATGAGGAACACCAAATCTGCAGATCCAATTGTTCACTAATTCCTCTGCAACAGTGACTGCTTCCTGATTTGGAATGGCATATGCTTCGGGCCACTTACTGAAGTAGTCCATAACCACCAAAATGTAACGATTCCCTCGGTCTGATGCTGGAAAAGGTCCCGCCACATCGATTGCAATTCTTTCAAATGGAGCGCCCACGTTGTATTGCTGCATCTCTCCTTTTGTTTTTACTCGAGGGCCTTTGCTGCTGGCACAAATTGTGCATTTACGGCACCAGTCTGTAACATCGTCCCGCATGTGAAGCCAATAGAATCTATCTCTTATTTTTGCCAAAGTTTTATTGACTCCCAGATGTCCTCTTGATGCGCCATTATGACACTCCTCGAGAATATCTCTTATTCTACTGCGAGGGACTAACACCTGCATTCGGTGAGAGGTACCGTCAGCGGTTTCCCATTTGCGCTTTAACACTCCTCGCTCGATGTGCAATGAATCCCATTGGGCCCAATAGCTCTTCAGGGTTTCGCTTCTCTCTGCAATATCCTTCCATTCAGGCTTCTCCTCGTATTCCTTCCATGCCAGAATCGAAGAAATATCTGGGTCGTCGCGTTGGGCGTCTCGGAGTCCCTGGTCGTCCCATCCTGTCGTTGGCTCAACGGTCGTCCTTTGACACTTTTCCTCAATACGCCCACAATGTTTGCAATCTTTTACGCATGGTCGCCGGGAGAGTGCGTCTGCATTTCCATGGTTTCCTCCTTTTCTGTGGCCTATATTAAAGTCGTAGGACTGAAGTCTCTCTATCCATCTTGCCACTTGTCCTTCAGGATTTTTAAATTGCATCAGCCATTTTAATGCTGCATGATCCGTTCGAAGGATGAAGTTTTGCCCATAGAGATACTTGTGGAAGTGCTTAGTTGAGTCCACGATTGCCAATAGTTCCCGTCTTGTGACACAGTAATTCCGCTCCGATTTTGACAGCGCTCTACTGTAATAAGCTATGACCTTTTCCTGCCCTTCGAAGTTTTGTGATAGCACTGCACCAATCCCGACATTACTCGCGTCTGTGTCCAATATGAATTTTTCCCCTGGCTTCGGATATGTAAGTATTGGTGCTTGGCAAAGTCCTTGTTTTAGTGTCTTGAAACTTTCCTCGCATTTTTCTGTCCAGATAAATGGTCTTCCTTTTTCTGTCAGTTTATGTAATTCCTTAGCTATGTCGGCAAAGTTCCTGACAAAACGTCTATAATAGGTGGCAAGTCCCAAGAAGCTTCGAAGTTCATGTTTATCCTTCGGTGTGGGCCAATTCTTAACTGCTGCTATTTTCTCCGGATCTGTTTGAACTCCATTGGATGAAACCACATGTCCGAGATAGTTGACTTGGTCTCTGAACAGTACGCACTTTTTAGGGCTGAGTTTCAGCTGGGCTGTTCTCAACTTTTGGAAAACCTCTCGTAGATTGCCCAGATGTTCCTCGAAACTTTTTCCAACGACGATGATATCGTCCAAATAAACCAGACAAGTCTTCCATGTCAGTCCTCGCAAGACGCATTCCATCAGTCGTTCGAATGTAGCTGGAGCATTACACAGTCCAAACGGCATGACTGTAAACTGCCACAGGCCGTTTCCTACAGAGAAGGCTGTCTTTTCTCGGTCCTCCGGGTGAATTTCGACTTGCCAGTAGCCGCTCTTAAGATCCAAGGTAGAAAACCATTTAGCTCCAGAGAGAGTATCCAGTGTGTCATCGATACGAGGTAATGGGTAGCTGTCCTTTTTAGTGATGTCATTTAACCGTCGATAATCCACGCAAAACCTTGTGCTGCCATCTTTTTTTCTGACTAGAACCACGGGAGACATCCAAGGGCTTTTCGACTCCTCTATAAGGCCTTGTCTTCTCATGTCCTCAATCATATTGGCTGCTTCTTCCCGCTTAGCTAGTGGTAGTCTTCTCGGCGGTTGCTTGATTGGCTGGGCATCTCTGGTGTCGATCCTATGTTGGACGATGTTCGTTTTTCCAAAATCATCATCTCTCATGGCGAATATATCACTAAAGTCCTCCACTAATGTTCTTGCCTGGAGATACTGGTTTTGTTCAAGACAACTACTTGAGAGCACTGTGTTTACCAATTTCGTGACCTTTGGCTTTGGTTTTGCCACCGGTTTCGTGTGAGCGCACTCCACTAATGTAATCTGTTCTGCCGGTTCTCCTTTCCCCAAAACCGTATCCTTCTTCAATCGTATTTCGCGCTCGTTGGTATTTAGCACTCTCATGAACACCTCCCTTTTGTCATCGATGCTCACCAGACATTTTCCAATTGCTATACTTTTGGCCTGTTCCGTTTTCTCTGGTTCGATAAGATAGAATCGGTAGCTCCCGGGATCACCATCGACTATTGCTCGCACCAATTTCTCAGCGCACGGAGGAAGCACGGTATCTTCTCGAACGACGACTTTCAGCTGCGAAAAACACGTGGATCCTATGGCCATGGGAATCTCCTTGTTGTCATATCTCAGTATTTCCTCTCCGATGTCCAGTAGAATTTTATGCGTTTTCATAAAGTCCAGTCCCAGAATACACTCGTCTGTTATATCAGCTACCAGGAACGAATGTGAAAATCCGATGTCTGCGAGAACCACATCCAACATAGTTTCCCCGTGTACTCGTACTGGCTCTCCTGTTGCAGTTTTCAGTCTGTATTGGCATGCGTCTTTCAACCACTTATTACCGACCAAGTCAGCCCGGATGACAGATTTTGAAGCACCAGTATCTACAGTTATTGTGCATTTTTCTGCTCCAATCTTTCCATCGATGACAAGGCTGTCGCCACTACGCTGCAGTTGTTTGATAGTGACGATGATGATACCGGGGGCTTCGATTTCCCCGACCAACTCCCGCCCCATGGAGTTAGTCTTTATTCGTTTCCCTGCTGCTGTCTACGGGGCGACACGGAGTCATTTTCTTCGGCCTCCCTCTGCTCACCTTTCTGTCTATGTCCGCATTTTTCACAACACTTTGCGCCACTCTTATTCTCGGGGGACTCCGCTCTCCTTCGCTTTCTGCAATTCCTTTGCAAATGACCCGGTTCACTACAGTTCCAGCATCGGAGTCGACCGCGTACTTCCGCTGCATTCATTCTGTTGCAAATATCCTCTGTTGTGTGGATCTCTCTGAGGCGGACTGCACTTCTTGATGCTTGCTTCGCTGCCTCGTATGCCAGAGCATATGCCAGAACTTCAGCGGTATTCTTCTTTCCGGCCAATCTCGCTGCTTGTTGTAGATCTCGGTCGGCAAAAGAGTTAAGAAAGGCCTCTCTTGCTACTTCGTTGATGTAATCTTGGCCGAAACTAGGATAAGCCAGATGCACTAACCTCTCGATATCGGCGCATAGTTGTTGTAAAGTCTCTCCTGGCTTTTGAAGTCTGTTTCGAAGTTGAAGTCGATAAACCTCTTGCAGGTGCTGATCACCGTAACGCATTTCCAGCGCTTGAACTAAGAACCCGTAGCTGTTGCGATGTTCCGCTGGTATTGACTGCAATATTTCTGCTGCTGTACCCCTTAGTGATAACGTTAAGGACATTGCTTTCTCCTCCTCGGTCCAGTAATTACCTGCTGCCGCTGCTTCGAATTGGAGCTTGTAAGTAGGCCATGGGCTTTGTCCGTCGAAAGTTGGAGGCTGTAGTTTCCTAAATCCGATGACTTCGGGAGATGCTGGCTGATATATCTTTACCCTTTCTAGGTCGGCTCGGACAGACTCTAGTTCAATCTTTACCTTTTCTTCATTTTCCTTTATTGAATTTTCGAGCTTTTCCAGATCATTCCTTACGTTTGCCTTGATGGAAGATTCGAGATTTTCCAGATCATTCCTTACATTTTCTATTTTGCCATTTAGCTGGTTCCTTTGTTCTTCCATAGAGTCTTTGAGCTCTGCGATCGAACGTTCATGAACTACTGTTAACAATTTTTGTTCATCTTTTAACGCCAACACTTCCGCCTTGATCTCTGCTGATGCACGTTCTTGCGCTGCTGATGACCGTTCTTGCGCTTCTTTCATCTCTGCTGATGACCGTTCTTGCGCTTGTTTCATCTCTGCTGATGACCGTTCTTGCGCTTCCTTTATCTCGGCTGTCGAGCGTTCTTGTGTCTCCTTCATCACCATCAATGTCTTAAAAAGTTCTGCCATACTCACTGTCGTTTCTTCTGGCTCCTCTTCTACCTCGCCTTCAAACATGTAGGATTCAGGATCCTTACCTTCGTTCACCATAGCTTCTCGAAGCAGGGCGGTTAGGGCATTTTTAGCCCCCACAGTTGATAACGAGCGCTTACTTAATTCTCTTTTCAACTCCACAATGCGCAAATCCACTAATTTTCGACCCATTTTATTATTATGTCTTTAGTTCGTACTCACAAAATTAAATTCCGGTCACAATAGTTTTTTTTTTTTTTTTTTAAAATTCACTTATTTCACTTATCTCTTAATTAATCCCACTTCTGACACCAATTGTTACGTTTTTACGGCTTAACGGATTCGTAGGATTAATTAAGGAATACAATTTTTAATTATCCACACAATAATTTATTTATCACAAACCAAAACACAATTTAATTATTAACACAATTCTTACAGTTCACTATAATCACTAGCAAATTTAATATTTCGCACTATTCAATTCTAATTATCGCTTTTTATTTCACTATAAATCACCACTTTTCACTTTGGAACACTTGTATCGCCTTTATAATCAAAACTGACTCGATAGCGGCTGCCAGGCGCTTTTATATAGGCAGCTCGACCTTTGTCTACTTTCTGGAACCTTCTCGAGTCCCTTTTCTCGAGCCTAGTGGTATGTTCTTTTATTTCGTTAAGTTTCGACCAGCTTGAAGTTGTCTTCGCTTATTGCTCGTTAGTTTAGTACATAAATTCTTAGTTCAGACAACAACCGAAAATCGTTGATTCATCCTCTCGACAAACAGATGGCGTATAATCATCACAATATGTTTTATGCGGTAAATTACAAACCGATTATTTAGAATGTCGGTTTGGCTTATATCACTCTTTGTCGGGATGCATTTATAGAGTTTCATATGCGGAAATTGTAGAATCGGAAAAGAAAATTCGTGTACATAACGTTTTCGTACATAATAAAAAAAATTTCAATAAACTTTCTCAAACCACGGGAGAGAAATCACTAAGCTGAATAAGAATTTTCAATCTTAAATGCAATTATATTTAAAGGCTGTGAATAAGTCATTTTTTTATTTATTTTGTTGTTATTTTTTATCTTTTTATAATATATTTATTTATACTATATAGTGCATGTTTATTTATATATTTTTCATAAAAAATTGATTTATTTTAATATTTCAAAGGCTGTGAAAAAATGCCAATTTGTTTTTTTTTGATATTGTAAATATTTTATTATTTGTTATATTTCACACTGTGATATTTTGTGTTAATGTAAATATAGAGATGCTTTAATACGAATGCACTATCGAAAATACACTAGTCGTATAATTTCTTAATTACTTTTTTTCGTGATATTTAACTAGTGAGTTTTCGATAGTTGCTTCTTTTCGCCCTACAGAGATGAAAATGGAAAAGCGGAGCAGGCTCTTGACACCCGGACAGTAAAATGGGACAACGCAAACTTATTAATAAATTGCTGTCTAAATTTCTTTTATATACGATCTTTTATTTCATTTAGGTTACTTTTACTTATTCTGAAAATATAAATAAATAAAACTTTAAATGTTCTTTCATATTTGATTTCTTCAGTTATTGTATATATTTTTTGTTTATTAATAATCTTCTTATTCTGAAAATATAAATAAATAAAACTTCAAATGCTATTGTTGTCTTTATCTTCCAGTAGATTGACTTTTTTTCTCGTTAGTAGCCTCGACTTTAGTGATCTGACGTATGTATTTGAAAACTCTAAAATTCTCTCTAGAATGTATTAATAGGGTTCGGAACCATTTATTGGGAGAATTCCCTTTTGACCACCGGATCACCGGACCACGTTGAACACAAAATTCGCTTAACTCCTGCGCCGTTTCTTAAAGCGACCAAAGTAATGTAGCATTGTAGGAAATATATCAGAACAATTGGATTGGCTTGATTTCCGGACAACACTCCAAATTGCAATGTCTGTCATTATACGAACTTCGGAAGACATGATGACAATGCTAGATTTTCAATGGGAGGGAAGAAAAAAGTAGCTTAGCACGAATAAGAAGTAGATGATGAAGGCTTATTAATCTGGAAGAAATGGAATAATTTACTCTACACCAATAAAGCTTTTAAATATAATAATACCTGAATTGCACGCTGTTGTATTTGTGGCCAAGACTGCTCGCTAATTTCTTGTTTACCTTTTGGAGGAATTTGTGAAACTCATTCTGTTCAGTACCAGGTGGTTTATGACAATAAATCAATCTTGAATTAACATCATCTTCCAAAACGTATCGAGCTTATCGCGACAGATTTGGTTGTCCAACTAAAGCAAGTAATTTTTTTTCTTATAATAAAATTCATCGAAACTGTAACTTTACATCCACATCCTAATGAAAGTTCTTCCGTGGTTATCTTTAACATGAAGAACATGATTTCGCATCCGTACTAAAAACAATGTGAGTAATTATATTTTGTAATTTAACATAGGGTGAATTCAAAAACTCAACACTGCAAAATTCAGCAGTTACAAACAAGTCTTGAGTTTTTGAATTCACTCCGACTTGATCTATATGCAAAATTCTATTTAATAACATGACAGCTTTTGTTGGATTGGGCACAGAAACTCTTCTCTGGTATCAAAGAATTATTAGTGCTATTTTGTCTCATATTTTGATAGCCAACAAATCCAATCGTTGTTACACTGTCAGCATTCTTCGGCTCTTTGTTAGTTGATTTGAAAATAGATTATGATAGATTAGATGATAATAGCGGTATAGATTAATCTCTATCCAATAATTCTACATTAAGGCCCGTCACGTCCGTCCTGGATATATGCAAATGTATAAATATCAATTCAAAAAATTAAATGCTAAAAGATATTTATCTGCGCGGATATATCCAATCCAGGCCGGTGAATATGGGCCTAAATGTGTTTATTTTTCTAAATTCAACAAACAAAACACTTTCGCTATTCTCAAAACACTTTCACTATTATTATTTATTTTATTATTTTATTTCGTTCACTATTTAACTAAATCTTTTAGCAAAATAAAACAAAACAAAACTAAAAAGTCACTAATAAGCTCAATCTCAAGGCCATCTGACAGCCGCAGACAAAAACAAAGCCCGGACCACGAAACGTTTCAATGTATGTGCGCTAGTGAAATGAGCATGGCTTGTAATATAGAAGGTTGTGAAGGTTGTAATATAGAAGGTTGTGCTTATATTCATTATATACCGCCTGCCACCCCATAATAGATAAAGAGAAACTTCACCTATCTTCGATCTCCTTTTTCTTGACTCAATATAAAATAAACGAAAATTCAAATTTTAAGAAGAGTAAAAACAAAATTTCGAAGCAAATATTAAGAGTAGATTTAACATTGCTCGAAGGCAGTGTAGATTACCAAAAAACGAAACCAAGGAAACAAAGAGAATACGGTGGATACAGTGGTGGATATAAGAGCGGCGAGAATCCACTCTGCCGCTCACCGCTCGTATTGTGGTTAAGGTTTTACTCTTTCTTTACAGTAGGATGATAAATTTGAATTGTATTGTATTTTATCTACAAAAATCTGTACATTGCGTTCTTAGTGTTTCCAGAGGAGGAAAAATAGTGAGATTTTAATCTTGATATATTTAAATTTATTTTTATGAAGTTGACTATTTGCTTAAGGGAAGTAGTGCGTCCTTTGCTTCCAAAGAGGAACCGTCACTCAGCGGCGGCTTTAGGGGGTGGCAAACAGGGCAATCGCCCGGGGCCTCGCTCTTGCAGGGGCCTCGCGCAAGAGCCCAAGCAAATTTTAAAAAATGTAGATTTTTTAACTATACATTTGATTTTGATCCTTAATTACTTATTAAGGTTATAACATAACGGTAAATTAAAAGAAAGTTAGTTAACTAATTCATTCATCAGTGGCGGTTCGTAAGGGTCAGGATAAGGGAAGCAATGCCCAAGGCGAACGATGAAAGTAAAAGTATCGAAGGTTTAACTAAAAAAACTGAAAAACAACATATAGTGGAGTCAGAAAGGAAAACATAAGGAATTTTTTCCAGTCAAAACAAATTTTTTTCTACTACTACTTTAAAAAAGATAGTAATAATAAAACCCTGCATACCTCTTCTCATACCTATTCTCTTTTGTAACCATCATTACATTTTTCTTGCAAAAAAAACACTTCAGGCAACCCGTACTGAAAAATACAATTCATAAAAATATTCTCTATCCCTTTAAATAATCTTTAAAGAGAATCTTAAAAAATATAATGGAAGCTACAAAATTATCAGCTTATATTCAACACACGCCGCTTGCCACCCCATTAGAATAACAAATAGATAAAGAGAAACTTCCTATCCTTGATCTCTTTTTTCTTGACTCAATATATATAAACGAAAATTCATATTTTAATAAGAGTCAAAAACAAAATATCGAAGCAAAATTTTAAGAGCAAATGTAATATTACTCGAAGCCAGAACAGATTACCAGAAAACGAAACCAAGAAAACAAAGAGAATACAGAAACCTAGGAAAACAAAAGGGATACAGAAAATTTCTCTACCTTCGACTTGTCAATTCCCGCTGTTCGGGAATTGAGATTTACAGTGTATCGCTCAGGGAATCCCCGTGTTTCATTTCGTTTGTCAACTCTTAGTCCAGTCAATTTAGATATCCGAGGGTACATAAATTCGCACCTAGGTGAAAATTGGTAGGATTGTTCAAAGCACCGTTATAAATGAAATCTAAAAAGTCCCCATCGATCCGGCACCTGGAACCTGGATTTACTCGGGGTCAAAGGTCACAAAAACGGGTTTTTTGCGATTTTCAGCAAAACGGTAACTTTTATCATAAAATAGTGTTTACAAAGTTTGTAGATTATGGGATTACCTACAAAAAAGGATCTTATACATTTTCCCGTACGAATTGTCATTCATGAGATATCGCCGTTTTAAAGATTTATATAAAGCACTCATAGAGGCGAGTTACACGGCATAACACTTTCTGCTGTAACAAACCGGTTTGTGCGTGTTATACGAGTTACACGATAAACTGACTGTTCTGCATTTTTTCGTGTAACAATTCTATTGTCTATGTAGCTGTGTACAAACTTTGAGTCATTTTCGTAGACCCCGAGAATGAAATTATGCAGCCTTATTCTCGTTGTCGAGTGAGGTGACAGACGTGTCACTTCGACCTTAAATTGGTATTCCCATTGTCAATCTAACAAATTTCTGGCAACCAAATCGACTAAACCCGTATGTACTTGTCGCAAGGCGCCGTATGGAGTGACATTTTCCTCGATACGTATGAAGACATCGACAGTTTTATTCCACCACGTCCCTAGTAGTCACGTCACTCGACAACGAGAATACCACCTATGATTGTGTTAGTGTGTTGCTCTGTGCAGTCGAGAATTTTTTGGGATGCACAAGTAACAAACTTCCCCGCGACCCCTTGCCTATAAAACCGGTTTATTGGACTTATTGGAAGTGTTGATGGAAGAAATGTTATGCCGTGTAATTTGCTTCATATCCCCTCACTTGCAACTTGTATGGCCGAATTGCCATTTACTTAAACTTTAATAACTTCTAGACCGATTATAGTAGAGCAACGTAATTAGGCTCATCTTTTAGGTAAATGTGTATTGTTTTATGTGAAATAAATAACAGAAACCTGAGTGACTCCGTTTAAAAGATATGTAGGTTCAAAGTATGGGCAAATTGTCTTTTTTCACATAAAAGAATACACATTTACCTAAAAGATGAGCCTAATTACGTTGCTCTACTATAATCGGTCTAGAAGTTATTAAAGTTTAAGTAAATGGCAATTCGGCCATACAAGTTGCAAGTGAGGGGATATGAGTGCTTTATATAAATCTTTAAAACGGCGATATCTCATGAATGACAATTCGTACGGGAAAATGTATAAGATCCTTTTTTGTAGGTAATCGCATAATCTACAAACTTTGTAAACATTATTTTATGATAAAAGTTACCGTTTTGCTGAAAATCGCAAAAAACCCGTTTTTGTGACCTTTGACCCCGAGTAAATCCAGGTTCCAGGTGCCGGATCGATGGGGACTTTTTAGATTTCATTTATAACGGTGCTTTGAACAATCCTACCAATTTTCAGCTAGGTGCGAATTTATGTATGTACCTTCATACCTATTTTTTGGTCTAATTTGACCGGACTATCTTGTCACCTTGGAATTATTTTGCTTGCTTGAAATTTTCAAAATAAACTATTTTTATGTCATTATCGATAATGTGCGCGCAAGCTGCCATCCTAGGTTTGAGGCTCTTAAACATCATGAGATCATATTTGGTTTCATGTATAATATAAAAAGATTAAAGGAAATTAGTGATAGTGAACTTTTGAAGCAATTCAGCGACTTGCAAATATCTATGACAGTAGGAGAATCATGTGATATTGATGGACATGAATTGTACGAAGAACTGAATATGTTCATTCGTGTGTATGAAGGAAACGACGACATTATCTCGGTGCTGAAATATATAATAGAAAAAAAATTAACTGAAGTTTACCCCACTATCGAAATAGTCCTGAGAATTATTGCTACCACACCTGTTACAGTTGCGTCTGCTGAAAGAAGTTTTTCGAGGCTTAAAATTATTAAAACATATTTGAGGAGTTCGATGACACAAAATCGGCTTTCAGCCCTTTCTATTCTTTCAATCGAAAATGACGTAGCTCATTCGTTGGATTATTGTGCTTTAATTAAAGATTTTAGTCTTAGGAAAAGCCGCAAACATCAATTTTGAAATTTATCATTTTTGTATTTGTTAATTTTGTGAATCTTCCAATGTAAAATATTTTAAAACTCAAATCTTATTTATTTGTATAACTTTAACATTTCTCCTCAAACATGACAAAACCTAAACCAAAGAACCAGACCTACTTTCGCATCACATGCTTTTCACGAAGGACAAAGGGCCTCGCAAAGACCTGCCGCCCGGAGCCTCGCAATGGGTAAGGCCGCCTCTGCCGTCACTGATAGGAGAAGCAGTAGACCGAATGCTTAGGAGGCAGCAGGCTGGATTCGTAGACTATGAGGAAGCGTTCGACTCGGTTAATAGGAGCTTTATATGGCAGGCACTACGGCGACTTGGGCTGCCGGATAAAATAATATAATTGGTAAAAACCCTACATAACAATTCCAATAATTGACATCCTTGTCGGCGCTCTAAATAGTAAAACAGGCGGCATACAATGGGGTTTGCTATACCGCCTTAAGGATCTCGACTACGCAGATGATATCTGCTTGCTGCCCCACAAGACCTCAAAAACATGCTCAACAATTTGGTAACAGAAAGTAGCTCAGAAGGCTTAAGGGGACATAGCACTTTACCGGGGTCAAAAAATCGAAATTTTTTTTTCCATCTATCTCTCCTATGACCCTTCATGAACATGTGTGCGAGAGGATTTTTTGATCCCCCCACTCCTTATCCTCGAAAATCACGATAGCGCAGCCGGCCCGACAGGTCGAATTTCGACAGCCGATAACTTTTGAACTAAACATCGGAACTAGGTGTGGCTGGCTCATTTTACTTGTTTTGTTCCCTCAAACAGTATACTGGCTTGGGATTAATTTATAGGCTGTGTTCCGAAATATAACCCAGTATACTGGGTAGTGAAAATGACGTCATTGATTGATGCTATATTTTAGTTGTGTGAACCGGTGGGATGTACTGGTAATCACAAAAATATAAGATATTGGAGGCTGAAACAGTTTCAAGTTATAAAACTTTCATGTGACCTGCTGTTAATCACAGCGTAAACGCCCGATTTAACCCTTTCCTGCTGGGCAGTATGCTGGGTGATATTACGGAACACGGCCATAATAAAAAGCTCGCTAGATAAAACAATAAAACCGCCCGCTTCGGGGAAAACACTTCGCGGTCGGTTATCTTGTTCAATTTTTCTATTATGAACTAATTCCAAGCCAGAATAATGTTTAAGGGAACAAGGCGAGTAAAATGAGCCCAGCCAGACCCAGTTCCGTTAGCTGGTTAGCTGGGGTTGAGCGGAGGCTCATTCCTGAGATATAATGAGGCAATGGATGATACAAGACAAGGAATGCCTTTCCATGAAAATGTTTTTCTTCTTCCCGATGCTCGTGGCCGATTCTTCACTTCGTTCAGTCTCAGTATTCTCGTCGTTTCAAACACGCGTTCATCGAAAAATGTCTTCCTATCCTCATAGATCAAACCCCGCAGGCCACAGAGCCTGTCGGCCGAGAAAACGTGCTGCCAAGTTCAACGGTTATAAACCTTCCGAACAAGTGCCCGAGGAATCTTTCAATAATAGTGCAAGTTCCAAGAAGCTTCGTCGCGACACTTGTTGCGAGTTCGTCCCCGAGGATCCTCTGTTCGGGTACCGAATGATTGAGATTTTCACCGTCTTCAGCGCATTAGCCGAGTTCTTGATTTGTGGGGAGTGTAAAGGACGTAGAAGATTGCCCACGAGGCCTCGGATTCAAGATCATCATCGAATATCCATGTAGCCGGCGAGAAGTCAATTCCAGTTTGACAATCAACACTGGATACGAGATCAATAGAAGGATAGTTCTGGTAATACGGTGTCTTGGGCTTGGTGGTGAACAGTTGAATCGGTTCTGCAGTTACATGGAACTGGGCGCCGGTCTTGCCGCGGGCGCTTACAGGAAAATTCTGGATCACGCGCACCGGGCCGCGGAACAGGTATTTGACGCATCTAGGAGGAGAGCAATTGAAGTTGAAAAAAAAAGAGAACGAGGAGAGAGGGAAGTCGATTTCGCACCTGACTGTTTCTGGAGATGCAACGTGGAAGAAACGCGGCCACCTCTCTTTGCTCGGTGTCGCCGAAACATGGAAAGTCGCCCAATTCATCACAGGGCGCTTACAAAGCTTCATTAACAGATGCCTGCGTCGTATCCTAAAAAGCTGCCGGCAAAATAGAATTTCAAAGGAAGAACAATATCGCCACGCTGTGCCAAATCAGGCGAAGGAAATGGAATTGGTTTGGACACACCTTGCGACGCGAACAAGAAAATCCCGCCAAACAGGCCCTTGACTGGAATCCGCAAGGATCCCGTCGAGTCGGAAGACCTAGAACAACGTGGAGGAGCATCCTAGTAGCAGAGGCCGCAACAACTGGGAGATCCTGGTCGTAGCTGAGAGCTGTGGCACAAAACATAATCCGCTGGAGGGCAACTGTTTCCGCCCTATGTCCCATGAGGGTTTAAAGGAGCGTAAAGAAGAAGAAGAAGATTATTATTATAATAGTTGGCCCAAGCGTTCTTCCATTGTATAGGATTTCGGACCTAGAAGACATTCTGTCGGAATTTGACGTAGTAATTATATTTAATGTGTATTATTAATTATTGATTATTGTAATTCCGATACACTACATATGCGAAACAATTAAATGCAACATCTCTAGAAAATATGGAAGAAAGTTTATTCTGGGATTATTTAGACCATATATTATTCGTAATCTCACATAATTAGCCCCTAAATACATCTTATCCTTTGAGTCAACCCCTTCAATAAATGTTTTTCCCTTCATCACTTTTTCTTGATTTATGTTTAGCAAGGAGACTCGAAATCACGTATGTACATTAAAATAACGAGAAATCCACAGGCCCTAAACTAATTCCTTTTACGTATAACAGTAGTAAAAATAAATCTAACGAAACTTAATAAAATGGGAAAATCAAGCTTATAAATAAACAGCTCCCAGTCGTAGTCGTTTACCTGATAGCATGCGGTAAGCTAGGAGGAATTCCGTATTTAACGAACATATTGGTAACTAATAAATCTTCCCCTAGATGTATTCAAGTGTTCTCAAAATCCAACAACTGCCGTCATTTTCTTCTTCGACAGAATTTTTACAATAAACATGCTGATCATGTCTTAAGGAGAAATTTCCCAAATAATCGACCCAATCACGTTTGCAACCAATTGAATTAGAAGGGCGAGGAAAACTTGAATCAAGGCAGTCGATTTTCTAAAGAAAAGAGTTTTCCTCTGTCGCAAGGGCAACTGCCCAAACAAAAGCCCGCTCCACCGGCTGAACCAGATTAGATAAACTTAAAGGTGGGTGCCGGTCTGGAATGGGAAGAAGGTGGGAAAAACTTGTTTATTTGCAGAGACCTTTCAAGACCTGCTATCAGTGGAGCATCCTTTCGTTTGCCATTCTATGTGACCTGCCGTACTTCTTGACAACTACGAAGGACTGAACCGTGTTTGTGCTTTGTGCACATCATAGGAATCGTAAATAATTGCAAAATCGTGACATGGCGCTTAATTCTGGGTTTCTGGCTTTTTTACTTTCTTCTACTTCTCCAAATAATTTTTGTTTTTGTTCTTCCTATAACCTGTCTGCTTTATGCTCAAGACAGCTTCATCCCACGATTCCTGCATAGTTTTCCTTTCGGTATCGATGGTACGACGAAGCTGATTTCTAATACGTTCATGAAAGTAATTTATGGAAGATCATAAATATTTCTCATGAACTTAATCAAAATAATGAATTCGCCATACACGCTGCTCTATCATTTACGAGAGTTCTTTTGGGGTGTTTTCACCATGTCATGACCTCTTTACTAACGGTTTTCTTTCGTTTTGTAACTCCCTTCAGTATTTTCGTCTAAGACCCCCCTACAGGTTCCTTTACTCGAAATTTGCCAATTCTGCCAAAGAGATGATGAAATTTTTTACAAGTAAGTTTATCAGAGTTTTCAAATATTACCAACCAATCCTTGATCGGATCGTTAGCTTCAGCAATTATATGTGAATAAAATTTTTGTGCATCAAACCCCTACGAGTGATTAACGATACAGGTGTCGTTGCAAAACGCCATGGAAGCGGTCATAGAAAAAAGCAAACCACAGAGTTGGTGTAAAAGGTAACTACTCGAATGCTAAGAAATTCACATTGAAGAACAACAAAAATCCAAAAATCCAAAAATCACAACAAGTCAGAATCGGGTTATAGGTTACAGTTTCAAGTCTAGTATGGAGTTCGAACGGAATTCCATTCCCTCTATGGAATTCGAATTTTTCTGTGTGCTTTTTGCTTTGTGAGTACCTATGGAACTCGAACGGAATTCTATTGGGAATACATATCATACACCTAGATAACAGTTAATAATTGGGTGCCAAAGTTCCGCTTAGGTCTGGTCTTCACCATGTTCATCTGCTAGTTTGGTACTGCCTGCGTCACAACCTTTGTTGGCTGGATAAAGGGATTACTTGTTTCAGGAGGCATAACCAGGCCCACCACATCATCTTGCTCGACCTGGAGCTGAATTATGTTTGGTTCCGTGGAGAATGTTGAAATTCCAAATCAAATTCTTTGATATATTGGATGTGGTAGGTACTTAGTCGGGGGACCGCTCAGTAAAAGTACTGCCGACACAAAAATTAAAAATGGTAAAAATGGTATCTAAGATCATGTATGAGTCACGTTTAAATTATTGCATGAATTATCAATAGAACGGGAGCGGGCAGGAAATATAGGCTATGAGATGTCATCGTCGACTTTCCGAAAAGGAAGAAAGAAAAGTAGTGTTTACCATATAAATGTGATAAGTAGAAGAATCGATACCTACACGCAAACATAAAATATATTTTAGTGTGCTTGTGTTTCAGGTTTTAAATTACTTTTGCTTGAAAAAATTTAGGTTTTGAAAAAATTGGGGCTTTTCGAAACGTGAAAATCTACATTTTCACCAAATTTTATTGAAATCGGATCATTTTTGTGAAAGATAAAAATGAAAAACAAAAAAATCAGTTTTTGGAGTTTTTCTCAATTTTTTGAGGTTATGTCGAAAACTGGTTTGAATGAAAGTTCTAGATTTCTTAATTATCTACAACTTTTACATTAAACGTTTTTCGATAAAAGGTCCACTTTTCGCAGTAATCACAGAAAAACACGATTAGCCCCCCCAAAACTCACATTTTGGCACCCCCGGGCCCCTTCCAGTCATCTGCTGCGGTACTCTCGATTTTTCCTCGTTTATGTAGCATTTCTACTAAATTTTCCCTCCATCCATATACTGCTAAGAATTTTTTGTTTCGCAAAAATTATCGGCATTGGTCTAAAAACAATAAATGCTATTGGGTAGAAATTTCTGAAGTGAGCTCATGATTTTCGACGTTGAAAGCAAAATTAAAACCAAGCTGCAAAAAATAATCTACTTGGTAGTCTCAAGTCACGCCATGAATATTTTTGGAAAAAATTAATTTGTTTATGAATAATGGGGGATTGAATATTTTGGCATCGATTGATTGTAAAATTATTTTCTCGTAAACGATACGATGAAAATTATTGAAAATTTGGGAAAATGATGTGAAATAAATACGATTTACTTTAGTATGCGGAACAACATAATAATTTATTATTGTTACTAATTTTCATCATTTTTTTTATAAACAAATACTGATTTGGCCCTGTTCTCAATGCAATATTCGAAATTTTTTTCGAGGAGTGTAATCTATGAAGGATCACGATTAAAATACCGTTTCAAACTTTTTGTGATTGCTCTTCGGGTTGGTAAAAAATACTATTGTTTATAGTTCACTCAAAACGCGAGGGGGGTGTTCCAAAATAACACCGTTAAGAAAATCGAACCCTAAAGGTTTTTGGGTTCGCTGATCACGAAAATCGAGGTCCCGCGGTCCTAAAATTAGGGCGTCACCCCTAAAAATGCAAAAAACACCCCTTTTTAGGGGGTTTTCGCGATTACTTCAGTAATAATGAAAACTAATGCGATGAAATGCACTTTTTTTTAATATTTATTTGCGAAGGTGGTTGATTTATACTAAATTAAGGCGTACTTTATGGTAAGGGGTACTCCTTAAGGGTTGAAACTACCCCTAAATCGGCCAAAAATGGCAAAAATTGTAAACATTTTTTGAAGTTATACTTCTTTAGGCGCGTTTTGAAAAATATTATGAGAGTGAATTTTGGCGAATTCGCAACGCAACGCAACTTGAGGATATGGGCGAAGGGGCAGTGATGTAAAATACCCAGGTATTTATGAATCAGGGTAAATGTCCAGGGTAAATACCCGGGTAAATACCCAATGTTGATAAATACCTGGGTATTTATTAATTTTAAAAAATTCAGTTCGGAGTAAGTTAAAGCTTGGGAAATGTTCGCAAACTAATTTTTCTAAGTTCTTACAATATTAGAAAGTTATTAAAATTAATCAGAATAGGAACTTAGCAGTTCGGTTGAAAGGTAAGGAAATAAAATCAAAGAGGTCTAACCTACATGGTGAAATTCGCTTTATTGATCGCGAACAATATTAATTGAGCAATGACAACCTGGGTAAAAATTAATTAAACTTAATTGAAAACGGCAAAAAGCTAGGTTCCACATCTTTTGATGTAAAAAACAAAATAAACTGATATCATAAATCAAATACAAAGACGATAATCTGAAAATGGATGGAAGAGCAGTGTCAGTTTGACTTCTGGGTAGGATCAGCTCAGCAGCGTTGCCAATCCACATTCTTGCTGGCAGCTGGCATACATCTTTGTTCGAGATGCGCCGAATATTCGACCGAATATTCGTATTCGGCGTATTTTTAAAAGTGTGTGTTCTGCCGAATATTCGGTTAGTTTGCCGAATAATTACCGAATATTTAAATAGTATTATTTGATGAGTTGCATATGTTAAAGAGGCTTTATTCTGAAACCGTAGGCAGTATTTGTAAATGAAACAAACACTTCTTTGTGTAACCACATTTATTCACAAAACCAAAAATTACACAAAATAAAAAAATTGAGAATCCATACGTGAGTCGACAGAAACGAGACCGAGTTGAAACTAGGTTTTCAACTGCTTGCGTGCGACTGTTCTTGCCGGTCGGAAGTAATATCAAACTGGTGACAGACAAGCGCACCTGCGCTGCATTCAACGGTTCTATGATATGCGGCGAGTTTCTACCGTCCCGACTTTTAAACATAACCCAAAAGTCTAAGTAACGAGTGAATGATTGTGTGTGTGCTTTGTCGAATGCGGCATAAAAAGTACAAAGTAGACCGACATTTACGTTGCATGCATTCGAATACACACACTTCTATATTGCCTGTCACCGAATGCAACGTTTGTACGCTTGAAAATGACACCAGTTTCAGTTGTGTGGTTGCATTTCTACGTGTGAAAGTTTATTCAACAAAATCTTCGTGAGCACAGAACACCGATTGATCTAAAATCAGTTGCGCTTGTGTTTGGACAAAGGTTTCATTTTGAATGCAACCTGATTTGAGCGTGATAATGGTGAAACCAGTTTGAAACTGGGATTGTAAATCAGTCGACTCATGTGCGTAGTGCCTTAATGATTAAGGAATTGTCATTTCCCCACATTCTTCCTTTAGTCCCTTATTTTTTGGCGATAACTACTCTATCACGAGAGAAATTGCAATGAAAGAAAGAACGGCGCATTGAGTGAGTGAGCCGCGCTAGCGCGAAGTGCTGGAGGTTTGGACGAACGCTGCTACTTGCAGAACGCTTCTCTGTTCTACATATATGAACTTGCTTGAACCGGCATAAGACTGAACCGAATAATTCGGCCGAATGTTCGGTTCGGTACATTTTTGACCGAATATTCGTATTCGGTCCAACCCATATTCGGCGCATCTCTAATCTTTATTATACTGAAACTACCCTCGTTTTGGGTATTTAAACGACCATCGGGTAAATATCCGGGTAAATACCCAATTTATATTTACCTTCCCACTGGGTATTTACCCGGCCCACATCACTGCGAAGGGGTGGAGGCAATGGAGGGCAAGCATTTCAACTTCCATTCTTCATGCGCACTGGAATTATCATTATTATGCACGGTATACAGAAGCGACGGCAGCTTCGAATATCGTAAAAAATGGGCGCATGGTGACGTCAGCCGTAATGCTGAAACAACAACAACAGCTTCGATTTTATATGGGAAGTGTCCCCCACGTGACATCAGCACTAAAATACCGTATACGGTATACAGTCTTTTACATTACCTTGTTTCTGAATACCGTGATTATTATGGGCATTTGAAAACTCGCAGCCGATGCCGGTTCACGATGTCGATGGGTGAGGGGGTTTTTATGCTGAGGCTATGGAGGGAAATAAATTTCATGTTCGAGCCATCAGCTAAGCGTATGTTTGGTTTTTCGTGGACAAAAGAAGATTCGTTAGAGTTTATTGTGTGCTGTTTGTGGGTGAGGGGTTTTACTGGATGGAAGGCAATTTCTCTAACTCGTAGTGTAATATCATAGACTCGCCAAGTTTTTAACTTGTAAGAAGTGGCAAAATATTGTATTTTAACATTTTATACTGCACGTGCATTATCGGTGATAAGTTAGTTAGTGATCCGAGTGAATAAATTGAATGAAATTGATAAGGTGACCAGTTTTGTTTACATTCATGGTGGTTTTTTCGGGTTAATTTAGGGAAAAAATGTTGGATTTATGTGGTAATGAAATTAAAAGTGAATTTAAAATAGTTAAAAATGATTACGGAATAGTTATTAAAACATAAGGGCAAGTACCACCACACAACAAGAATAACAAAAATTTTGAACTTTTTCCTACACATTGCTTTAATATTTTTAAAAATTATTCTTCAACAAGCTTTAATCACTGTAAATTCACTTTTAACTCAATAACCACACAAATTCAACATTTTTGCCCTAAAATAACTCGACAAAACCACAGCGAATGTAAACAAAATTGGTCACCTTCACAGTTAAACCATAAAAACATATTGGTTCACTCAATTTTTTGAAATTGTTTTAATTCAATCACTGAAACACTAATCACTGGTAATCCAGGTGCAGAAAAAAGTGATAAAATACAATATTTTACAACTTTTTATTGAAAAAATGAACTAAAAAACTTGGCTCCACTATGTTATTACACGAGAAAGGTCCTCCATTCAAGCAAATGTAGGATCAGCACCGGCTGCTTCCAGGCCTGTAGCTACGATGGGTTTGCTGGACGCCCTATCAGAACCTGAAATATGCAGCGTACTGCAAATTTAAGACATGATATGAACATGCAGCACGCTGCTTTGCTTGTCATTTTACCAGCCTCAGCCAATTGAAATACTTTTGATTGCAACGTGCTGCATTTTTATCTCATGCCCTAATGTACTGCACGATGCCAATTTTGATGTTCTGATACGGCCTGCGGACGATATAGGCGAAGAGGTAGAGGAGGGAAGCCTTGCAACTCCAATCCTTTAGCTATTAAGTTTATTATTATATGGGCATATAAAAATTCGTAGCCAAAGTCCGTTCACGATGTCCATGGGTGAGGAGGTTTTTACCCAGAGGCTATAGAGGGAAATAAATTACATATCCTAGTTTTCAGCTAAAGCCGGCTCTAAACGATGCTATGAGCACTTTCCAACGTTGGACGTTTGATGGTAGAACGCATCGTGTGGCCGCTACTCGAACTACGAATGTCCAATGTCAAGCGTCCAATGATGGTGGGACAGGTTCGGAGTGTTGTCACTCAAACTTTGGAAGCGTTGATGCTGTATTTGCCGATTCATTAATGTCCTTAGTATGAAACTCTTCGTATCATATTTCAATTACCCACCCACTCAATTTAATTGAGTAACAACTAAAAGAAGAAGCTGGGGAAGTGAACAGAATTTGGAAGTGACGTAATGAATCTACCCAAGGTCTATGAACCCACAGGTGAGTTACGAGAGCATACCGGCAAAATGAGTGTACGCAACGCCTGGAATTCCTCATTGTGACAGAGGACACAGACGATGTCCTTTTGGATTGCCGGAGATTAGCCGAGCAAACTGCTGCACTGTAACCTACAGCTAAAGACACGGCTAAGTGCCACGAACGTCTTAGACTGTAATGGTACGATCGTTTGATCTACTGACTAAAGTGGAGGAGAAGCTAAATTCCTCAATCAGAAGCTAAGGTGGAAATGAACAAAAAAGAATTGAGTTGGGCTTAGAAGTACCAGTAGTATTATCAGGTAAATAAATGCTGATCCAGCTTTGCGACGCATATTAAGCTTAACATTCATTACGTTTTGGTAGAAAATTAGCCAGTCTTAAGAGAATTTCATGAGGCATCTTAAGCCCATCTTAAGATAATTGTTATTAGGCCTAATGACCCAATTAGTTGGTGATTTTAGTTAGGATTAGAATACGGTATAACCGACAGCCTTGAGCGTGTCGGCATCATAGGTTAGGTTAGGTTAGATATGGCTGAGCTTTTGGTTCAAGCCCACACACTTAGGCCAGAAGGATAGGCCCATTGTGATGCCATAGTGATCCCACTTTAAACTTGATGTTAAAATGTCGTTTCTTCGTTAAACCATCTCGAGGAAGTAATGAATCTTCTAAGCTGCGGGATCCCAAACTTCGAGATTTCCGCAAGGTTGCTTAGAAAGGGTTCACCAAATGTGGTTAGCCTTATCCTGCTTAGGGCCGGGCAGTGGCAGAGGAGGTGTAGTACACTTTCCGCCTCGTCAAGGTTCTTACAGCTTCTGCAGAAATCGTGGGTCTCAAGACCTAAACGGGTCGCATGCGTCCCTATCAGACAGTGTCCGGTTAAGACGCCCACTATAACTGAGAGTTCTTGTCTCCCAAGGCTCAGTAATAAGGTAGTTCGCCTGAGATCATAGGAGGGCCAGGTTAATTTGGCCAAAGTGCATTTATTAAGATCCCTCCAATGCTTTTTCGCTTGTGTAATTGTGTGTTGCTTGCATCGGAGTTTAAAGGAGGCCCAAGGCATACCAACTCTTTCCTTTTCTGGAAGGAGAGTAGCGGTCGTGCCTCTCCTAGCCAGTTCGTCAGCTTTACAATTTCCCTCTATATTTCGGTGACCGGGCACCCAAACGAGGAGGGTCCTGAACTGCTGAGCCATCTCGTTAAGAGATCTGCGACATTCAGAGGTAGTTCTAGAGCTGTTTGTGCAGGAGCGCAGGGCTTTCAGAGCTGCCTGACTATCTGAGAAGATGTAGACAGTCCGGTTCCCATCGCCTTGCTGGTTAATTTGCAGAACAGCTTCTTGTATGGCTAGAATCTCCGCTTGATATACACTGCAGTGATCGGGAAGTCGGAAGGAGATTTCAATCCCAAGTTCTGGGGAAAATACTCCTCCTCCCACTCGACCCTCGAGCTTAGAGCCATCAGTAAAAACGTTTATGGCATCCTGAAACCTATGTGGTCTATTTATCCATTCACGACGTGAAGGGATATGGACTCCGTAGTTCCTCGTGAAGGTAATTTCGGGAATGCAGAAGTCGGTTTTTGTGGGGATAGTAACTGAGTTCAGTACCTTCGTGTGTCCTCCCCTGGTTCCAGTCCAGAAACCGGATTCTTTTATTCTAAGGGCTGCGATGGTTGCGCTTTCCCTTGCCACGAGATTTAAAGGAGGGAGGTATAACATAACATTTAAGGCCTCTGTAGGAGTGGAGCGAAGTGCTCCTGTTATGCATAACTCCGCACATCTTTGTACTCTCTGTAATTTGTTTAACACGGTGGATTTACTCAGAGTTGGCCACCACACTAAAGCCCCGTAAAGGAGAATTGGGCGGACGATCGCTGTGTAGATCCATCGCACAATGTAAGGGGAGAAGCCCCATTTCTTACCAATGGATTTTTTGCAGGCGAAAAGCGCGATGTTTGCTTTCTTAATGCGCTCTTCTGTGTTTTCATGCCAGAGGAGTTTCTTGTCCAGGATTACTCCCAGATATTTGGCACTGTTGTTAATTTTGAGCCTAACATTGTTAAGCCGGGGGGGTGTTAACGGAGAGGTCTTATACCTCCTTGTGAAGAGGACCAGCTCCGTTTTTACTGGGTTAACGCTGAGTCCGCGGGTAGCAGTCCAGCTTGAGAGGGTTTGTAGCGCTGCCTCCATGAGATCACAGAGGACTTGAGGAAATTTTCCTTTTTTGATGATAACAACATCATCTGCGTACGCCAGGACGTCATGTCCTTCTGCCTGCATGCGTCGCAACAGCTGGTTCATAGTTACGACCCATAGCAGCGGGGAGAGTACTCCTCCTTGCGGAGTGCCTCTATTTACGGCCTTTCGGACCGAGCTATCGCCCAAGATCGAGCTCACCATCCTGCCAGTAAGCATTTGGTGGATAAGAGACACCAACGATGTCTCGATCCCATGTTCTGTCAAGGCCAAGGTAATGGCATTCGGCAAAACATTGTTAAATGCTCCTTCAATATCAAGAAATGCTACTAATGTATATTCCTTAACCTCGAGGGATTTTTCAATGGTTGAGACCAGTGAGTGAAGAGCAGTATCAGTAGATTTGCCCTTTGTATAGGCGTGTTGTGCGCCAGAGAGTTCCGAGGTCAATATGGTCTGCCTCAGATATATTTCGATTAGCCTCTCCAGAGTCTTTAATAGAAAGGATGATAGGCTGATTGGCCTGAAGTCTTTGGGTGTTACGTGGGAGGCTTTTCCTGCCTTGGGTATAAAAACTACTTTAACCTCTTTCCAACTAGAGGGAATGCAGTTATTTTGGAGGCACCCAGTAAACATGGTTTGCAACCAGGGCATAATATAACTAAGAGTGTGCTGCAGTTGTGCCGGCACTATGCCGTCAGGGCCTGGTGATTTGTAGGGCTGGAAGGTGTTTACAGCCCATTTTATTTTTGCTCTACTTATGATAGATCTGATCAGCTGTTGTGAGGCTGAAGAGTTCATCGTGATAGTTGTATCAACTGTAGTACTACTCGGGAAGTGGGTGTCCATAAGTAGTTTCAGGGATTCCCTGCTTGAATCGGTCCAATCGCCGTCTTCCTTGCGTAAATAACTAAGCATTGTTGGCGCTTTAGTTAATATTTTACGCAGCCTTGAGGTCTCCGATGTGGACTCTATATTACTGCAAAAGGTAGCCCAGGAGGTACGTTTGGCCTTCCTTATTGCCGTTTTGTATCTATTCAGCTTTGACTTATAGCAGCCCCAGGCGGTTTCACTGTTGCTGCGTCTCGCTGAATTAAATTCCTTTCTGCACTCTTTTCGGAGTGTCTCAAGTTCGCGAGACCACCATGGGGGTTTGGAAGCCTCTTTATGTGGCCTGTTCGGACAAGCTTTATTAATGGCGTAAGTGCATTGTTTCGTGAAAATGTCCACAATGCTGTCGAGCTGTTCCCGGTTTTTGGGAATAAAGGGAGGCTTGGGGGCAAGGTTTTTTGCGATAAGCCTAGTATAGTAGCCCCAATTTGTCTTTTGGAGGTTTTTTATTTTGGAAGGGGTGGCTGGGCTCGAGTCCTGCAGTTGGAACTCTATAAACCTATGATCTGAAAAGGAGTGTTTCTTCAAAACCTTCCAGACCACTATCCGGTCGGAGTGGCAGTCCGAGACAAGGGTGATGTCCAGAACTTCCTCTCTGTTCTTGGTAATAAAGGTGGGGTCATTACCTTTGTTACAAATAGCAAGGTTGGTGTTCAGTAGGTAGTTAAAAATAACTTCCCCTCTATCATTGGTGTCCGTGCTGCCCCATTGTGTATGGTGCGCATTTGCATCTCCCCCCATAACCAGAACCGTGGTAGGATGGGTGAATCTTACCAGGTCTTGAAAGGCCATAGGGGGTAAAGGGCCCTCATCATTGTGGGCTAGATAGAAAGATACCATCCTGATTTTCTTCTGTTTCAACTCTAGGTCGACCACAGTAAGGTCTCCGTTGCTAAATTGAGGGAGAAGAAAGGTGCTTATGTTATTTTTGACTAGAATACATGTTCTGGGTTTTCCCTTTCCTTTGGTATAAAAGAGATTAAATTTAGGTGTCCTTAAGCCACAGATGCTGTCACCAGAGATCCATGGCTCTTGGACTAGAGCCTAATGACCCAATTAGTTGGTGATTTTAGTTAGGATTAGAATACGGTATAACCGACAGCCTTGAGCGTGTCGGCATCATAATGCTGGCACTTTCCAACGCACGAAAATATGTAGAAAGAATCCAATAAAATATTTGTGTAGAAATTAAAAATTAGTCTTAAAATCACGCCTAAGAAGTATAACTTCTAATGCGTGTACATAAGTACACACACCCACTGTTTTTTTTTTCAAGATTATGCTTCAAATTCGATTGTGGGCGTACTGTCAGGCAAAAATACATTATTTTCAACCATTAAGGGGTTAAAACTACCCCTACTATAATAAAAACAACTTAATATAAAAAAAATTGCAAACATTTTTTTTTGCTTTTTGTTTGAAATTTGGTTCAAAAGGTATTATCAGCAAATTAATTTTTTCAACTCTTAAGGGGGTAAAACTACCCCCACATTAAAATTGTAATTGGAACCAATTGAAATTTATTGCTTTGCATTAAAATTTTATATTTGATGAAATATTATTAAAACATTTGGGAAATTTTTAACCCTGTTGAAGGAGTTAAACCTTAGGGGTACCCCTTACCATAAAGTTCGCCTTAATTTAGTATAAATCAACCACCTTCGCAAATAAACATTAAAAAAGTGCATTTCATCGCATTAGTTTTCATTATTACTGAAGTAATCGCGAAAACCCCCTAAAATGGGGTGTTTTTTGCATTTTTAGGTGTGACGCCCTAATTTTAGAACCGCGGGACCTCGATTTTCGTGATCAGCGAACCCAAAAACCTTTAGGATTCGATTTTCTTAACGGTGTTATTTTGGAACACCCCCCTCGCGTTTTGAATGAACTATAAACAATAGTATTTTTTACCAACCCGAAGAGCGATCACAAAAAGTTTGAAACGGTATTTTAATCGTGATCCTTCATAGATTACACTCCTCGAAAAAAATTTCGAATATTGCATTGAGAACAGGGCCAAATCAGTATTTGTTTATAAAAAAATGATAAAAATTAGTAACAATAATAAATTATTATGTTGTTCCGCACACTAAAGTAAATCGTATTTATTTCACATCATTTTCCCAAATTTTCAATAATTTTCATCGTATCGTTTACGAGAAAATAATTTTACAATCAATCGATGCCAAAAATATTCAATCCCCCATTATTCATAAATAAATTAATTTTTTCCAAAAATATTCATGGCGTGACTTGAGACTACCAAGTAGATTATTTTTTGCAGCTTGGTTTTAATTTTGCTTTCAACGTCGAAAATCATGAGCTCACTTCAGAAATTTCTACCCTATTATTATTTTTTATATATAGTCCAGTCAATGCACAATTTCGCTGGAAATTCTACCAAACAGCATCGATTTGCACCAAAATTTGGCTGTAGGTTCTACTTACCTTCTTCTTCAAAGTTGTCAATATGCCGGGGGTTGCCTTTACCCTGGGGGTGGATGCCACCTCTTCTCAGGGGTGCAATTTTTTTTATTAAAAATAAGTATGGGAATGGATAGATTGACTAATTCTAAGAAACTTTTGTTAAATAAAGTTTTTACTGAAAATCAATACTTTTCGACTTATTCGAGAGTGGAAATGTCAATTTTTTAACAAAAAATGAAAATTACCCCCTAATTACCACCCCAATTGAAAATTATTGTTACCACTTAACAATTTACTTTATTTGTGCACAAGTTTGGCCGTTTTACAATGCTTAGTTTTTGAAAAATTTGAGCTTGAAAAGATCTATTTTGTTAGTTTGAAAAAAATTGTCTTTCTTTAAAAATAACTCAAAAACTATGAAAGAAACGCAAAATTTGGTAGAGTGAAAAAAATTGTAGGGCCTTTTCTAACACTTTTGTTTTTTACTTTTTCTGTACGATAACAATTGAGTAAGATATAGCCGATGCAAGTTTGCTTATATTCACAAATAGTAGCGTTTTGAAGCTGTTTCAGCTCAAACCTTTTAAAAAATAACAGCTTCAAAAAATTTCTTTACATCAGCTTATAGCTCTTGAGAAAACGTAGAAAAGGTTTTTGTTGAACTTGATAGCTCAAAAACTAAGCGAGTTATGGTAAAATACCCAATAACAAAGTTATCAAAACACGTATATTACAATGCTGATGATTTTCCTCTAACACCAATTATGGCCGATTTGAGCTTTTAAATCGCATGTTCATTAATGTAAATAAAAAGTCTCTTTGATCTTTCACGACTGTTTATGTGGTTCGCATGTAATTTTTATTGGTGTTTTTCCTTTTTAATTTTTTAATTGGTACTTACTTTTTAGCTTTTTCAAAAAAAAACAAAGCTTATACAGAGGCTCTGTCCGTCTGTTCGTCTGAAGCCTACTTTCATCTCTGAAAGTACTGCCGCTACATACTTGGGCCATATCTCAAAATGTAGCTCTAGGTCAAAAGACCAAAAACTGAGAAAATTGTCTGGAAATTTCAACCAGAAGTATATTTAAACAACAAAAAAGAGATTTCTAATAAAGTCCATATATCGGTAGCCTGGAGGTAAGGCGCTGGATGGAGTCCTATCCCAGCGGAACCAAGTTCAATCGCCGGCCGCAATATGGTGAAATACAATTTTTTTTACTTCGGTGTAACATGTTTTGATTATATTTCTCACTAAATTATATTATTTAATAATAATAATAATTTCTCCTGAGTATCAGAACATAAACATTTATTTAATTAAAAGTGCAAAAAAATCATTTTCTTGAGTTTTTATGGCTCTTCGGCGGCTTTATAAATCATTAAGAAGTTTCGCGGAAATAATATAAAGTATTTATTTGTTTATATGCATATTTTATATGCTGTTCATCCTTACTAATATTATAAATGCGAAAGTAACTCTGTCTGTCTGTCTGTCTGTATGTTACGCTTTCACGCCTAAACCGCTGGACCGATTTTGATGAAATTTGCAACAGACATAGTTTAGACCTTGGAGACGGACATAGGCTAGGTTGAAGGGGGTGAAATGGGGTTCAATAAGTTGTAAGGGGATTTTTTTGAAGTAAAACTTCTTTAGGGACGTTTGCTTAAAAAAATTTACATGAGAGTGAATCAATTTCATTCGTGTAACGCTCTCCCACATGAAAAATCGTCAGAACTTTCGTGTAACGATGGGAAAAGGGGCGGACGGGGTACAAGAGACGATTACACTCGGGGCTGTGTGTGCAACAGTTAAAATACACTCTGCCTTACTGCATAGATTTCTGGCATGTTAGCTACGTTGTCGCCCAGACTTTGCTTTCTCTCATTAAAGGAATACAAATTCACCATTCTGTAGAGGTGAATTAATTCAGATTTTTCTTGTGGTTTGGTCACTGGCCGGGCTTATGCCGCGGACACTTTGGAGTTGACTGACATATTGGAAGCGGCATATACGAGAAGAATTTTCGGCGGTGGTTTGGGTGCTTAGAATACCAAAAGGGAGTGGTGAATTGTGTGAGGTGCTGTTGTTTAAAATTGGCACCCACTTCCCCTTTGGTGAGATGTGCTGGACCTTTCCCCTTTTTAAATTACAATTTTTTTATCTTGCAAAAATCGACGAATCGTTTATGTCAAAACATTACACTGTTGTGAAAACCGTTCCTGATATGTTTTTTGGGTCGCTGATTACGAAAATCAGGTTCCCACAGTCTTAAAATATGGATGTCACCTTTAAATATGCTTAAAAATTCCCCTTTTTAAGTGTTTTCGCGATAATTTTAATTATAATCAAAAACAATCTAAAAAATACATTTTTTGCAACATTTATATTCAAAAGTGGTTGATTTATAACAAAGCAAATTTTATGATAAGGGATAATAGTAAAGGGTTGAAACTATCCCTACACCGACTGAAAATATATAGGTGTGTAAAAAATGTTTTTTCAACTTTATGCTTCGAATTCGGTTTAATCAGCCAAAATAAATTATTTTCAACTACGCATAGAAAGAAGAATTTGAAAAAAGGTTGATTGCATATCTTTTTGCTCCCTTTAAAATTAATTGGGTCCCTAAAAGATTGTATGGGACGAAGTAATCAGGTAATTGGCTAGGTGGCCATAAAGGGTGCCAATACTATACTCAAGTAGACTGCCTCCCGTTCGCGTAGGTAAAGCGGCTCGCGTAGGTAAAGCTTCATTGTATGTGGTTGGCGGACTGCTTGGTAAAACAATATCTGGGGCCTTATCATGAAATGCGATACGAAAGTAAATACGAACCGAAATTTACTTGCGATACGAATGAATCTACCGATCGTAGGATCCGTCTACTACGAATTCGCATTGCAAAGGGAGTACTACCCTACGCAACTTTAAAATTCTTTCCAATACTGGGAAAGCAGGCAACTTCATGCCAATATTTGACATTTTATAACTGCGGTAATAAAGTTTGTGAGTTTTCAACAAAAATTAAATAATCTAATCGAAGTAAAATAAATTATAAAAAAATTATTATTGTCGAAGCGTTTTTCTCATCATCTGACAGTGAAGAAGAAAATCTTCAAAATATGCGATTGGTTCGAAGAAAACTTCGTGATAATTCGAATCCTATGGAGCTCCCTGATGCAATATGAATACACAGACTTTATTAGTTTCTTCATTACAATTATTTTTTGTTACAGCTTTATACAACTCTTTCGAGTATCAAAGCCGGAGTAACTGGATGTGTGGATGGAACTCACATAAACACATAAATATAATTCGACCAAAGGAAAATGAACATTTATTTTATAATAGAAAAGGATATCACAGCGTATTGTTTTTGTGTTGTAGCTTTTCCCCTGAAAAATTGTTTATTTATATAATCAATTAAATATGTAGTTAAAATAAAATTGAAAGATAAATTTACAACTTTTATTCCTAAAGTGTGCACCAATCACTCACGAAATCGAAACATCAAATGCGACAGCTGCACAACCATCGCAAAAATTTCCGTTTGTAATCGCGTCAAACCGATTCGAATTCGCATGGCATGATCGCTTTTTTCGATTTTCGGATTATTTCATTTTCGAATCGCATTTCATGATAAGGCCCCTGGGTTTGGAATAGTCTATGCCGATGCGGATGCAATTATTAATGATCATGAACGTAGCGGGAGCGGAGCATGCATACAGCTGGTGACATATCCAAGCGTACATGCGTTCAATTCGTTGAAAAATAATATAGAAGTGTGTGTATTCAAATGCGAGCTGACGGAATGTTCCATGAATGAAATGCATGCCACGCAAAGGTCGGACTACTTTTAACTTTTTCTGTAATGCCGCATTCGAAATTGCACACACAAGTATGCACAACAAACACATGCACCTTGCACGCACTCGTTACTTAGATTTTCGGGCTATGTGTGAAAGCCGGGACCGAAAAAACCATGCAATTTTATGAACCTCTGAATGCAATGCATGTACGCTTGCATAGGTCACCAGCTTACTTCCATGAGGCGAATGTTTAGATTTTCGTGCCTGTGGCGGAAGTGTGCATACCCGTGTGGGATGCGCACTTATATGCTATACGTACTAAGTGCACCGCGTGTATGCTTTTAAGAAAATTAGCCAATAAAAATTATTTTTACTCGGTTACTTTTAGGTTTTAATGTGAATAGGAATTCATAAATATTTTCAAATAGTATTTGTATCAAGTCCGTCAGTAGATTCGTCACTATTCTTCCTGCATCTGTCGTTGGCCTGAATTTTCTCAAGCGTACTATAGATCCGACAGACTTTCCACTATATCTATTGCATATTACTAGCCGTTGGGCACAAAAGTTTTACTTCTAAAGTGTGGTCTTAAGCACACTCATATTTTTTTTTTCTTTACTTTTTTTCTATTGTATAAAAAGTAACTGACTGACAGACAACGCACAACCTAAACCGCTAGAGCTAAAGGGCTGAAATTTTTGACAGGGCATCTCTAGCGATTTTTCGAAATTCATCCCCTAAGGGGGTGAAATGGGGTTTTTCCAAACGGCTAAAGCTATAGGGCTGTAATTTTGACAGTGCATCACTATAATGACGTGGACATCCACTAAGAAGCGATTTTTCGAAATTCATCCCCTTAAGGGGTGAAATGGGATTTTTTCAAACCGCTAAATTTATAGGGCTGAAATTTTGACAGTGCATCCCTATAATGGCGTGGACATCCACTATAAAGCGATTTTTCGAAATTCATCCCCTAGGGGGGTGAAATAGGGTTTACCCAAACCGTTGGAGCTATAGGGCTGAAATTTTGACAGTGCATCCCTTTAATGAGGTGGACATCCACTAAGAAGTGATTTTTCGTAATTCATCCCCTAAGGGGGTGAAATGGGGTTAACCCAAACCCGCTGGAGCTGAAGGGCTTTAATTTTGACAGTGCATCTCTATAATGACGTGGACATTCACCAAGAAGGGGGCCTCGGTAGTCTAGAGGTAAGGCGCATGACTACTATCCCAGAGGTCCCTGGTTCGAATCCCGGCCAGCCCCACGGTCTTTCGCCTTTTCCACTTTGTCATCTATATAATTTTCCTTCTTTCTTCTTCCCTCTTTACATTCCTGATTCCTTCTGTCATAGCCTTCCTTAGCCCTTCCCCGCTCCACCAAAGCGCATGTCATCGGTTGGTTGATGAGATTTAACTCGTTTCAGGAGGCATAACACTCCAGCGAGTTGTTTCTCGATGCCCCGATGTCAGAGTCGCGACAGTAATGGTTGGGAGTAGGTGGACTGAAAACTATCTCTGGTAGGTTGTGACAGCTCCTTCCTTTCCCGACTAGAGCTGCTGTTCGACATTGCACTCTATATGAAGAAAATAGATTGTCGACACACAGTATAAAGGGCGTTTCCTTAGACTCTAGTCTTTCACATAAAAAAAAAGAAGCGATTTTCGAAATTCATCCCCTAACACAGTAAAATGGGGTTACCAAACTACTGGAGCTATAGGGCTGGAATTTCGACAGTGCATCCCTATAATGACGTGGACATCCACTAAGAGGCGATTACTCGAAATTCATCCCCTAAGGGAGTGAAATGGGGTTAACCCAAACCTCTGAAGCTGAAGGGCGCAAATTTTGACAGTGCATCCCTATAATCACGTAGAAATGAATGACTCGAAATTCACTTTATTTAATATTCATTTGTGATTGCTTCATAATTTCTTGCACCCACGTAAATAGGCGAACAAACTTAACGAAAGTTCGTTAAAACCTAAAACGTCACTTCTCTTGATGACATAAGCATGCCAATCTCTGCTTCAAAACTTGCAGATTTGTTGAGCAGAAGTGATATACGCAGCAATTTGTTTACCATATTTATTAAAAAAATGCACTATAATAAACCCTTTTAGGGATAATAACAGCTGACATTTTTGTTAGTTTTTTTTTTTTGAAGGAAAACATTGCACATAATAAACAGTTTTCATTTAAAGGCGTTGCAAGGCACGCGGGTTTTATGCTAGTTTTATTATAGTTTATAGTCATGTAGGTGGTGCTGTAGACCAAAACAAAAATTCAATTTTATCGAACTTAGCTGTGGATTTGTCACATAAAATATGTATGATTTAAACGAAACATTTGGTAGGTTTAAAACGAAAAGTAGATATCTAATTTTTACCAGGGCATATATAAACGCTTACTGAAATGAATGAAAATTTTTAAATTTAATTGCACGAACAATGTAAGACCGTCCTTATATTCCATGAATATAAGGATGTGATTTTTCTCAGAATTTTTAATATTTTACAAAAAATTTACAAACGATTTGCCCTTTGTTTAAAAGCATATTGCAGCCCTTTGTTTAAAAGCATATTTATACGTTTTTATTAACTAAATTTGTATGTATTAGGCATAAAAACTGTTAAAATTAGTTCACCCTAACATTTCATAGGCACCGAACAAATTACTTTATTGCTGCAAAACTGGTAGAAGGTCGGTGGGAGCTGGGAGAGTGCATAGCGCGTTGGATCCTCGATCTAGCGGCGCGTAGCGTTGCAGGTTCAAACCCTGGTCGGGCAAATTGCTTTTTATCTCTTTTTCTTCTTTCTGAAATGATTGAGGCAAATTACACGGCATAACATTTCTTCCATCAACACTTCCAATAATTCCAATAAACCGGTTTTATAGGCAAGGGGTCGCGGGGAAGTTTGTTACTTGTGCATCCCAAAAAATTCTCGACTGCACAGAGCAACACACTAACACAATCATAATTTCATTCTCGGGGCCAACGAAAATGACTTAGCTTAACTGACAGTTTGTACACAGCTACATAAACAATAGAATTGTTACACGAAAAAATGCAGAACAGTCAGTTTATCGTGTAATTCGTATAACACGCACAAACCGGTTTGTTACAGCAGATAGTGTTATGCCGTGTAACTCGCCTCATTTATTAACATATTAGTCAACCACCGATAGTATCAGCCATGGCGCGAAGGGCTAGCGACTCGCTAGTAGCGAGGTGACTCTGTGGGGCTGCGAGTTCGATTCTTCGGCTCGCGGTGCTTTTTTTCGTCATAATAATTTTTTTTAATTTCCTTCGGGATTTTGTTTCATATGAAACAAGTTTTTGACATGAATACGTCTCTAAATTTGCTTCCAGAACAAAAACCGATGATAACGAAATTATGGCATATAGTTTTTATTTGCAGCTCAAAAACTATTGTTTATATTGAATAAAGAAATATACCATGACGTGGGTGAAGAATCAAAGAATTTTATTGTTTACATTTGATTTCCTTTTATTAAGCTATGATGATTATATTGTAGTGTTTGTTAAATACTTTGTTAAGTTTTAGGTTACGCAAAGTCTCACAACTTATAACCTACATAAGCCTTTAACAAAAACTTTGCAAGATTA
>OX465285.1:50096278-50580079 GCA_949987705.1 Thereva unica
TTCTTCTTGTGGAAACTAAAAAATAACAAGTTTTCAAATTTTTGGACTTCTATTTTTTTAGTTATCAATTTTCAAAAAGTCGAAAATCTTAAATTTTAACAAATTTTGAAATCTTTGAATTGATCTAGTTCAAAAACTATTTGACATAGAAAGCTGAAAGTAGCACCAATTTCTTGTGCTTTAATAAGGCTTTAATACGTGATATACAACATAGTATTATTAGTAAGAATAAAACTTGTTCCGGCATTTTAAAAATTTTGTTTTTGGAATATCTCAAAGTAATGTTTTTTCAAATTTTTGGAAAAAATATATTTTGTACATACAATCTTAACGTACATATAATGCCAACATTGGGATCCAACACGACATTGGGATCATATAGAAGTAAATTTTGTAGGTACTCAATGAACGCAATATAAAAAAAAAATTTAGCTGCGGAAGAGCTGATACCAACCGCTAATAATGTCGCCAGTTACTAATTTGGGTATGGCGAATTCAATAGAATTAAAGTCAACCCACTAACTTGATCGAAAATAACCCAGGATAGCCCTTATTACAAAATTGGAGTGGTTCATGCTTGCTTATGAAAACACCCCGCCTTTTTTTGTGTAGAAATAGCCCTTAGGATACTCTCTATTTGGGGCCCAAAATCAACCCTGTCAGACCCGCGGATCCCACCCCTACAGCCACTCCTGAAGTTAAATTATTTTTTTATGTCCAAAATAAAGGTTTCGCCGCAAATTTTTAATGAACGAGAACAGAATTTGAAAATTGTCCTATTAGTGCTATAGATTAAGAGGAAAGCGAGGAGGAAGAAGAGGATGAGGCAGACTTGGAAAAATATTTTTTTATTTTGTTTTTGTGTTTTTTAAATCAAAAAATATTTTTATTTTTAAATTAAAAGATTAAGATCCATAATAATAAAAATAGTTTTTTCCTATATTTTAAATCAAATTTTAATCAGTAGGGGTTGTTTTTACAGGGGTCGTTTTTATAGGGGTCAAAAGGGTTGCAACTAGTAATTCATGGTGCAATGATAATTTATATAGATTAAACGCTTGAATCTACAATTCTGTAATGATTTTCGAATAGGGGTAGTTTGCACCCCTAAAAAATAAAAAGCAACTCTCAGCTCATTGACAACTTTGAAATAGAGAGTAAGCAGAACACAAATCCATATTTTGGTGCAAATTGGTGGTGTTTGCCAGGTTTGGCCGTTTTTTCCGTGTATTGACTGGACTAATAGGCATATTTATAGTTGCTTTGTAATTTTGAAATAGATATTCGTTTTATTTTTAAAAAGTACTGCGATTTACATATATACATTTTTTGAGTTGGTATAGCATTTGTGAATTAAGTCAACTTTGTCGATGATGACTTAGCTCAAATGAACCGGTGAGGAGTTATATGCAGATGGAGCTTCAAGAAAACTCAACATCTCCTTCGACGAGTACCAAGGTGAAGCAAGAAATCTCAAGAAATGACACCATGGAGTTGCAAAAGAACCCAAGGTTAGCACTATCATCAACCAGAACCCAGGTGAAATCATCATACTTCACCGCTTCTCAGCGATGGCAGTGACCTCGACGATTTGGATGCAGATCCGGACCCACCTCCCACACAAGCAGCTCACTGTCCATCTCTTATCGCTCCACATAAAAGGTCTCGTTCCTCCTGTTCAGAATTAGCACTTTAATTTCTGAATATATATGAAGGTGCCGGAAGGGTGCGATTCAATAAAAGATGAACCTTTCCAAATAACTAACTAATGTTTTATTTTGATTTGATAATTAATCCTTTCGAATATAATTCTAATATAATTTTGATATACTTAATTAAATGAATTTACTTGTTAAGATTTAATATTTTATTTGTTTTTGTTGGAAAAATTACTAACGCCACCTGGATGTCGGGTTGTATGGTTTTCGATGGACCTCTGCAATTAGCTGCCCAAGTGCCAGGAATGTTGCCTGTTGTACTCAGATGCAATAACTTATAGAAGCTGCCTTTGATAGTTGCTGCCTGTGCACTGATTTGCTGCCTGCGCACTGCTTTGCTGCACTGCCTCGCTGCTGGTGTGTTTGTTGTTTCTCAGGGTATCGGGGTCCCTCTCGTGTTCGATAGTTGCTGCAAATCAATTTTTGCGTATTAAGTTTTTGGTGAGAAATCTCACTGTGATTCCCTTTAGAATGCTAACTCAGTACTTTAGCAGATTCTAAGATAGGAAAAAGCTTCAATACCGCTTTTTTTGTTTGAAATTGCTTCGAAAACCTCAAGACGATTTTATATCTTCTAGGCCAATTCGCTAGAAAGACTGAATGCAATCTGATTTAACGCCGTCTGTGCGTCGGTATTTATTTCTACTCGAACAATAGTTGCGGCTATCCTTTGGCAGGGGGCTTCGTTCTCGAAGTACATAATTTCGGGTTATGTACTAGATGTCTGATCAGCTGTTCTTGTTTATCTTACGGCTGTCAAATGGAGTTTTCTGGTAAGTATTTTTTATCCTGTCCCTTTTTTTCTTAATTTATATTAATTTTAGTTTATATTTTAGATTGTTCTTAGTGGGGGATAAAATTGAGGAGGTGGCGCCGGCAACTATTTCGTTGGGGTTGACAGGTAAGTGTTTTTGTGGAATCTGTTGTATATTTTTAATTAACCTTTTGTTTATAGATTTTGCGATTTGCCGACGGCTTTTTGATGGGTTTTCTTTGGATAGATTTCTCGTTGGTGTTTCTCGTTAATTTGGATTATTTTCAAGGTAAGTGCTTGTATATTTAGTATTTGTATTTTATTTACTTTTTATATTTTCAGGTACGAATTTGTTGTTGTTGTTTGTTGTGTAGTGATGTCTTTTTACGTGTGTTTTTTTTGGAATTTTGTGTACCTTTTGTATTCATTTATGTAGTTTTGTTTGTTTATTTTTAATAAAATACAAGAAATATAAAAGTTTGTGTTTTTATTTATTGATCCCTTTTCACTTGGTTTTTTTTCTTTTCAGTGTAGCCGGAACATTCTCCCCGCCTTGAAGCGTTAAGCTTCAAAGGAAAGATTTTTTTTGAGATTTTTTTTTTTTTAATAAATGGTTTTTTTGGAGCGATAAATAAATGATTTTTTAATTCACAATTCTTGTTAATTTTATTTTCATTGCTCTTTTGTTCCTTTATACATTATGTTTGTTTTGTGTCACGCGTTACCTTGTTTGAAGACGGACAAAAATCTTCTGATTTGATCGTTTTGTAAACCTGAGCGTTCCTTCCTTTATCTTCATTCGGAAAGCCCTTTTGGCTTGCCGTATCTTACCCCATGGGAGTGTAATGTGGCGAATTTTCTTCCATAATTCCTCCGGGATGTCTGGGTCTGGCGGTGGCTGTTGCTTTCGTCGCCGATATTCCTCCAAGGTAATGCGCTTTTTTGGGGGATTACTCGTTGGCTCTGGCGGAGTTAGTCTTCCTCTGGGTTTGGTTGTGGGAATTGGTCGTGGTTGTGTCCGCTTCCTAATTTCAGGGCCACAAGGCAGTGCCTCGAAGGGTCGCTTAATGACCGGTCGTTGTGGGGATGTGATTTTTATGGACTGCTTTAGTGACGTCTTCCTGGATGTTGGCGGAATTTCTGGGACGTCATCTATTAATAAATGATCCATCGCTAAGTTTTTTTTCCTTTATGACTTGTAATGGCGGTTCTGAAATAATTTTTCCAACTAACTTTAGATAACGGTCGTTTTATCGTCTTTTTATTTTTATTGTTGGCATGATTGTTAGGCGTAATTTCATTTATTGGTTGTGGTCTTTGCTATTTCGTAGGCGGAAGTGTATTAATTTTGCTGGTCTGTGGCCGTGTTTGATGGTAGTAAACATATTTTTGTGATTGGCCGTTTCAGGATATTATTTCTTGTTCGTATTGTGACCACTCGGATTAAATTATCCGATCCGGGATGTGTGGCTATTATTCTGCCTAACAACCATCGAGACGGTGGCAATCGTTCGTCTTTTATGAGAACTAAGTCATTAACTTTCACTTCTGTCTTGGGTTTGAGCCATTTTGGTCTTTGTTGTAAACGACTCAAATATTCCGTACTCCAGCGTGTCCAGAAATTCTGATAGAGGCGTTGAATCAATTGATACCTATTTAATCGATTGATGTTTATCTCTAAGAGACTGGGTTCTGGAGGTGCCAGTAGTGGTCCTCCTATCAGGAAGTGTCCTGGAGTTAATGCGGACATGTCTTCGGGATCTTGAGAGAGCTACTGTGAGTGGCCTGGAATTTAATACCGCTTCGATTTGTGTAGTGAGGGTGTTAAATTCTTCATACGTTACTATCGTGTCGCCTATGGTGCGTCTTAGATGATATTTGACGGATTTCACCCCGCTCTCCCATAGCCCTCCAAAATGGGGAGACGCTGGCGGGATGAAGTGCCAGTTAACTCCTTGATTTCCTAGAGATTCGGCTAGTTCTAATTCCATCCTCTTATTGCTCTCTATCTTGTGATGTGTGAGAAGGTTGTTTGCTCCAATGAAATTGGACCCACAATCGCTGTACATGTCGGAGCATAGTCCTCGCCGCGAGATGAACCTTCGGAAAGCTGTGAGAAAGCCTTCTGTTGATGCATCGGTGACTACTTCGAGATGAATAGCTTTTGTCACCATGCAAATAAATAAGGCGATATATGTAGCTCTTTTGAGTTCGGCTGTTTCTTAATTTGGAGACCTTTAACTCAAATGGACCACAATAATCTACTCCGGTGTGCGCGAAGGGTCTTGCTGGACGGATTCTGTATTGGGGAAGATTAGCCATTAGCTGCGTGCGCCCTTCTGCCTTTTGACGAAAACACTGCATGCATTTGTGATTATGAAATCTGACTGCATTTCGCGCATTCAAGATCCAATATTTTTGTCGCAGGGTATTCAACATTAATTGCGTGCCACCGTGTAATGTGATGCGATGAATATTATCTATGATTAATTTGCTCAACGTGTGTTTTTCGGGTAAGATTATCGGATGACTCTGATCGAATGTTATGTCGGCATTTTGGATGCGTCCACCGACTCGTAAAATCCCATTTTGATCGATGAATGGGTTTAACTTTATTAGTTTGCTCTTATTGGGTAATGTTTGCTTGGTTTGTAATGCTTGGATTTCATTTTCAAATTCCATATGTTGAGTGGTTTTTATCCAACAAGTTAAGGCTGCCTGTATCTCCTCTGAAGTGAGATAGGTGGGTTTTGGTTTGGATGACTGTAACCATCGTCGACAGTACGCCGTGATTCGAAGCAATTTTGATAATGATGAATATCTCCCCATGATGTCTTGTTTTGAGGTATCTATATCGACATGTAGATTGGTTGTACCTTTTCGTTGTCCCGTCGTGGTCTCCGGAATCTCTTTCTGTATGGGCCAATTTTCCTTTGATTGTGTGAGCCATTTCGGACCGACCCACCATAATTGGTGTTGTTTGAGGTCACTTGGGGTTAATCCTCGTGTAGCGCAATCTGCAGGATTCTCTTCGGTGCGGACATGGTTCCAAATACTTTGTTCGACTAGTTGGTGTATCTGAGAAACTCTGTTGGCCACAAATGTTTCCCATGATGATGGATGTTTTCTCAACCAGGCGATGACGATTGTAGAGTCGGTCCATGCGTATGTCGTTGATCGCTCGAATTTCATATCATCTCTAACTTGTGCCAGCAATTTGGCTAGTAGGTGTGCTCCGCATAATTCTAGCCTTGGCAAGGAGACTGTTTTTATAGGCGATACCTTGCTCTTAGCGGCTATTAGATGGCAAGCTATGGATCCATCTTTGTTCTGTGTTCGAATGTATACGGCTGCAGCGTAGGCCTTGATGGACGCGTCGCAGAAACCATGTAGTTCAATGCTCTGGCCTTTGCTGTGAGTCTGGATCCATCGGGGAATTTGTATTGTTTGTATTATCGGAAGGGTTGTTCGAAATCCTCTCCATTGCTGTTCAATAGTCTTTGGGACTATTTCATCCCAATCGACTTTGGTTAACCAGAGACTTTGAATTAGAATTTTGGCGTTGATTGTTATCGGTGTGAGCCATCCAATTGGGTCAAACAATCTTGCGATCTCGGATAGCATTTTCCTTTTCGTGAATTCATCTGGAGCTGCTTCCATTGTGACTTTGTATGACAATGTGTCCATCGATGGATTCCACAACAATCCGAGTGCCTTGACGTCTTCATCATTTAGTGTAAGCGGTAGAGAGACCTCTCGATCGGATTCCGGGACTTCTTTTAGTATGGCTTGATGATTTGCTGCCCACTTCCGCAATTCTAGCCCTCCTGATCGTAGGAGCTGGATTATTTGCTTTTGTTTGTCCTTCGCTTCCCCTATGGTGTCTGCGCCGGTCATTAAGTCGTCGACGTAGAAGTCGTTGAGCACTGCGTCTGAACCGAATGGATAGGTGTCTGACGAGTCTCTCGCCAGTTGATGCATGGTCCTGATTGCCAGGAACGGGGCACTTTTTGTTCCGAATGTCACGGTCCGTAGCCTGTAGTCTTGGATAGGTTGGGTTGGTGATTCTCGCCAGACGATTCGCTGAAACTCGGAGTCGTCAGGATGTACTCGTATTTGACGATACATTTTCTCGACGTCGGCCATATACGCGATGCGGTAACTTCTCCAACGCATGAGGGTGGACATTAATGTTCCTTGTATCACCGGTCCATTCAGTAACACGCTGTTTAGTGATTTTCCATTGGTAGTGGGCCGGGATGCGTCGAATACTACTCGAAGCTTGGTAGTTGTACTGCTCGGTTTAAGGACAGCATGATGAGGCAAATAACAACATCCATAGGTCGTTGTATTGTTGGGACCTTGGACTTGGAATGTTGACTCTGGGATGTTGGTTGCTACCATGTGCCCTAATGTCAAGTACTCACGTATGCATTTGGCGTAGTCTGCTTTCAATGCTGGATCTTGTTGAAAGCGTTTTTCCATCTGCAGTAACGTCCGAACAGCTATCTGTCTTGATGCGCCTAGCGATATTTGATTCTGGTGGGCTGCAAATGGGAGTCGAACCTGGTATCGTCCGTCATTGCATCTCGTGATATTGTTGGCGAAGTGGTTTTCGCATTGTATTTCTTCGTTCGTCCACTTGGGTTTTGATGGGATCTCCTCCAACTCCCAGAACCTTTTGAGCTCGTTGTCAGGAGACACCTGCGTGAAGAACGTTATTGGGTTAGTAATTGGTTGTACTGTTGAGGCGATTTCTCCAGTGATAATCCATCCGAATACTGTGTTCTGGGCTGCGGTACGGCCGTCGCTGCTTTTTCTTAGTCCGTTCAAGAGGATCTTGGGGTATATGTCTGAACCCAAGAGGATGTCGATGTGACCTGGCTTGTGGAATGTTGGATCGGCTAGTTCGAGTCCCTTCACAAGAGTCCAATCCTGGATGGCACATTCTTTGTGTGGTAGTGGATTGGTGATTTTGTTGATCACTAATGTTTGGGCCTGGATGCTTTCTGAGTGATGATCTCGAGATTTTAGTAGCAGCGTGACCCAGCTTGTTAGTTTGCCAGCTGGCAAGTTACCGATTACTGTTAAGTCTGTGTGAACTGGCTTCTTCTTGAGTTGCAGGCTTTGCACCACTGATTCACGTACGAATGATGATTGGGAGCCAGGATCGATGAGTACTCTGCAGACTTGCTGTCGTCCCGTTGGAGATATCACTGTTACCAAGGCTGTAGCTAACAATACTTGTTGGCAATCATAGGATGGTGTCTGAAAAAAGCATACTTGTGTTTGATTAGTTGGCAGTTCATTATTCGAGCTTGTTGACGGAACGATGCTGTTGCTGGTTCGTTCTGTTGACGGTGGTCTATGCAGGGTCGTATGATGCGCCTTTCCGCATTGGAAACATCTACTTTTGCTGGAACATTGTGATAAGCGATGGCCTGTTCCCAGGCAATTGATGCATAGCTCCTTTGATTTGATTACCTTGTATCTCTCATCGATGCTCAATTGCACGTATTTGGGGCATTTTCTCATAACATGTGTGCCCTTGCACAGGATGCATGTGCTGTGATTAGCTACGTGGAAGGTTTGCGTTTTTCTTCTTGGATGATCCCTGGATTTCCTCTCGTGATGTTCATCCCTTTTGTTTGCAGAGTTGTTGACGGCTTCTAACGTCCAGAATCTTGTTTCGAGGAAAGTACGCAGTTGTGGCCATGTCGGAATGGTTTGCCTTGACTTAGTACTCTGGGATTGCTCCCACTGCTCGTGAGTTTCGGTCGGTAGTTTCTGTACAAGCAAATGGATGAGAATAGGGTCCCAATTCTGTGTTGAGATTTTCAGATTCTCAATAGCTGTGAGACATTCGTGGGTCCTTGTCTTCAGCTCCTTGATGCCTTGTGCTGATTCGCGACTTAACTTCGGTTGGCTGAGTAGAATGTCGAGCTGTGTCTTTAATAATGCTCGCTTATTATCGTAAGTATCAACGAGTAGATTCCATGCAGGTTCATAGTTGGCGTCACTTACTAATGTATTGCTGAGTAGTCTCAATGCTTCTCCAGATAAATGACCCTTTAGATATTGGAGTTTTTGAGCACCTGATAATGATGTTTTGTTGTGTATGAGGCTGGTGAACAAGTCCAAGAACGATGGCCATGATGCATAGTCGCCTGCGAATGTGGGTATTGAGATTCGTGGAAGTTTTACCTCGTTGTTATGGTGAGCAATTTGACTATTATTAGATGACTGCTCGGCTCTTGGGTCTGCGGCTGGACGGAGCTTGAGGTATTCTTCGTTGATTGCGGAATAGGTGTTTATGTACGTTTCTTCCACGTCTGAGTACAAATCGTCCTTGAAGTATGGATGCTTGTGTTCGGCTTCACTTAGCGTCTTGCTCATTATTTCCTTTTCGTTATTGCGGAACGCTTTCCAGTCGTCATCGAGACCGTCGAGTTTCTTTTGGAAGTATGTTTCCGTTTTTCTACTTGGTCCATCCTTGGAAAAGTTGCGATATGCCTTCTCGATGCGTTCTCGAAGTCGTTTTGGATGATCGAGTAATTCTTCCATGTTTCTGATTTGCGGCTTGAGTTATCTTATTGAATCACTATCCGGCTCGAAGGACCAATGTTCAGAATTAGCACTTTAATTTCTGAATATATATGAAGGTGCCGGAAGGGTGCGATTCAATAAAAGATGAACCTTTCCAAATAACTAACTAATGCAGTGGTTTCCAACCTGTGGGGCGCGCCCCCCTAGGGGGGCGCGAGACTGTTGTAAGGGGGGCATGCAGCTGTTTCCAAAATATCATTTTCGAATACAAACCAAAAAAGTCGAATAGGTGTCAAAAAAATGAATCAGCAAAATATGTAAGTATATACGTAATCCACAATCCTCGCCGCGACTTTTTCGGGTACAAATGCTAAAACATCCATCCATAGTCTTCCTGGAACGAAAACATTTCGCTTTCGCGTTTGGAGCCGAGCGCCGGCGGGGCGAGGAAACAAAAGACAAGCACTCGGAACATCCAGGGTATTCTCGTGCTTACTCGCGCCAAACTTCAGTAAACAGAAGCATCTGTTTTTTTTCTGTTGTCTATGAACAGAATTAGTTCGTTAGTAGTGCTTGCGATAACCACGTTGATATATAGATTGAAACACTTCGCTTTGGTAACTTCAAAATTAATATTGAGGTAAATTTCATAACCAGGAAATGTTATTTTATTGTTGAGGTAGTTTATCGGCACGAGCGCGTAGTGCCAGGGTTATAAACATCCGAAACAATAAAATAACATCCTGGCCAAGGTTAATATACGATTTTTTTCACTACTAGCGCATTTTTTACTTTCTCGTAAATTTACCAGTATCCGTTTTAATTGAATAATATGAATATTGTTATTGGAAAATTCCCTTTTATGTAAGAAGAGCGCAAGTTATTTTTATGTCGTTTATATTCCAGTAATTAATTTTGGAAAACGATTAGTTTTTAATTCTACATTTAAAAATTACCCCAATTAAGAATTATTTATTTTATTTTAAAGCTAGTAGTGAAAAAAGTATTTTTATTTGATTTAAAATAATAACCCTTTTAGATGGATAAATACGTAACTGGGTTGAAAAGAAAATTAAATGAAGCAGAAGCAGAGGGCAAAAGAAAAGGTGATGAAAATAACGGAAATACATCTTCGCAAAATAGTAAACCTAAATATAGAAAATATGATCCAATGTACTTATCATTAGGATTTACATGTAAGGTTATTAATGGCCAAGAACGACCAATGTGTTTGTTGTGTATGAATACTTTGGCCTCAGACAGCATGAAACCAAATAAATTAAAACGACATCTTGAAAAAGTACATGCAGATCACGTTGGCAAGACTAGAGAATTTTTCCAAAGAAAATTAGAAAATTTAAATAAAGAACAAGAAATGTTTTCAAAGACCATGTCTGTAACACAAAAAGCATTGCTTGCATCATATAAAGTTTCTTATAGAATTGCTAAATGCAAAAAACCCCATTCAATAGGAGAAACTTTGGTGCTACCTGCAGCTATTGACATAATAGCTACGATGCTCGGTGAATCATATGCTGACCAACTTAAAATCATTCCACTTGCAGATAATACGGTGGGAAGACGAATATCCGATATATCTGAAGATCTTTGCGATCAATTAATAGAAAAAGTAAAACTATCTTCTTTCGCGTTGCAAGTAGATGAGGCTACCGATGTTCTTAAGGATGCACACTTGATAACATATGTAAGATATGCTGTGGAAACTGATGTTAGAGAAGACATGTTATTCTGTAAACCTATTGAATGCCATACTACAGCAAGTGAAATTTTTAATATCATTGATATTTTTTTTAATGAAAATAACATTCTGTGGGAGAACTGTGTTGGACTATGCACAGATGGAGCTCCATCTATGGCAGGAAAAAATGCTGGTCTACAGGCACTAGTTCGAAAGGTGGCTCCTCGTGCAGTTTGGACGCATTGCATGATTCATAGACAATCACTTGTTTCAAGAGATATGAGTGAAGATCTACAAACAGTATTTGAAGTTATTATAAGAGTTGTAAATTTTATCAAAAATAGCCCATTAAGAGGAAGGCTTTTCGCAAAATTGTGTGATGACATGGGTTCGGAATATAGATCACTTCTATATTATTGTGAGGCACGTTGGCTTTCTCGTGCCAAAGTACTTCAAAGGGTGTTTGAGCTAAAAGAAGAGATTGCCATATTTCTTACTGATAATAATAGAGATGAAGCAAACTTGTTTTATGACATGAAATTCCTTGTAAAACTTGCCTATTTAGTTGATATTTTTCAAAGACTCAGTACTTTAAATAAATCAATGCAAGGGCCTCAAATTCATGCTTTTACACAGAAGGACAAGATTACTGCATTTATGAAAAAATTGGAACTGTGGATAATAAGTTTGAAAAATAATAACTTTGACATGTTTCCCACTTTTAAAATTACCTGTCTTGCTGATGAAATAGAAGAAAGTAAAGTTCTTATTAATAATCATTTGACCAGTCTATGGAAGCAATTCTCGTTTTACTTTAAAGATCTTGATATGTCCAAATATGAATGGATTAGAAACCCATTTGTGATTGAAAAATATGATGATTTTGGCTTTACGACAGCAGAGCAGGAAATGATAATTGACTTATCTAGTGATAGCACATTAAAGCAGATATTTCAAGACGAAAATAATATTGTTACGTTTTGGCTACGAGTAAAGGACGATTTTCCTACTTTGACAAACAAAGCTTTAGAAATTTTATTGCCATTTGTAACATCTTACCTATGTGAAACTGGTTTTTCCACAGTAGCTGTCTTAAAAACAAAGTATCGATCTAGATTAGTGATTGAAAAGGAACTGAGAACCGCGATTTCTTCAATGATGCCACGGTTTGAGAAAATTTGTGCTGAAAAACAAGCTCAACCGTCGCATTAAATTTTTATAATATTCTTTTTTTTTGTATTTTTGTGAGATTTGTTTTTATTACATTCAAAATTTCTTATAATAAATAATTATTTTTCTATGTATATTTTTACATAATATTGTATATTATTTTGTAGCCCATTAAATAATAATATCAGTTGAGCATTTATGAAATTAGATTGTTAGAAAAATTAAGGGGGCGCAACAATTTTTTTTTTTAAAGGGGGGCGCAGGTACAAAAAGGTTGGAAACCACTGAACTAATGTTTTATTTTGATTTGATAATTAATCCTTTCGAATATAATTCTAATATAATTTTGATATACTTAATTAAATGAATTTACTTGTTAAGATTTAATATTTTATTTGTTTTTGTTGGAAAAATTACTAACGCCACCTGGATGTCGGGTTGTATGGTTTTCGATGGACCTCTGCAATTAGCTGCCCAAGTGCCAGGAATGTTGCCTGTTGTACTCAGATGCAATAACTTATAGAAGCTGCCTTTGATAGTTGCTGCCTGTGCACTGATTTGCTGCCTGCGCACTGCTTTGCTGCACTGCCTCGCTGCTGGTGTGTTTGTTGTTTCTCAGGGTATCGGGGTCCCTCTCGTGTTCGATAGTTGCTGCAAATCAATTTTTGCGTATTAAGTTTTTGGTGAGAAATCTCACTGTGATTCCCTTTAGAATGCTAACTCAGTACTTTAGCAGATTCTAAGATAGGAAAAAGCTTCAATACCGCTTTTTTTGTTTGAAATTTCTTCGAAAACCTCAAGACGATTTTATATCTTCTAGGCCAATTCGCTAGAAAGACTGAATGCAATCTGATTTAACGCCGTCTGTGCGTCGGTATTTATTTCTACTCGAACAATAGTTGCGGCTATCCTTTGGCAGGGGGCTTCGTTCTCGAAGTACATAATTTCGGGTTATGTACTAGATGTCTGATCAGCTGTTCTTGTTTATCTTACGGCTGTCAAATGGAGTTTTCTGGTAAGTATTTTTTATCCTGTCCCTTTTTTTCTTAATTTATATTAATTTTAGTTTATATTTTAGATTGTTCTTAGTGGGGGATAAAATTGAGGAGGTGGCGCCGGCAACTATTTCGTTGGGGTTGACAGGTAAGTGTTTTTGTGGAATCTGTTGTATATTTTTAATTAACCTTTTGTTTATAGATTTTGCGATTTGCCGACGGCTTTTTGATGGGTTTTCTTTGGATAGATTTCTCGTTGGTGTTTCTCGTTAATTTGGATTATTTTCAAGGTAAGTGCTTGTATATTTAGTATTTGTATTTTATTTACTTTTTATATTTTCAGGTACGAATTTGTTGTTGTTGTTTGTTGTGTAGTGATGTCTTTTTACGTGTGTTTTTTTTGGAATTTTGTGTACCTTTTGTATTCATTTATGTAGTTTTGTTTGTTTATTTTTAATAAAATACAAGAAATATAAAAGTTTGTGTTTTTATTTATTGATCCCTTTTCACTTGGTTTTTTTTTCTTTTCAGTGTAGCCGGAACACCTCCAGTACTACCTCCTCATCTAGTTCTAGATCATCGTTTAGTAGTTCTAGCAGCTTTCAATCAGCAGTAATACAGAAATAGGTAGTAACTTTGTGCCCTCCTGTCAATTTTTCAAACTAGAAATACCGGAAAGGCTTATGTAAGTTCAACTAAAAAGAGCGTTCCTGAAAGAGCGGTCAAGCTTCCATACCACGAGAAGTGCAAATTGAACTGTAAAACTAAAATTGGTGAAATATTACGCAAATCGTTGTTTGACAAATTTTGGGAATTAGGTGACCTTCAAAGGCAGAGAGAGTTAGTTCATGATAATAGGGCCCATCCACAGGCCCAAACCGATTTGTGTTGGCGCTGAATTCCAGCGTATGTAGGGTAGCAAACTGATTTGGCAGTTGAGGTTACAGTTGGGGTAAATCCACTGACATATAATAATTGACTGCTAAATGAGCAAGAGCTCATACAAAACAATTGCACCAAAAACTATTGCTGTCTCGCTCCCACGTTAAATCCCTATGAACTTTAATCGTCAGCGCATGTAAATAGGTATAGTTTTTGTTCTTCTGTCTCACTCCTGAGCTATTTTGAAAAGTTCGTTAAACAGGGAAAATAACCGCCACAGTTTTGGAATAAATACATTTATTTAATGAAAAATTGCTAATAAATACAAATGAGTGATGGAAATTTATTTCTATTAATTATAACAGACATCTTATCACTTATTTTCTCCTAAATTCGAAAAAAAAAAAAATGTTTGTTTACATAAAAAAGGTTTTCTATTTCTGGAGAAAAATGGTGCCATTCAGGATTCTGAATCAGCAGTCCATTCCTATATGTCAGTGGGTAAATCAAAACCTTTTAATTTTACCGTGGGGAGGGGGGGGGGGGGCTAGAGTTTGAGCAACAAGTCCCACTAGTGTGTGTTGCAGTTTGGCAAACAACTAGAATGAAGCCTGAATTCGAAGAACATATTTTTTTGCAAGTTTATATTTTCATTATTTTTAATTTAAATTATGAAAATTCAAATAATACAAAATTATTTTCATAATTTATATGTAGTTTTAGAATTTAATTTATATCATACACATAAACATATAAATATATATGTATATTGATAGTTAAAAAATTTATAATTAATACAAACAATTATCGTTGTTCATTTTGTATTATAATAAACTTTAGTCGCGGGTTTTCTACAATTTCATTTAACTTTCAAATTGCCTTTAAAATAACGAATTGACAGTTGAAATATCAACTCAGTTGAAGTGTTTGTGGCAAAACACCAATTCTTTAAATAACCCAGTTTTGGCAACTAGTTCGTCTGTGGATGGGCGCTATTAAGAACTCCTACGCTTACACATCGTGACTTATTTCGTTTACAAAAAATCAATATCGATATCTGATTGATTTGATATCGAAATTGAATTTTTGTAAAGGAAATAAAAGCAACTAAAATTACAGTAAATTATTCTGATAAGAATGAAGATAGCAAAAAATATATGGTTAACATATGTATAAAAAAATGTATCAAAATTTAGAATTTTAAATGAAATGAAATTTACATTTAGGAGGCAAACAATGAAATTAAATTTATATTATTTATGACCTTGGATTTAAGGATGTTGTCAACCTCCTTAATACGGCCCAACGCCCACTTGAGAGGAGGAAGATTGTCTACATTTAGAAGTACCAGAAAGTACCACTTTGCTGGTGACATATTTCATATGATTGCAATACTTCAAACGCATAGACCTGACCTATTCAAAAAATATATTACATATGTAGTACAATAACTTGTACTCATTTGTTAAAGTACAAAATTAATCTGAAAATTCTATTTAATGTAGCATAAGTGGATAGCGTTGTATTGTCACCGAAGTTACATATCTGTACCAAGTTTCATAACCTTCTATATAAATATAATTGGAGTGTCCGCCTGTGATTTCAAAATAATTGTGTTTTTTTTTAATTTTATATAGTTATTTACATGATTTTAAAACGAAATCACGCAATTTTAAAAGTTTTGTCTGTCTGTATGTCTGTGTGTCTGTATGTCTGTCTGTCTGTTTGTTCGGGTTAATCTCGGAGACGGCTAATCCGATTGGGATGGGACTTTCACTGGAAGATTCAGTATTTTGGCGGGCATGTTTTAGGCTATTTATATGCACTATATATTAGCTCTACCTGTATGTATGTATGGATGTATGTATGTAGACAAATATTGAAAATTGGTTTTGACCCACTTCCATATAACCGATCAGATTCAAATTTTGCACACATGTACAGTTCAAGTGACAATGCAATCTGACCATTTTATAAAAAAAATCAAGATGGTCGTTTCAAGATGGCGGCCGAATTTCGCTATTGTGCTCGCTGACCGCCGACATGAGTCTCAAATGAAAGTTAATGATAAGTATAATATAATTACCTATTTGGTGTCATTCCAAATTCAAAATGGCGGCCGGAACAAAATGGCGGCCAACACAGATGGCGGATTACTTTTTTATTTACATCACGATCGGTATGGGTATCAAATGAAAGGATGTCACAAGTACCTAGAATACTATTAGCTGGGTGGCGTAATTGCAAATTCGAAATGGCAGCCAACACAAAATGGCGGACTACCTTTTGTTACAACGCTCTCGGTATGGATATCAAATAAAAGTGTATGAGTAGAGTACAGTAAGCTGAGTGACCACATTTTAAATATCGGTCACCACAAAATAACCGAAGACATATAATAAACTAAAAGGAAGAAAACTAAAAATATAGTTAGTTAAAAAACTTAAAAATATGCTTTTGTTTAAAAATGAACTAAAAATTTTGGGCAGTAACTGTTTTATTGGCATAGATTCCGGGCAAATGTTGCTGGCTGTCCGGACAAATATGTGGGCCGATGATATTGATGCATGTCTGAATGATCACTCATTTAGGGACATATTGGAAAACGTCATTTAAAACAAAAGATGAGAACGTAATCGGAAAAATCAGAATTCAGTACTATTCTCCTCAACATAGGATATATAATAGAAAATGTTCTAAGATTAATGAGAATAATGACAGTGAGCTGCTGGATGTTGTTTGAAAGTTCGTAACAGACGAGGAAATTTTGATGAGCGACATTTATGACGATTTTGAAAATATCAACTCAACTAAGTCGACTCAACTCAGTAATGCCACAAACATTGTAATACTGTGCCTTATTCTGAAAGTCATGTGACATTGCAAGTGATGTGACTTTGAGGGAATGGTATTCCCCGAGTCGACTCAAGAGACATCTGTCATTATATTCGCCAACTGTCAGTTTCATGGGGCATTCCCAGAGTGGAATGAAGTGAGTTAATTGCGTTTAAGTGGAAGCTTTAAGTCGTGATGCAGCAGCATAGTCAGAAAATGGAAGGAGAAAAAAGGCAAGTTATTTTAGCAATAATTAATGATTTAAATTAGTAAACAATAAATATAAACCCATGATGTGTTATTTTTGGTTATTTTAGGCTAAAATTTACCAATAAAAAACAATTTGCTTTCCTGGTAGAGTGGATGGAAAAAAATGAAAGAATTGCCAAGGGATTCAAATATTCCGAGTCTTTTGGTGCCAGCAAGGATGACTATAATAGAGCGTGGATCCCCTTGGCTAATTCCCTTAATAGTTTAGGGCCTCCATTACGTAAAGTGGCGGAATGGCAAAAAGTAAATGTGTTTAGTTTCATAAAGTATGTATGTCTTATGAAGAAATTTTGTAGGTTTGGGCGGATTTCAAACTGAAAATTAAAAAAAAAATTAGCACACAACAAAAAAGAAATAAGGGCTACAGGTGGCGGCCCGAATAAAATATTGCACCTTTCAAGTGTGGAGGAGAGTGTCGTTAGTTTGCTTTCCTTACGTGAAGCGGTTGAACATTCCGGTAGTGTGTTTGGGCTTGAAAGCATTGCTCAGCAAGCTGAAAGTCCAGAAGCAATGATAGCAGCAGTTTCGGTTCCCTCCGCCGAAGATCTGCCTGCAAACCCCGGAGGTGCAGATACTTCAGAAAGTCTCTTAGAGCCCATCGAAGCTTCAAAAGAAGGCCGAAAGTCTTCGATTGAAGCTCTTGACATTACAAATAACAAACGCAAGGGCAAAAAGCTATGTCAGGACTACAGGAAAGGTTTGTTAGAAATTCAAACCGAGTATTTAAGAAACATCAGTGAAGACATGAAAGAATACCGAAGGTACGCAAGAAAGACTTTTGAGTTAAACGAAAAAAAATTCAAATTTCTTCAGAAAGTGGCAGAAAGAAAAGATAAAAGGAAGAGAGAAGAATTGCAACTTAAAACTAAAATGTTGGAATATAAAAAACGAAAAAGCTCTATATTATGAGTAATAATATAATAACATTGTATTAAATACATTTGAATTTTTCCTATGATGAGGCTGTTAATATTTATTTAATGAAGTAAAAGTTTATTTAATTTTTAATAATAGAAGACTGTTAACTAAGAAATGAATTCATTTAACGAATTAAGAGTTTATTTGATTTTTTAAAATTAAAACAAAGAATTTATTATTTCCTCCCGAATTCTATTTGCATTGGCTTCATCCTCTTGGGTGATTTGCGGCATTGCAACCGGATAGTCGATGTCATCTTCTTGGAAGTCTGGTTCCGTTATATCCATGTTGCACTTTATCCTTAAATTATGTAAAGGGCAACAAGCATTGATTATTTTTGCAGCTTTATTTGGCTTATAATGTAATTCCCGTGCTCCTAAAGTGCAACGGAAGGAATTTTTTAAGGCCCCTATAGTCCTCTCTATTATTATTCGCGTTTTCGAGTGTATTGTGTTGAATCTCGCCCTGATATCAGAATTTCCTTCGCTTGAAGAGGACCGAAACGGAGTAATCAAATATGGTTTCAGAGGATAGCCTGCATCACCTTGAAGATTATTGTGACTAAGAAAACTATTTTGAATGCTCCAAAGAAAATCTTACTTAAAAGCCAGGTATTTCTTTCCCTGTTTTCATTATTCGTGGCCATTTGTTGGTCAAGTGAACTTCCATTCCAAATGAAGGAGTCATGGCATGATCCGGGATGATTTGGATCAACATATCGGATAACCATTTTGTGATCACAAACCTAAAATCATGCAATGGGTTATCAGCATGCCTAATTTTCGTTGATAGGTATTATATTACATACCAATAAAACATTTAGGCTGTGATAGCCCTTTCGATTGTAATATAGGTGCTGTACATCTCCTGAAGGTGAAATAATTTCCACGTGAGTGCCATCAACACACCCAATAACTCCTGGGAATCCTGTCTTTTCGAAAAATCCTAACTTAATAGCGTTTTTTTCTTCTTCCTCTGTAGGGAACTTAATAGCCAATGGACAAATTTCCGATTATATTATATCTATAACAGCTGCTATTGCCTTTGATGTCGTGGATTGTGCTAAGCCGACTAAGAAGTCATTACCAACACCTTTTTGGAAGTTTCCCTCTGCAAAAATCCGCACGCAGGCAGCTAACTTAATTATCGGTGAAACACTACCAGATCCAACAGGCACACTAAGTTTTCCTTCCACTTTTTCCAACAAAAATTTAAATATTTCCTTGGAAATTCGGAAGAATTTAATAAACCTATTAAAAAACGGCACAAATAAAATAAACCAAAAGAAAAAAAAAAACAGAAAAGTTTACATTTCATTTGGTAATTCCAAAGGATGCGAGGAGTCTCTAACAAGCCTACGTTTGATTGCCAAATTCTCGTTATTATCGTTGCTTTCGCTATCACTAAACCACAATACGAAGCTGGTCATCTTTACACAAGGCAAATGTTTTCACAAAAAACTATATGAAATATTGTTATTTTAAAAAATAATTATTTTCACAAACAAAAAAAAAATCTTTTTCTAATTTGACATTACGAATGTTTAACAAATGTCAACAATAATTTCACCTCGTTTGATTCTCACTTCACCACTTCAAGTCATGTCATTCCACTCTGGGAATACCTTTCCAAAATTGAGGTGACAGCCAGTCGAGAAATGTCATCCGAGTGATTCGGCTCTCAGAATAAGCCCCACTTACAAGTGAAACATCTAACATCGTTTATAAACCAGTGCCAGTGCGGGCGGTATGACCGGAAACGACGAAACACGAAAATGGGAAGCAGCAACTGCCTTTTTAGGATCAAATCAGTAGTATCGTCTTAAAATGTTAGCAATCTTCGTCTCAAGCCATGTTCGCCATGGGGCAAGTTCAGGGTGCCAATTATCTGAGAACGTCAAAATCTACGAGCACAAGACATATTCTGAATAAAATTGGCTAGGTATCTGTTGTGCACGTAGTATAAAAGTTTTCCGATGATTAACCTCGAATTTTAAAAAAAGGTGTAGGTAACATATTCGATTGTAAAAACTCTAAAGTTTTTTATATATCCAAAATCATGTCATGCAGATTTGTTCTTTGTTTCATTATACCCTTTTCTTATTCCGGACTAGGCACACATAATTTTGTTTTATTAAAAGGCGTTGCGACGCACGCGGGTTTTTGCTAGTTTTAAATATAACGCCAAGAAAAAACTGGCTTATAGTAAGAAGTCTCTAAAGAAAACTGGTGGTGGGCCCCCAGAAAGAGCGTATATCTCTGCTTTAGAAGAAACAGCTATTGTAGCAGCTGGTATAGAGGCCGCTGTCGAAGGAGTACCCAATGCTAAAACTTTTGGCATAAGCAGCACATCAAACACTGAAGAAGAAATGGATTTTATGCCGGGAGAAATACTAAGAAGTCCTTCTCCAAGTAAAAGTGTTTCTTCCGCTTGTAACGATAATGATGATAATGAGCTTCAAACGCAAGATGTTCCTCTTAAGAAACTAGTCAGCAAAAACAAGACTGTAGAGTTAATAAAAGAAGACATCAGTGAGCGGACAGAATTCCATACGAAATTGTTAAACATTCTGACAGAACGAAATGAAATTGCCAAAAAAACGGTTGGAGTATTAGCGGAACATACAAAAGAAAGTTTACTATATAGAAAAAGAAAACTTGAATTAAGATTAGTTAAATTAGAACTATTTAAAACTAGAAACTGTGCATGTAGCGACTGAACTACACCATATAAAGTGAAATAATGTAATTTTTATCTAATTGTGAAGTTGTTTTAGTTATTTATATTTTTGTGTTGTTATTGCCGGAAATGTTATTTTATTTACATTCGAATTATTGAACTATCTTTTTATTTATAAAATGTATATTTGAAAGAAATGGTATATTTACAAAGAATTTTTTATATTATTTCTAATAATTTCTGCTCTGTGTTTAAGTGAGCCTCTTGCAGGTAATGTTTCTATCATGTCCTGGTCATAATCTTCAATTACTTCAAAATTGGTAGGATATTTCACTTTAAATTAAATGGCTATGTTATGGAGCGTCGCGCAGACATTGGCCATACGTATCACGTATTACGGCGAGTATCGAGGCTTTCGTTGTTCCAATAGTACACGCCACACACCTGGAGACGCAATTTTCTCATTGTTAATAATTTGATATAACAAACCTTTCAATAGTCCAAAACATCTTTCGACTATGCTCCGCGCTTTAGAAATGATATCATTGAAGCGCTTTTCTGTTGGATCTGTTGGAGATCTATAAGGTGTCATCAGCCATGGTTCTAAGGGGTAGCCACTATCACCTGTGTGTATGGAACAGTAATAAATGTTTTTAATAAATTTATCAAATTTGTTGATGAACCTAAAAGTCACATATTTCTATGTTCTTGATTTTCAAAATATGACTTGACTTCTGATTGCCCCCAAACAAACGAATCATGAGCTGCACCACCATAGCTTGCATCAATTGCTCGTATTCTCATTTTATGATCACAGATCTGCAACAAAAAGTTTATGTTAGTTCTAAATGTAACTAAACATTGACACAATGCATTACAATCATAGAATTTAAACTGTGTTTTTGTTTTTGCTGAAATACATATGCTCGTTCTGTGATGGCCTCAACAAGTACAAATAAGTTCCATCTATGCAACCCACAACTAAATGATGTGTTCAATATATTTTATGAATAATAAAATTGATAGAAATATACCTCCAGGAATTTGATATTTCTCAAAGAACCACTGCTTTATTTGTTGCACTTCGTCTTCTTTGGGATATTTAATCCATAAGGCATTCTATGGTAGGAAGCACTTCATGCACCGATTTTGAAACCGCACCTTTTATCATTGGACATATAAAATTGGTTCCAACCGTGTTTTGGTACCCTCCTGTACCCAAAACGATTAAAGCTACAGCAAGTCTTTGTATTGGAGGAATATACGTCCTTCGCTATCCACTGTGCAAATTAATTGCTCGCAGGACATACTGAAATGCCTGTTTAGATAGCCGAAATTGGGCTAGAAAACTAAAATTCCAATATTTTTAAATAAGTAGTACTTTAGCATTATGAAAATATACGTACATAGTATTTTGTTATGTTAATGGATTTGAACAATCCCGTAAAGTACGCCGCATTATCCATATGTGAGAATCTTCAACTTCGCCATCATCCTCCAATAAATAAATATATCTCCACATTTTAATTAGTCCACTCAGAAGATTTTTATTCACTCTAAGAACACACAACTCGGTTTTTTAAAAGATTAATGTGTAGTGACCGCGTAAACTTAATTACCAAGTTTACGCAAAGTCACACAACAGCCTCCCACACAATAAACACGATCAGTCGGAACACTCCATCGACCACCGAACTTAAAGTTCAGTGATCTTACCGTTCTCTGTTCCGTTCCGCCCGCATCGTGTCTATCGGGGAATAGCCAATTTCCGGCATCTCCGATTTTATCACTCTTATCAAAAAGGCTCCCCAATCGGTAACACGTACTAAGCTAACGCGCGCATATAAATTTATATATAAATAGATAAGATTCAAGTGACTGAATAAATATATATATATATATATATATAACCATTTCATTTTTATCATATAATAATAAACTGTGATATAATAAGAATTATTTTACGTGAAATAAAACTACAAAAGTGCAGTACTACCAAAACGTGTTTTTTACTCTAAAACAATAAGTTCCTCAGAACAAAGGAACCACATTGGTGACCCCGACGTCGCAACACGCGACAAACAAGTGTAGTGCACTAAATTTTACCTAAAAAAAAAAAATCATAAAATAATATTAAAACAGCAATACAGTAATGTGTGCGACCGTGTTGTAAAAAAAAAAAATCATTATTAGAAAAATCGTTGAAGTGATTGCACATTAGGAAGCAAAATAGTGTCAGATGCAACCCAATAATAATAGGGAAGTACAAATTTTCAACTAATTTAGTAAAATATTGACCAAATAACTGATTACATTTCCGTCATTAACATAGAATTTATTTGATTACAAAACGGAATTAGTGTTTTCTATAGTTTCAATATTAAAGTCGAAGAAAAGGTCGAGTCTACCGTTATTAGTAAAAAAAAAATTTTGACCAAAGAATCTGTCAATTAAAAATATTAAAATTCACGAAAAATTATATAGCGCTATCCAATATCAATATCAATCAATATCAGATCAATATCAATATCCAATATCAATATCAATATCAATATCAATATCAATATCAATATCAATATCAATATCAATAAATATCAGATCAACATCAATTTTGAAAATCAGCCGAACATAAGCAGACAATCAACAAAAGAAGTCGGGAACGGCGAGGGAGCATCCCAACATATACCGGAGATAATAATAATATTTAAAAAAAAAATTAAACTTTACTTTCTTTTAGTTTTAATTTACACATTTAATATTAACCACTAATTGAATAAATATTTCTAATATTTAGAGTCTAAATTTTCAGATTTAATTCACAATTTAATCAATATTCTAGTATTGGTGTGGGATAAATTAAATTTTAAAATTCTTTTTATATACTCATATAACATTGCGAACTATATATAATTGTTTTATTATTATAACTATATTTCGTTTTGTCGTGTAAATTTCACGAAGACCCACATTTATTTTTCCCATTTTATTCGTTGATTCATATTAGGACATACTTTAAATTTATATAGCTACAGGTTGAATTGCAAATTATTGTATTCTTACCGCAAGTCAACACAATTCAATTAACATACAGAAGTACAAAGTTACGATTGTCTATTTAAATTTAAGTACAGTTTGTTGCTTAGAGTTTCGTTTTGATACATACTTACCTTCATAGAAGGAATATATACATATATATATATATATTGGGTACATTGTTTTTCGGATCGCTGGTTCACTACAAGTTTTTTTGTTATACAACCCTACTCAATTTATTTCGATTGTTTTTTATACCGATTCGTTTCTCTCGTTTCCTATATCCTTGGCGAAGTTTAAGAGTTTTTTTTCTTTGATTTCTTTCAACAAAATGTCACTACCACAAAATAATCCCATGGATAATTTAATGGAGCATGACGTTCCACTCCGTGAGGAGCCAAAACCCGGAACTTCAGATGTCGAAGGCATCAAGGTGTCAAAATTAGACATCCCCAAGTTCTGGGTGCACCAGCCCGCCTCCTGGTTCTACCAGGCGGAGATTATGTTCCAAATGGCGGGCTGCAAGTCCGATAAGGCCAAGATCTATAATGTAATGGCTACCCTGCCGGAAGAGGCGGTAACGGCGATGCGACTCAGCATCGTAGACCATACCTCCTCTTACGAGGCACTTAAAGGGCATCTGCTCGAGAAATACGGCACTTCGGAGAAGCGCCGTCTCGAGCAGTTGCTGTCAGTGCAAGAGCCTGGAGACCGGAAACCTTCCGAGTTCCTCCAGGCTCTGAAGGCACTAGCTGGCGGGTCATCAGCAGTCAACGATGACCTGATCCGGAACCTGTGGGAGCGGAGGCTTCCACAGGCCATACAGGTCACGTTGGCCACTGCTGCTGACCAAACCCTGACCGGACTAGCGGCAACGGCGGACAAAGTATGGGAGGTGCTTCCACACGGAGGCGCCTCATACACGTCCGCCATCCACGCCAATACCCCGGCCAAAGCGGAGCCCACATTGGTGGCGCTGCAAAGCGCCATCAATAAGCTAACAGCACGGCTGGACAGGCTGGACAAACTTGACCGAAACCAGCGCAGCCCAAGGAGCCGAACACCTGCCAACCGACAGGCCAGCTCCCGTCAGCCCTCGGCCACTCGGCCAACAGGGGCCAATCAAGCCAGGAGTAGCCTTTGCTATTTCCACTACCGTTACGGTAGTGAGGCACGCACCTGCAAGGCCCCCTGCAGTTTCGGTGGTGGACAAGCCAAACCGGCGAAGAAAAAGGCCACCACCCATAAAAAAAACTAAAGTGGGGGATCGATGCGAGCGAGCATATAACCGGCCGCTCATATCGTTTATTCGTCAGAGACACCAACAATCGGATGGACTTTCTGATTGATTCGGGCTCTGACGTTTCAATTGTTCCCGCCAAGGCGTTCCCGGCCCATAACGGTAGCCCGAACGTCCTTCTGTACGCGGCCAACGGATCACTGATCCGAACTTTCGGCACGAAGTTACTCGAACTTGAACTCGGCTTACGCCGACGATATGTTTACAACTTCATTATAGCCGACACCACTAAAGCCATTCTCGGGGCGGACTTCTTAACGAAGTTCAAATTGTCCGTCGATTTTGAATATCGGCATTTAGTCGACAAGCGCACGAAGTTTCGCATTAACGTGTGCGCTACCGTCGACTACAACCCCGAAACATTTCCATGCCGAGTTATTGGCATATACAAAGAGCTATTAACGAAGTACGCTTCGTTAACAAAACCGCCCAATTTTAACCTGCCGGTTAAACACAATGTGCAACACCACATTGTAACTAAAGGGCAATTACCATTTGTCACCGCTCGGCGGCTCCATCCGGAGAAACTGAAGGTGGCAAAGTTAGAGTTCGACCATATGGTCCAATTGGGGATTTGTCGACCTTCGTCGTCCCCCGCAGCATCTCCGCTTCATCTGGTCCCTAAACGGGACTCACATGATTGGAGGCCATGCGGCGACTACCGTCGCCTTAATGCTGTCACTGTGCCGGATAGATATCCAATCCCGCATATACAGAATTTCTCCGTGAATCTTCACGGCTGCACAATATTTTCAAAGGTTGATTTGGTACGTGCATACCATCATATACCAATCGCCCCAGAAGACGTGCATAAGACTGCACTCATTACGCCATTCGGCCTATATGAGTTTACACGTATGCCATTCGGCTTACGGAATGCAGCACAAACCTTTCAAAGGTTCATAAATGAAGTTACGAGAGATCTCGACTTCGTTTATGTATACTTGGACGATATACTTATCGCCAGTAAAACCGAGGATGAACATATCGTTCACCTCGAAGAGCTCTTTAAACGCCTCGATAGCTTCGGTTTAACCATTAAGCTAGAGAAATGCGTTTTTGGTGCAACAGAGATTAAGTTTCTAAGCCACCGCATCACAAAGGATGGAATACTTCCATCCCCCGATCGGGTTCAGGCTATCGTTGATCTCGCACCTCCAACTTCTGTCAAATCGATCCAGAAGTTTTTGGGAATGGTGAATTTCTATCACCGATTTATCCCAAAATTGGCTGAACAGTTGGTGCCTATAAACGAGCATTTGAGAGACCTTCTCAACCGCTCACGTGCCAATAAAGTTTTTGACTGGCCAGCAGAATGTCAGGCGGCATTCCTCAAGGTGAAAACCTCGATGGCTGAAGCAACTCTGCTGAACCATCCAATCGAGAATGCAAAATACAGTCTTACGACTGACGCCTCTGATTATGCAATCGGAGGTGTTTTGGAACAATTCAACGGTCATCGGTGGCAACCGCTAGCTTTTTATTCCAAAAAGCTGTCACCAACCGAACGGAAGTACTCTGCATTCGACCGCGAACTCCTCGCAATCTATGCAGCGATCAAACACTTCCGTTATTTCGTTGAAGGACGCAATTTCGTGGTCTATACTGATCACAAACCACTGGTTCGCGCCCTTCACACAAAGACCGAACGATCCCCTCGACAGACCAGACATTTGGGTCTAATCTCTCAGTTTACCACAGACATCAGGCATGTGTCGGGTAAACAAAACGTTGTCGCAGACTACTTGTCGCGCTCACTAGCAACCGACAACGTCGACTCGGTCACCTTCGACCTGCCTACACTGGCTCAGGCTCAACAAGGCGACACAGAGCTAAAGTCTCTACAAGAGCACCTCAGCAACGGCTCACGGGTAAAACTAATCCTCACACCAATACCATTTACCGCCCATCAGGTGTGGTGTGAAAATAGTATAGGCATTCCAAGGCCTTACATACCCACTTCCTTACGCAGACTAGCGTTCAACTCCGAACATAGTCTCTCCCATCCTGGTATTCGTGCTACAAGACGAGCCGTTACCAAGAAATACTTCTGGCCATCGATCAATAAAGACTGCAATGAGTGGTCTCGATCATGCCTAGGTTGCCAAAAGTCCAAAGTTTCACGACATACCAAATCTCCATTGGAAGCTTTCAAACTTCCAAATAATAGATTTGACCATATCCATATGGATATAGTGGGACCCCTACCCCCATCTCGTGGATACTCTTATATCTTAACGATAGTCGATAGATTCACGCGATGGCCTGAAGCATACCCAATTCGGGATATCTCAGCTTCAACAGTGGCAAAGAAATTCGTCACTGAATTTGTCCCACGATTCGGCGTACCACTCGAGATCACAACCGATCAAGGTACGCAGTTCGAATCGAAACTATTCAATGAAGTTGCCAAATTACTCGGCACTCATAGAATCCGGACCACCGCCTACCATCCACAAGCAAACGGGATGGTTGAACGGTTCCACAGGCAACTTAAAGCAGCCTTAATGGCAAGGGACAACACTACTCATTGGAGTGAAGACTTGCCCTTTGTCATGTTAGGCATACGCACGGCAATTAAGACCGACTTACAATGCTCACCAGCCGAGCTCGTATACGGTCAGAATCTGAGACTTCCCAATTCGATTTCTATCCCAACGGATGAGAATCCAATTGAAGAATCAGAATTCCTCTCTCGCCTTCGTTCTCACATGCAGAACATTAAGGCAATACATCCTCGGCAGCCCGTCCAAAAGGATGTCTACGTGCCAGAAGCCCTGGAGAACGCCGACTACGTTTTCATACGAGTCGACAGAGTTCGAAAACCTTTCGAACCTCCATACGAGGGCCCATATGAAGTAATCAAACGATTACGAAAACACTTCGTCGTCAAATTGAACGGCACAACCAAGTCAATATCCATTGACAGGCTAAAGCCAGCCTTCGGTTGTGACCGCGACAACGAAGCTAAGCCGTCTAAAGCGGTAACATTTCGTTAACGCTACGCTGGGGGGGGAGTATGTAGTGACCGCGTAAACTTAATTACCAAGTTTACGCAAAGTCACACAACAGCCTCCCACACAATAAACACGATCAGTCGGAACACTCCATCGACCACCGAACTTAAAGTTCAGTGATCTTACCGTTCTCTGTTCCGTTCCGCCCGCATCGTGTCTATCGGGGAATAGCCAATTTCCGGCATCTCCGATTTTATCACTCTTATCAAAAAGGCTCCCCAATCGGTAACACGTACTAAGCTAACGCGCGCATATAAATTTATATATAAACTAGCTGGGACCCGGTGCGCCTACGCTGCACCCATAAGTCAATAGTAAACAATAAAAACCATCCATTGACTTAATATTTTTCGAGATATGAATTTTACACAGATGAAATGCCTCAAAGAACATGGGTCTTGCGTCGGCCGCCATGAATCGGTATATTGAGTCTACTACATTGCTTATTGTATTCTACTTATCATACCCTTTCATTTGATACCCATGTTGAGGGGATTGTGAAGAAAGTGGTAATCCGGCCTCTTTAGACGGCCGCCATGGATCTAAAGATATATTTTGTATACTACATTGCTTATTGTATTCTACTTATCATACCCTTTCATTTGATACCCATGTCGAGGTGGTTGTGAAGAAAGTGGTATTCCGCCCTCTTGAGACGCCCGCCATGGATCTAAAGATATATTTTGTATACTACATTGCTTATTGTATTCTCCTTAACATACCCTTTCATTTGATACCCATGTTGAGGCGGTTGTGAAGAAAGTGGTAATCCGGCCTCTTGAGACGGCCGCCATGGATCTAAAGATATATTTTGTATACTACATTGCTTATTGTATTCTACTTATCATACCCTTTCATTTGATACCCATGTCGAGGTGGTTGTGAAGAAAGTGGTACACCACCCTCTTGAGACGGCCGCCATGGATCATTTTAGTTTCAATAGCGTCATGGCCTACCTATTGTTTGACAGCTGCGTAAATTTGAAATTTTCATTAAATGTAATGATTCAATTTAATGACAATTTTACATTTGTCAAACAATAGGTAGGCCATGAAGCTATTGAAACTAAAATGAACTGAAAATTCTTAAAATTACCATTTTTGTTTGGATTTTGCAGCTGTTTTTTTGGTTAAAGGTATAAAAAATAGCCTACGACCTATTCTCAGACCTACCAAATATACACAAAAAATTTCATGCACATTGGTCAACCCGTTTCGGAGGAGTACGGTAACAAACACTGTGACACGAGATTTTTATAGATATAGATAGATAAGATTCAAGTGACTGAATAAATATATATATATATATATATAACCATTTCATTTTTATCATATAATAATAAACTGTGATATAATAAGAATTATTTTACGTGAAATAAAACTACAAAAGTGCAGTACTACCAAAACGTGTTTTTTACTCTAAAACAATAAGTTCCTCAGAACAAAGGAACCACAAATGTTTTTATAGTTTTAAATTTACGAGTTTTATTTAAAATAAATTATAAAAACTTAACACGGATTAAGAACCAATTTGGGGGGGGCCTCTTAATCTCAAATATTTTGTTTTTTCTGGCTTTGTAAATAAATGAAAAAAATCTTTATTTTATTTATTTTCAAATTTATAATTTAAAATTTCTTTTTAAACGTAAAAAGCCTCGGTTTTTGTTTGGCGCATCTTTCGATTATAGTGTCGATTTTAACAGGTTTGGGGGGAGCAAGGCCCCAATGCCTCCCCTTGGATCTGCCATTGACACTTGATTAACTCCAGTCTACTGTAAAACACTTTTTATTTTTATTCACAAAACAAACTCGGAAATTCAAAGAAATAGGAAAATATTTTCAACCATTGACAGTTCATTCAATAAATTGTATAATTTTACAGTGGATTTTGTAAAAAAAATCGTGTTCCAGTAATGTGTTTTTATTTTTTTATGTTAGTGTAACCACAATTCCAGCGAACGACGGCAAATTCGGTGTCAAAATTTTTAAAACCATATGTGAAAGCGGAATTGCCCACAATTTCGACGGGCGACGATTTGCGAATGCGACGAAATTCGAAATTCAAATTTTGTCGACAAGGGTGGCGATTTTTTATGTCATTGCAGTTTTCTAGTATCATAAACAGTTTTCGAGTTTTATAAGGCAAAGTAGAATTTTTAATTTAAATTATGGATCTTAATGAGTCCCTTATAGAACTTGTAAGAAATTATGAGATTTTGTACAATTTAAAAGATAAAAACTATTGTTGCTTTAAAGAAATGTTCCTCATCAACACTCTTCATTTTCTTGAACATTTTTTCAAAAAACCCATTTTCGTCTCTATCAAGATTTATTTCACGGACCCACCACCGTCGTTTTCTTGTTTTTAAATACCATTCGTAACTTTCCCAAATAAGTTGTAAAATTGAAATTATTTGTATTATTTTTAAGGTTTTTACGTGATCCATTTTTATTTAAAAAAAACCTCGCCGCTGTTGTGCTTTAACAACTACAGCGATGCAATTCGTTGCCGTCGTTCGTCGGAATTGTGGTTATACCATGTGATTGACTAGAGACTTAGAGAAAGCCCCTTTCCTTACTGAAAATGAAAAATTTTCTTTAGGGGTACGTGAACGCTCAATTTTTTCGAGACAATTTTTTTCATATTCAAATTCGTTTCGAACGATTGTCGTCATTCGAACTGCGTGAACCGGCCCCAGGAAAAATAAAGTTTGTGGATTTACCTTCCACCAGTTCTGGTACTAGTTAGTTTCCGATACTAAAACTATACCTTTTCAACTTCAAATTGGCACTAAACAAATTCAAATAGAGACTAAACAATTTCAAATTGGGACTTATGGGTTTAGTTCATCATGAAATTAGGAAGAGTGCTTTTAAGAAGCCAGAGGTCAAGGACTTTGTTAGCCATTGTATAAGAAATGCTCAAAATATTTATCAAACAAATGTTGTATTAGTTATTGATAATGCGCCTTGTCATGCCTTTTCGTGCCTACATCGAAGAAGTGTTTCAGGAAAATGAATTTGTTGGTCATCGATTACTTAGACTTGGACCCTATAGTCCAATGTTTAATGCTATCGTGCTATCGAGAACGCTTGGTCAAGCTAATGTTAAAAAAGAATTAGCAATTCAAATGCCACAAACTCTAACCGGTTAAGACAGGGCTAATATGACTCAAGCCGAATATCGTTTAAATTGCTTACAAACCATCTTAATTAATGATATAAGAAATCAAACAGATGTGAACTGCACAAAATATATCGCCCATCGTTCAAAGTTTTATACCCGATACATTAAATATGATGGATGCTCGTTTCCAAATAATGTTTCTATATTGTTATCTCTGTTTATTTATTCCAAACTTAATAAAAATAATTAATACTTTAATCTTTACTTTATTTTATTACTTCAAATTGTTTGGTCCCAATTTAAAATTGTTTGTTCCCAATCTGAAATTCTTTATTTCCAATTTGAAATTGTTTAGTCCCAATTTGAAATTGTTTAGTCCCAATTTGAAGTTGAAAAGATATAGTACTCGAAGTAGTCAGTTTATAAATATTATAACATTTAATATTACAAAATTTCTCCTATTGGGTATAAGAGTTGAGTTGGTATGAAGAACCAGAGTGTGTGAATTTGGTGTGGTTTTTTCTTACAGTTTCTTGTTATTATTTTTTATTTAATAATAAAATACCCATCCAGAATATTCAACTTTCATCATATGGGCCGAAAGGGTCAAATCCACAATCCAACTAGGTACTTAATGAGCGAAACGTGTGAACGATGTTTGCTTTAGGAAAAGTATCGGCGCACATGGGTTACAACAAAAAACACCTTCCTTTTATCGCACATGGGTTACAACAAATAACACCTTCCTTTTATCTCAGACATTTTATTTAAACGAGTAATTAATGCCGTTGCTACAAATATCTTAGCGGAAGAAATAGCCCAGAAACCCTAATATGAAATACGGAAGCTTCGTTTTCGAAAATTACTTTGGGAAATGCAATTCAATTCAACTTCATAGTTGCTTCCTTGTGCCTCCTGCGCGAAGTGAGTATATTGAAAAGCAATAATGTAATTACCTCACATTCCTGTTGGGATTTCAAATTCTTACTGGATGATCTAATCAATGAGATAGGAACTACAATTGAAAATTGGGTAATAAAAACTGTAAAGAAATAAGTTTACCTGTACTCAGTACATTGTCTTGTTCTAGTTCAAAGCGAGCAAATCCCAGAGTTGGCGACAGATTGATTAAAGGCTTGACAAATAGTACGAAACAAGCAAGAAATAATGAACGAGATAGAATTAATCTCTCTGCAGTACCTTTGAATTGATTAAGATTCTTGTAATTACTTTCTTAATTGTCATTTCTTACAACTTCGCCAACAACTCCGGTTCTAGTGTGCTGAACTCCAGAGACTCTTTTAATTCAACGCGGCAATATTTCAAATGGAAACCCTTTTTTACTATTGTTGGGGGTGTTGGGTGAGATTAACATGGGCTATGGTAAAAAGAGGGTGTGCCAGAGAAAGAATACTTGTACTAATTTCATTTAAAGAAAAGTTTCTTTTGTTTTTTTTTTTACCAGATATTTGTAATTTTGGAGAAAGTAGTACAGGCGACAAGAACCAAAGAAACAGTAATTTCAATGTAATCAGGAAATTTCTTTTTCGTGGTTATAATTGGAGGGTTCACTACTGAATTTATAAAGTTCTGTATTACCATTTTCTTTCTTATTGAAGTTAGGTATGTGGACATCCATTCTGCACAGATAAAATTTAAATTAAATACGTAAGGTGTTTACCAAAAAAATGCTCACCTAAGCACAAGTGTTTAGAAGTAAAACACCAACTCGCCAATTAAACAGTTGGAAAGGTAAACACAAATTATACAAATTTATAGAAATATTATACTTGTTAAATTTGGCATGAAGCAATGAAATTTTTCGTAATTACTGGAAATTCCGGGATGAATTTCAATTTCAGAAACTGTAAGATATGGAAAACAAAGTGCTGAGCTAAGGTTTGAAAAATTCGTGATGTTTTTAAAGGGTTGGGTAACGTAATTTTTGCACGGTTTTAAAGAGTGATTTATTTTTAACAAGTGATGGCTTGTGACATGCAGGTGACGTCATGATTCCCTACAGAGACACAGGCTTAGCATATCAAGTTGTTAATTTAAGTGCAAAAATGTCCATGGCCGCAAAAAAAACTTTATAGACACAAACAGATTGGTGACTGGAAAAGCCTTTAAATTCACGGACCACCATATTTGCTGACATAATGCGGAGAAATTAAATATGTTGCCTCCGCTCTCCGCACCAATATGTTTGTGACTTGAGGCGGCTCCAGACTCCGTGATGGTTCGCGCGAATACGAGAGTGGATGGTTTTCGCGACTAGTTCGCGCCTTACTTTCAGGTCCGACTGGATACGGCGTGAGCTCGTACCGAAAATTTACGGGTTGACACAGATTAAAAATTCTGGGGTGGTAGCACGTAAGTTGTTTCAGTCGACCTCTTCATACAAATATTCGAGTTTTACAAAAATATTTGTATGATGAGGTCGATTGAAACAACTTACGTGCTACAACCCAAGATCTTCAGGCACAAACTGACGACAAACCGTAGGCATTATAGACGACTTATTTCAGAGGTGAAATGTATTAAGTGAGTACGTATATTACCGTGTAAGGCATGTAGGATAAATTACTGCTACCATTTTCAGCATTAAAAACCTTGCTTTCCGAAATTACCATTCCAAATCTGCTGCATTTGGTGAGGTTTTTTCCCGCAAGATATCTTTTTGACGGCACTTTGTCACGATCCACTCTGAACGAATTTTGCGGACGGAATAAACTCAAGAAAAGAGACTTCGACAAGACAAAGACAGAGAATAATAAAAGCACATTACATCTCCAACTAAAGTATTTCACAAGTCATTACCTAGTCGAATTCCTAAACTTCCAGTAGAATTTTTCGATTACCACGTAGGCCGCTACACAAATCATTAAAGAATTCTTGGGTTACCAGAATAACCCCTGGCTAGTTTTTCCGCTGGGAGTTACTCGCCATGAAAGAATACCAGTGTATTCATAGTTTGCACTGGCATTGCGGAAACACAAATTCCAGTCTGTGGCTTGAAAAAAGCGTATAAGTCCCAACCAGTTGGCTTTCCCGTAGTACCAGACAGTTTTTTTAGGAACTGTGTTGGTTGGGGTAGAAGATGGATATGAGAAATTAGCGCTGACTAGATTGTGATCCGAGTTACCAAGGGGCGAGCTAACTTCGACGGAGTATCGAGTTGGATGAGAGGTAGTTGGCTAGTTTTTCCGCTTGGAGTTACTCGCCATGAAAGAATACCAGTGTAGATTAACTTGTAAAACCGGCTCTGCTGCTGGTGAATGAATATTAGCAGTGCCGGATTAACCCATAAGCAAACTAAGCAGCTGCTTAGGGCCCCGATAAATTGAGACCACGAAAGCTGAGTTTTTCTGAGTTTTTAAAAGAAATTTTTAAACAAAACAAAATCTTAAGTTCCATGAAATGGGTCTTTCGTTGCTAATTAGAAAAAGTTGGGAAAATGACTTTTTAAAATGGGGCCCCTCCCCAAGATCAGGCGTATCATTTGTTCTTAGTTTACAAAAGAAATTTGGAATCAAAACAACATCATAGTTTCCATAAAATGAGTCTTTGTTAGTTTGCTCATCAAAAGTGCAGGACAAAGAAGGTTTAACTTTTAAGCGATTGTTTATATGTAATTTTGTATAAATGTAAAAATAAAATTTAAAGTTTAATTATTGCTTTTTTTAATAAATATATAAAAGAAAAATGTCTGTCATACTTATACATTTATAAACAAAAAAAATTATTAACAAACAAATTAAGTAACTAAAACAATATGGGGTCCCATATCATTCACTGCTTAGAGCCTCACAGACTGTTAATCCGGCCCTGAATATTAGTCTAGAAATTCACAATGACATCCTTTGTATTGTACAATTGTACCAACACTACGCTCTAAGCAACTACTCTGCCTCTACTAGTCTGCACAAAATTTGTCCATATCGATTCATACAGGAAAATAAAGCCTTTTCGATTCGCTATCCAAATTAAAAAAAACAACTAAATTGGTGCAATATAATAAACTGAGTCCTTTTTCGAGCGAAATTGAAACGCACCTAACATTCCTGGCGTCGCACAGTGGGGCAAAATGCCAAAAAGCTGGCCAAAATTCAAAAATCGAAGTTCGATTGTCGAACTTTTGCCTGATAAATATCTAGTAAGGGATCCCTGCCACACATTAAACCGGTTTATGGCGGTCAGGTTTCCCTTTTCCCTTCACAGGATTGGCTTAAAAGTGACTGTTGCAGCAAGTGTTTATGTGAATTTTTAAGTCCTTGACGAAGCTGCTATTTGTTATGCGTATTATTCTACCGTGTGAAAGCCGAGAACGAAGGTCGTCAGTTAAACCTAGAAAGTTGTCACCCACAAGTTTATCGTTTTTCTTACTATTTATCTATTTTCTGTTGTGCCTTGTGCGATAATCTGTCTCTGTAATCTGTCTCTCGCATCCCTATAATGACGTTTACATCCACTAAAAAGCGATTTTTCGAAATTCATTCCCTAAGGGGGTGAAATGGGGTTTATCCAAACCGTTGGAGCTATAGGGCTGAAATTTTGACAGTGCATCTCTATAATGGCGTGGACATCCACTATAAAGCAATTTTTCGAAATTCATCCCTTAAGGGGGTGAAATAGGGTTTATCCAAACCGCTGGAGCTATAGAATTGAAATTTTAACAGTGCATCCCTATAATGACGTGGACATCCACTAAAGAGCTATTTTTCGAAATTCATCCCCTAAGGGTGTGAAGTGGGGTTTATACAAACCTCTAAAGCTATACGGCTGAAATTTTGACAGTGCATCCCTATAATGACGTTTACATCCACTAAAGAGCGATTTTTCGAAATTCATCCCCTAAGGGTGTGAAATGGGGTTTTTACAAACCGCTAAAGCTATAGGGCTGAAATTTGGACAGTGCATCTCTATAATGGAGTGGACATCCACTATAAAGCGATTTTTAAAAATTCATCCCCTAAGGGGGTGAAATGGGGTTTATCCAAACCGCTGGAGCTATAGGGCTGAAATTTTGACAGTGCATCCCCTTAATGACGTGGACATCCACTAAGAAGCGATTTTTCGAAATTTATCCCCTAATGGGGTGAAATGGGATTAACCCACACCGCTGAAGCTGGAGGGGACGATTGAATTGATTGAAATTTATCCCCTAAGGGGGTTAAATGGAGTTAAGCCAAACCGCTGGAGCTAAACGGCTGAAATTTTGACAGTGCATCGTGGACATTTACTAAGAAGCGATTTTTCGAAATTCATCCCCTAAAGGGGTAAAATTTGGTTTACCAAACTACTGGAACTACAGGGTTGAAATTTGGACAGTGCATCCCTATAATGACATGGACATCCACTAAGAGGCGAGTATTCGAAATTCATCCCCTAAGGGGATGAAATGGGGTTAACCCAAACCTCTGAAGCTGACGGGCTGAAATTTTGACAGTGCATCCCTATAATCACGTAGAAATGAATGACTCGAAATTCACTTTATTTAATATTCATTTGTGATTGCTTCATAATTTCTTACATCCACGTAAATAGGCGAACAAACTTAACGAACGTTCGTCAAACCCTAAAATGTCACTTTTCTTGATGACATATACATGCCAATCTACTTTAAAACTTGCAGATTTGTTGAGGAGAGGTGATATTCGCAGTAATTTGTTTACCATATTTATTAAAAAAATGCACTATAATAAACCCTTTTTAGGGATAATAACAGCTGACTTTTTTGTTGGTTTTTTTTTAAGGAAAACATTGCACATAATAAACAGTTTTTAAAGGCGTTGCAAGGCACGCGGGTTTTATGCTAGTATATATATATATATATATATATATATATATATATATATATATATATATATATATATATATATATATATATATACTAGCATAAAACCCGCGTGCCTTGCAACGCCTTTAAAAACTGTTTATTATGTGCAATGTTTTCCTTAAAAAAAACCAACAAAAAAGTCAGCTGTTATTATCCCTAAAAAGGGTTTATTATAGTGCATTTTTTTAATAAATATGGTAAACAAATTACTGCGAATATCACCTCTCCTCAACAAATCTGCAAGTTTTAAAGTAGATTGGCATGTATATGTCATCAAGAAAAGTGACATTTTAGGGTTTGACGAACGTTCGTTAAGTTTGTTCGCCTATTTACGTGGATGTAAGAAATTATGAAGCAATCACAAATGAATATTAAATAAAGTGAATTTCGAGTCATTCATTTCTACGTGATTATAGGGATGCACTGTCAAAATTTCAGCCCTTCAGCTTCAGAGGTTTGGGTTAACCCCATTTCATCCCCTTAGGGGATGAAAATCGAATACTCGCCTCTTAGTGGATGTCCATGTCATTATAGGGATGCACTGTCCAAATTTCAACCCTGTAGTTCCAGTAGTTTGGTAAACCAAATTTTACCCCTTTAGGGGATGAATTTCGAAAAATCGCTTCTTAGTAAATGTCCACGATGCACTGTCAAAATTTCAACCGTTTAGCTCCAGCGGTTTGGCTTAACCCCATTTAACCCCCTTAGGGGATAAATTTCAATCAATTCAATCGTCCCCTCCAGCTTCAGCGGTGTGGGTTAATCCCATTTCACCCCATTAGGGGATAAATTTCGAAAAATCGCTTCTTAGTGGATGTCCACGTCATTAAGGGGATCCACTGTCAAAATTTCAGCCCTATAGCTCCAGCGGTTTGGATAAACCCCATTTCACCCCCTTAGGGGATGAATTTTTAAAAATCGCTTTATAGTGGATGTCCACTCCATTATAGAGATGCACTGTCCAAATTTCAGCCCTATAGCTTTAGCGGTTTGTAAAAACCCCATTTCACACCCTTAGGGGATGAATTTCGAAAAATCGCTCTTTAGTGGATGTAAACGTCATTATAGGGATGCACTGTCAAAATTTCAGCCCTTTAGCTCTAGCGGTTTAAGTTGTGCGTTGTCTGTCAGTCAGTTACTTTTTATACAATAGAAAAAAAATCCCCTTGCAACTTATTGAACCCCATTTCACCCCCTTCAACCCTTTTGTTCTCCATAAAAAGTAGCCTATGTCCGTCTCCAAGGTCTAAACTATGTCTGTTGCAAATTTCATCAAAATCGGTTTAGTGGTTTAGGCGTGAAAGCGTAACAGACAGACAGACAGACAGACAGACAGACAGAGTTACTTTCGCATTTATAATATTAGTAAGGATATATATATATATATATATATATATATATATATATATATATATATATGTTTATTACAATAAGAGGAACGTTTAATAATAGTAGATACCAATCATTTTTATAAATAAAAGATTTGCTAGATTTTCAATTAATATTCTATTTCTTTGTTCATTTAAAATAATATTCATATTACTGAATCCGTGCTTACACTCTCCCGAACTGCACGGTACAATATTTATGTATCGAATTAAGATTTCTACATCTTCAGGAATTACTTTGCCTCCAGTATCAATATAGTCTCTAAACGCATTGATACATCGGATCGGTGATGTTAAATTAAATCTGGTGCATAATGACTGGATTTCATTTTCTCCATAGCCAATTTCAATATCTGCTGGCCACTCCGTTGGATCTATGTAGTACTCGAAATTCACTTATCAAATCATTTTCTGTATGTATTTTCTGTATGTCATATTATTAATGAGACTTACAAGGAATTGATTTCTGTTAATAATAGTAATTTTTTTATTATCTGTTAAAGTTAATGTTCCTAATTTCATCACTTGAACAGCCTCTGATGCTTCTATGAGTTTGTTTCCTTTTTTAACGTCTTTTACCGTTTGTTTTGTGCGAATTTTGATTTCGTTTTGATTTACAAAAAACATTTCCGCAATAAGTTTATTTTTCAGATTGAGAAATGTTTAATTTTCGTAAAGATTCAGATGAAAATTATTGCGTTTTGCAAGATTTCAAGATGTAAAATAGTAACAAATTTAAAAATATGAAGTGGAAATTATACTTTATGGTTATAAATGGATATTCTCAATTAATAGTGCAGCTGTCTCAGCAATAAGAAAGCTCTTTCATCAGGAAAGTGCACACTTTTCTTATTTGAAATGGAACATTTTTCCTTTTATTTGTCTATGATAATACATATAAAAAATCAGCAATTCTTTTTAATTTTTTTTTTCAATACGTCAGCCAATTCTCGTTATCAGAAATCATCTTTAGTTCCGGAACGCGTTCCTGTCTAAAAAGAAAGTACCGGAACGACGTTCCGGAGCGTTCCGGCTCAACAACACCACTGGTTAAGGATTATAAAGATACGGTGGGGTATTGAAGAAGGTGGTGATGAACCCTGCGTTTGAACTCTTGGATGTTGTAGGAGCTCGGGAATACCGACTGCGAGAGATTATTCCACAGTCGAGTTGTTCTATTTACAAACGAATTCATGTCTTGTTGAGTGCGTGAAAGAGGGAGTTGCAGGTGCAGGGAATGGGACGAGTGGGCTAATCTGGTGTTGCGGGTATAAGATTGCCGTGGAGGCAAAAGAGCGTTTAGCTCAGAGGAACAGTCACTATGATAGTAGCGATAAAATTTTGTTAGTGCTGCTACATTCCTACGGTGGCTTAGGGGGTCGATGTTGGAGCAAGCGGTATCGTCATTAATTAACTTAAGGGCATTTTTTTGGACTTTATCTAACCATGCTAAGGTTGTTATTGGAGCGCCGCCCCAAAGGGGGGAGTTGTATTCGAGAACAGGCCGAATGTAGGATTTATAAATAACAGCACGGGCCGATGGCTGGAGGAGGAACCTGCAATTCTTAAGAAATCCCAAGCACTGGGATGCTTGTTTGGCGATTTGGAATATGTGGTCATTCCATCGCAAGTCTTTGGCTAATGTCACGCCTAAGATGTGTAGGGATGGGTCGGCCTTTATTTCCACGTTATCCACTGTCAAGGATGGTGGGGTGTTGATCCTTTTCTTTCAAATAAGACAATACTTGGTTTTGGAGGGGTTGAATTCGACACGATTCTTTTTTCCCCACTCTATAATAAGTTCAATGTCGTTCTTAATAGAGTTGAACATTAGTTCACGATCATCAAGACAGGATCTGGCATGTGTCTGTCTTGTATCGAAGCTGTACGAGTAACGTAGAGTACCGTCGTCAGCGAAGCTGAGAAGTGGGTTGGAGGGGATTGAAAGAAGGTCATTTATAAAGATGAGAAATAGGGCCGGTGATAAAATTGACCCCTGGGGGACCCCCGCAGAGATGGGGTGAGATTCAGATTTGACGCCATCCAAAACTACCTTAATTGAACGGAAAGGAAAGTCTCAACCCACTTATACAGAAGTGAGTCAACTCCAATAGCTTTGAGTTTAGCTAACAAGGCTGAGTGCCATACTCTATCAAAAGCTTTGGAGATATCTAAAGCAACCAAACTAGATTCACCAGATCCATGCAAACTTCGGTTGAGGTGTTCTGTAAGGCAGACTAAAAGATCACCAGTGGATCTTTTTTGTCGCAAGCCGTATTGTTTGTCGTTTATAAGTTGGTTGGATTCTAGATATCCCATAGGCTTTTTGTTAATTATCGTCTCCATGGTTTTGGAGAGGATAGAAGTGATTGCTATTGTACGGTAGTTGGAGGGAAGGCTGGAGTTTCCCTTTTTCGGTATTGACTGCACATGAGCAAGTTTCCAAGAGTCTGGGTAAACTCCGGAAGAGTATGATAGGGCAAAAAGTTTGCGCAGAGGTTTAGCCAAAGGTGAGGCGCATTGTTTTAAGACGATGGGGGGTATATTATCGGGTCCAGTGGATTTGTTGACATCGAGCTCCTTGAGGCACCTGTACACCTCGCGAGTCCTGAAGAAAACCCTGTCCATTAAATGAGCGCTGTGCTCGAGGACCGGTGGTAGCGTATCATTTTGGGGTAGAGAAGAATTTGAAGCAAACAGAGATGCTAATAAATCGGCATTGGATTTTCTGTCTGTTATCACCTTTTTATCGTGGATGAATGAAGGAGTTGTGGAGGTGGTGAAATTCTTCTTGATGGAACTTACCAAGGACCAGAAGTTTTTGCTACCAGAGGTTGCATTAAGGAGTTTACTTCTCAACTTGCTGTCAAATGAATTTTTGACATTCCTGATGGTGACTTTACAGGAATTTCTTAGTTTTATATGCTCTGCACGGAGCGATTTACTCGGGAAGCTCTTGTAGACTCGAAAGGCGGCTTCTTTATTTCTGATTGCATTCGTACACTCCTGATTAAACCATCTGTTAGGCCTAGGTTTCACAGATTTTGTAGAATGAGGAATAAACAAATGCATTCCTGCCTGTATGATTCTAGTGATACGGATAGCGGCAGAGTTGACGTTTTTATTACGGAAACACTGGTTCCAGTCTGTAGATTGGAAAAAATTAGTAAGCCCCAGCCAGTTGGCCTTCCCATAATGCCATACAGTTCTTCTGACTGGTTTGGGAGGGGTGGGAAATTTGAATGGGAAGCTAGCGCTAACTAAGCAGTGGTCCGAATTGCCGAGAGGTGAATCAACTGTGACGGTATATCGTGCTGGATGAGAAGTAAGGAAAAGATCAAGGAGATATCTTCCTTGATCAGCAACATCAGGGACTCTTGTGGGAAGATCCACAATTTGGTGCAAGTTATTGATGTCTGCAAAGAGCTCGACGTCCTTGCCAGAAACACTGGTGCCATTTGAGTAAGTCAGCCATTTAACGTTGTGAACATTGAAATCACCCGCAACGATCATTTCACACTCAGAATTGGACGACAAAAATCCCGAGATTTGTTCGGAAATAGTATCAAAAGATAAGGTGGAGGCTTCGTTACTTATGTTAGGACTTCTGTATAGGAAGCAGAAGAATATGACGTGGCTTTGGAAAATGATTTTAATCCAAAGATAATTAAAATCTGAAGAAGTGCTTTTGCATATTTTATAATGAGCCACGTCATCCCTAACGTAGTTGGCAATGCCCCTATGGGGGGAGAGATTGTGCACTAAAGTGTACCCCGACACCTGGTAATAACCTAAGTCATTATCGGGTGATATTTGGGTTTCACTAAGTGCGAGGATTGGGGGTTTAAAGTTTAATAAGTGGCACTCAACAAAAGAGAAGTTCGCATGAAGTCCACGAATGTTACAGAGGTCAATAACAAAGCTTGACTTGTAACGGGACTTCGGTTGCGCGGGTTCAATCGCCACATTCGCCACAGAGATATTTCCCGGAATTACATCTGCCGCAACCATCAGAGTCAGCCTGCGTTAAAGTGTTATGCCTTTTGAGACGGGGCAAATTTCGTCGACCGACAGATTTTGGGTGCGACACTTGCAGGTCCGAGAATCGAGTGAGGGTAGGAAGCAAACGGAACTTACTTGTGCTGTTCGTCGGTCGCTTGTCTGTAGAAAGGGTGATGAGGCCTTCGCTTTGCACTGCCGCGCGTATTTTTTTTCCACTTTTGTTTTGTTGTTGTTTTTTGTTTTAGTGGGCTTTGATTTTTTTCACTTCACAAAGAAAAAAAATTTATTTTTACGCAGAATACTCCCGCCTATGTGAAACAGTAAAAGTTAAGGCTTCAACCCACCAACTTCCAGAGTTATGTGTCGTCAAGGTCAAAATTTTGTTTTTGAATTGTTAACTTCTTTAGGCGCGTTTGGCACCTTTTCGCTGGGGGTAAAACAAAGAATTCGCGACACGCGCACTTTGTTGCTACACCCGTTTCTGGACACTTGCTGCAACGATGGCGACACGCGCATTTTGTTGCTCACTCGTTTCTGGGCAGCTGGCTAGAGCATGGAAACTTTTGGTTGAGCTCCACTTACAAACAGCAGCGCATAATTATATGTGTGCGAGGCAAAATAGCCCGCGCTTGGTGGGTGGGATTGGGTTTGAATGTTGCAATGCAGAAGCTGCTCTCAGCATTCGTTTTATATTCTCGAAATGCAGACGCCGCTCTCAAAATCCATGGCATATTCTCGCTCGCACCCATTCATTTCATATTTTCGCAATGCAGACGCCGCTCTTAGCATTCATTTCATCCTCTCGCACACATTCGCTGCTGTGTGTTGCTCTAGCTCGACCAAATTTTACTTACATATCTGGGGCACTTTTAGTCGAGGTCCAGTAACAGACAGCAGCGATGGCGTGCGAGAATATGACATGAATTCTGAGAGCGGCGCGAGAATATAAAACGAATGCTGAGAGCAGCTTCTGCATTGCAACATTCAAACCTAACCCCACCCACTGAGCGCGGGCTATTTTGCCTCGCACACATATAATTATGCGCTGCTGTTTGTAAATGTGTTACATACAGAATTTCTAAGGGTCTCGGTGAAAAACGAAATCCTTAGGCAAATTCTCATATCCCTTCATACAGGGAGCCTTTTATATCAAATTCGCAATGAATTTGATGCAATATGAGTTCCCTGTGAACAACAAATCCTAAACGGAAAATAACTATCTAATTTCTATTTTTCAAATGTACAAAATTCCTTAACGGACAAATCTTCATCGTACAAAAATCCACTTCAACAAATGTAACATTTCCAGACGTAACCTGATCCGCGCGCATTTTGTGAGATTTGCAAGGTGCGCAATTACCTTTGCACCCTTCCCAAGCTTTTCTGGCAAACAGTGATCTTGACTTTGACTTTCTTGAAAGTAATTTGACCCACCCAACAATAATTAAGTGCAACTTGCAATGCGCCGCGTGAAAAGCGCGCGATAAGCAAGTTGCGCAGGTGGGAACGAATTCAAGGGCGAGTTTTTCCCAGCCGGTGGACAATTTTCCATGCCACCACCGGCGGGTGAAAATTTGAGTTAGTTGAGTGTTGTTCTAACTGTCTTCGGCTTCGCAAACCAAAAAACACGGCTCGGCGGCGGTTGAAAATTTATTTGTGAAACCAAAAGAAAGTACTATTTGAAAATTTATTTGTGAACCTAAGAGAAAATATTTTTGAAAGTTTATTTGTGAACCTAAAGGAAATATTGTAGAAAATATAGTTGAAAATTTATTTGTGAAACCAAAAGAAAGTATTATTTGAAAATTTATTTGTGAAACTAAAAGAAAATATTTTTGAAAGTTTATTTGTGAACCTAAAGGAAATATTGTAGAAAATATAGTTGAAAATTTATTTGTGAAACCAAAAGAAAGTATTATTTGAAAATTTATTTGTGAAACTAAAAGAAAGTACTATTTGAAAATTTATTTGTGAACCTAAAAGAAAATATTTTTGAAAGTTTATTTGTGAACCTAAAGGAAATATTGTAGAAAATATAGTTGAAAATTTATTTGTGAAACCAAAAGAAAGTATTATTTGAAAATTTATTTGTGAAACCAAAAGAAAGTACTATTTGAAAATTTATTTGTGAACCTAAAAGAAAATATTTTTGAAAGTTTATTTGTGAACCTAAAGGAAATATTGTAGAAAATATAGTTGAAAATTTATTTGTGAAACCAAAAGAAAGTATTATTTGAAAATTTATTTGTGAAACCAAAAGAAAGTACTATTTGAAAATTTATTTGTGAACCTAAAAGAAAATATTTTTGAAAGTTTATTTGTGAACCTAAAGATAATATTGTAGAAAATATCGTGGAAAATTCATTTGTGAAACGAAAAGAAAATATTATTGAAAATTTATTTGTCCCAAAACGAGGATAAGGTATTATTATATAACAATTATTATTAAATATTAAACGAGTGGCGCAAAAAAAAAAAAGGGGGGGTAAACAACTTTAAATTTAATAAAGAGACTTTTAAGGAAGAATAAAATATAAATAAATAAAAAAGAAATAAGACGGCATTATAAATATATATATAAAAATAAAACATAACAATTGGCGCAGCCGGTAGGATCTGGGTGCGCAAATAGTAAAAACGTTAGTACTGCTGGTCTAGGCTCCTTGACCTCCAACCCAAGGCTGAGCCTGACTTGGGGGCAGTGTTAGCGTCTGCCACTACAGCGCATAAAATATCCCAGATCCTCCACGAATCCTCGCTCGGGGGTGTACAACCACGGTGCCTCTGCTCCAGGCGAGCACGCGCTCACCCCCCTAAAGTTTCTACATCGCGGGACTTTTAGTGGGCTTCATCCCTGCCTAGGAGACGCCCTATGTCAGAGGGCCAACAAGGGGAAAACAACAACACCAAGACTCCCCCACCGGGGGACCACCAAACACCAGCCAGGGACTTAACCGCGCCAGGCCCCTCTACTTCATCAGGAGCCACCGACACTCCAGCGTCCTGCCAGGTGACCCAACGAGGGATCACCTCGACACCAATATCAACACAGCAATCAACAACCACCCCATCAGAAACACCCCAAACATCCCCCAGACGTCTCCGAAGTGGAACCATCTTAGGAGAAGGAGAGAAACAAGTAGGTTTAACATCAAGATTAGAATACATACTTAAGCGGGCGCAGGAGACAGGAAAATTTAATATAGTACATTTTGAGGCCGTGGATAAACAAATCCAAAGGGCCAGCCTAGAAAGAAAGGCTAAAGTCGAAGCATTCAAAGAGGAGGCCCTAAAATTTAAACAGGACCTCCTCAATTTCAAAAATAGTCTCCCACGCCCCCTTGAAGTAGTAGATAAGGTTAGCATAGAGGATAGGGACCATTGTGAAAACAGTAACGCTGAACCGCCCGAACCCGATTACGCCCCAATAGACCTACTCGCGGATTGGGTCGATCTCTCTACCCGATCCTTGTCCCTCCTGGAGGAAGAGGAGGCGACCTTTCAAGACAGTCGTCTTGTCAAATCATTACTACAAAAAGAATTTCCTACAGCCATGGCCGACGAATATATTAAAGTCGCCAAATTAACGGCCCAACTAGTCCCTTTATTCTCTGGCGGCCAAAACCCGACGATGGCAACTGAACTACAAATGTTCCTAGGCTGTTGCCGTCGGGTACTACAGTGCCTGACAGAACAAGAAAAGGCCGCCTTCATTCAAATTTATCCAACTAGGCTTCGGGGAGAGGCCTATCAACTGATTGCCTCCTCCCAACCCGCCACTTTTGAGGAGGCAGAAAACCTCCCAAACAGGACTTATCTTCCCAGGGAAACATATCAAGAACTGGTTAATAAATTAATTCAATTACGCCAGTTCCCCTTAGAGCCGCTCACGGCCTATACCACTAGGATCAAACAGCAGTTGTCACTATGCGAAGAGGCGGCCACCACTAAATATGGTGCGATGGCAGCACCGGCCGTAAAGGCCCAACTGCAAGATTTCGCAAAAAATGCTCTGCGGAGTGGGGTTACCAACCCCCACCTCTGCCAGTACCTACTAACTCTGGGAGAGGATACACTTGACAGCCTAACCCAAAAGGCACTAGATATGGAGAAGCTGCAACAAAATTCTATGTATGCCTCCTATCAAATGACAGTGCCTCAACCGGCATATAACCCTTATGGACAACCAGTCCCTACCTATATGCCGGAAAATATCTATCAAACAGCCCCAACACATACGCCCAGTACAAACACTCAGTACACCGCCCCGCCCGCACCAACCATGCCGCAAACAACACTCCAGAGCCCGATAAGCCCACAGGTAATGTACACAACATACGCCCCACCCACAAACCCAGCAAACACAATACAAACAATACCGCCGGCGCCACTACAAAGCGCCAACCAAGTAACAACTATAAGCCCCGTTCCAAATAATGAAAATAAACCCTTAAACATCACCTGTAACTACTGCAGAAACAGAGGGCATACTTATGCAGACTGTTTAAAACGTAAAAACACGCCCTTCTGCATAATCTGCCGGTCCAACTCGCACGACGCGAGGGACTGCCCCCGACCAATAGAACCCACAAGGTCCTCATATAATAACAATCGTTACCAGAACCAGGGGCCGTCGTTTAATAATAATAATAATAATCGCTACCAAAACCAGGGGCCTTCATATAATAATAATAATAATAATAATCGCTACTCCAACCAACGGTCTCAGTTCCAAGGTAACAATCGTTACCCAGCCCGCGGTCACAGCAAACGGGTAATTACCGCTACCCCGACCAACAACCCTCCAACCAGGGTGCTAACCGACAACCAACCAACCGACCCATGAATAATGGATCCAATCAACCCGATGGCCGTCAACAAGTAGCCAATAACACAAGGTCAGTGTTTAATATTAGATATAGATGTGATTTCTGCCACAGACGTGGTCACCAAGTAGACGACTGTCATCAAAGACAGCGCTGGGAATCACAACAAGCGGGAAACTCCCCGCAGTCGGACCAAGAAACCCCGGCCCGACAATAAATCCTCAAAATATTACCAAAGGGGGGCCTCATGCACCCGAACCAAGTGTTCCACTCGTCACTCTTCCTCTAGATATAAGCCTTAACGGCAAAGCCGACCTGGCAGTGGACACCGGCGCTGAGGTCAGTATACTAAAACATAAAAAACTAAAGGATCCCAACTTACCAGATCCCACTAAAAGATGTACACTAGAAACGCCATACGGCAAAGGACAAACATTAGGGAGCTGTCAGGGGAACATCATTCTAAACACCCCCCTCCCATGCACCTTCCAAATTGTGCAAAATACACAAGAAATTCCTAACGATGGTCTGTTAGGAAACGACTTTCTTTCCAAAAACTGTAACGTCGAAGGCCCAAACCAAACACTGCGATTTCCTCGCACGGAAATCAACCCAGTAGAAATTGCAATTCCATTACGCAATGGGTCCGCCAAGTCAAACACTAGAGAGCAGCAGGAGCAAACCCAAACTAGGGAATCTCAACTCGTAGTAGCCGAGATAAACCCCGGTGGTGTCTCCCAGGTAGCCTCAGAGAGGAATACCAGCTGCCTATCTCTAGATGGTTCAAGGTTGGAAAACAACTCCAACGACTATGAGACCAATTCAGGCAAATATAACGTGGCATTGGAGAAATCCATTCGCCTACCAAGCCGGTCTCAAATGGTGGTCCCCATTCCCCTAAGGTTAGAGGAGGAAATGCTCTGCGAATCTTACGAGCCGAGCGAGGGAGTATTCCTCGCCAATTCCCTCTTGCCAACTGGAACAAAAACAGTGTATGTTGGTCTCATCAACGTTAACACCCAACCAGTAGTCCTGACGAGCCTATCCCTTACGCTCGCCCCAATCAAAGACTACACGACTATTCACCTAGCCTCTAACAACAACCCTAAGTCTCCAACAAATGCTAATGACGTATGTGAGTATCTTACAGGCTCTGAACCAGACGGTCTCAGGAACGCCAGTACCCCATCGTCATCTAACGCAAGACTCCAAAGTATGCCCAATAATGGTGCAATCCCGCAAGGTATACCCCAGGGAAAAAGGGCAAAAGTGAAGTTGGGAACGAATGAAAAGGAAATCGATTCCATCCGTCATCTACGATACATATTCCCGGACCAAGAGGATCCGGACCTTGAGCGTGAAACGCGCTTCAAACAGCTAGACGAGGAACTCAGCCTCGACCACCCTCTAACGGCCGACGAGAAGCGGTCCATACGGGATCTTTGTTACGAATATGCCGACATATTCCATTTAAAAGGGGACAAGCTAACCTACACGGAAGCTCTACGACATGAGATCCCCATGGTCTACGACCAATTTATTAACCAAAAAATGTATAGATTGCCCGAAACGCAAAGGCAAGTCATAAATGACCAATTGAAAGAGATGTTGGACAACGATATTGTTCAACCCAGCAAAAGTCCTTGGAACTCACCCCTCCTAGTGGTACCGAAAAAACCGGGCCCCGACGGTGAGAAAAAATGGCGCGTAGTTGTGGATTTCCGCAAAATTAATGAAAAGACAATAGGTGATGCGTATCCCTTACCAAGAATCGAGGACATCCTAGACCAGCTCGGTCACTCGAGATACTTCTCTACCCTCGACTTGGCCAGTGGTTACCACCAGGTACTAGTGGAACCACAGGATCGCCCCAAGACGGCCTTTAGCACGAACTATGGCCATTATGAGTTCAAACGTATGCCGTTCGGGTTAAAAGGCGCCCCGGCTACGTTTCAGCGACTAATGAATTATGTCCTTACTGGTCTACAAGGCCTCGAATGCTTCGTCTACCTAGATGACATAGTCATCTATGGTAAGAACCTTGAGGACCATAATTCCAAACTACGACGCATATTCGACCGGTTGAGGGAAAACAACCTCAAATTGCAACCGGAGAAATGCCAATTTTTGAAAAAGGAAGTAGTCTACCTGGGTCATGTATGCTCTGAAAAGGGAGCCCTACCAGAGCCCAGAAAAACGGAGTGTGTCCAAAACTTCCCGGCGCCCCGTACCGTCAGGCAAGTCCAGTCCTTCTTGGGCCTTGCCAACTACTATAGAAAATTCATCCCAGAATTTTCTAAGATCGTACGCCCCCTAACCAATTTGCTAAGAAAGGGCGTGAAATTTTCATGGACGCCAAAATGCGAGGAAGCATTTCAAACGGTGAAGCGTTCTTTAGTCTCCCCACCACTGCTGATATACCCTGATTTCGAAAAACCGTTCAATCTAACAACGGACGCCAGCAGTGAGGCACTCGGAGCAGTGCTCTCTCAAGGAATCGTAGGTCAAGACCAGCCCATAGCTTATGCAAGTCGCACTCTAAACAAGGCGGAGCGTAATTATTCCACCGTCGAAAAAGAGTTGCTAGCCATAGTATGGGCTGTTAAAAACTTCAGGTGTTACTTAATGGGTCGAAAGTTTACGGTCTATACAGACCATAAACCTCTTAAGGGAGTCTTCAACGTCAAGGACCCCACAACTCGACTCGTTAGGTTTCACCATAAATTGTCCGAATACGATTACCAAATTGAGTATAAACCGGGTAAATACAATACGAATGCTGATGCTCTCAGCCGGATTCCCCAAAGAGCAGAAGAGCCCAATACCTTCACGGTGGAAGCTCTAATTCACCAACCCGGTGAACCCCTAACTATATCACCCGATAGAAACGGGAATACATTGCCTCCTAGTGAACGACCGAAACAATGCAACGTGGTCACTAGGGCTCAGGCACAAAAAATGCAGGATGAGGAAAAAGACGAACTCGTTCCAACTGCAGAAGCCCCCAATATCGACGAAGGGCCTAAAGAAACAGACCTTGAAACGGAAATTCCACAACCCGTCGAAGCCTCCAAAGATAGCTCCAGCGAGCTACGAAGGAAAGTTGAAGTGATTACAAGTCCCGAAGAAATCACTACAATACTAAAAGACTACCACGACTCCCCTTTCGGCGGACACCAGGGAGTCGTTAAGACATATAATCGCGTACGTCGTAAATATTGGTGGAGACACATGTTCCGCGATATCACTCGCTACATAAGAAGGTGCAAGAAATGTCAAACCATGAAGGCCTCTAGACAATTCCGAATGCCCATGGTTATTACAGACATAGCAGAAAAGCCCTTCGAAAAAGTCTATTTAGACGTAGTAGGTCCCCTGGAAGAAACCCATTCCGGAAATAAATACATCCTAACCTTCCAGGATAACCTGACAAAATTCGTCGACTGGTATGCCATTCCCAATGGGGAAGCCCAAACGATAGCACAAATTTTCTTCGACGAAATCGTCACGCGCTATCGCATACCCAAACAAATAGTCACCGACCAGGGATCAAATTTCCTGAATGACCTCTTCAAGGGCGTGTGTAGGCTCTTAAAAGTTAAAAAACTTCAGACCTCAGCCTACCACCCACAATCCAATGGCGCGCTAGAACGAGCTCATAGACCTCTGATCGAGTACCTACGTACCATAGTAGATGAGAGCCCAAACAATTGGGACCAGTTTCTGCGCACGGCAGCGTTCGTGTACAATAATAGCGTACACGAGGGGACCAAACTTACCCCCATGGACTGCCTATATGGTTTCATTGCCGACGTCCCGTCCAACCTTAAACGCAACCCGGAGCCACTTTACAACCACGAGAGTTATTACCATCAACTCCGATATAAGTTGCAAAAGTCCTATGCCCTAGCCCGCAAGAACCTACTTGCCAGCAAGAACCGCTCCAAGGCATATTATGATGGGAACGTACGCCCACTCACACTCCACGTAGGGGACAAAGTCCTCCTACGTAACGAAGCTCGGAAGCATAAATTATCCCAAATCTGGGTCGGGCCCTATACAGTAGTGTCAGTCCCAAGCGCTGTAAACACTACCATCAAAATAAATAGGAGATTGGTCACCGTCCATAATAATCGCTTGAAACCGTTTTACGAAAATAAAACGTAACTCTACGCCACCATTTAAGTCCTACCCTACTTTCCGGTAATAAAAGAAACTAACTTTAGCACCATCAACCTTGGAGTACCATCGATAACCTCCAATAATACCATAAAGTTATTCACAGGTGACGATACGCGGTGCGGCCTCTAAGTAGATCCCACACATTACCAAGGGCCTCTTCCATACAATTAGTACAACCAGGACCTGGGACCCCAATACCCATAGGGTAAATCGGGCCGCCATACCGCCATTCACCACGCCTCCTTATAATGCGTCACTACGCCTCACTCTACCAACCCACCTTCATACAAAAGGGTTGAAGAGATCGCCAGAAAAATCTCACCTGCGCTACGTCAATCCAATAAACTCCCCCTAGTTCGCGAGACGAGCCCAAAACCTTCACCACAAACTATCCAAACAGAGAATCGCTCTACTTACTACGTTTCGTAGCGATTCTCTTATTCCAGGGGGGAAGGAATGTTACATACAGAATTTGTAAGGGTCTCTCTCGGTGAAAAACGGAGCCCTTAGACAAATTCCTATATACTTTCATACAGGGAGCCTTTTACATCAAATTCGCAGTTAATGAGTTTGATGCAATATGAGCTCCCTGCGAACAACAAATCCTAAACGGAAAATTATGATCTTGTTTCCATTTTCAAATGTACAAAATTCCTTAACGGACAAATCTTCAACGTACAAAAATCCACTCCAACGGAAAATGTAACATTTCCAGACGTAACCTGATCCGCGCGCATTTTGTGAGATTTGCAAGGTGCGCAATTACCTTTGCACCCTTCCCAAGCTTTTCTGGCAAACAGTGATCTTGACTTTGACTTTCTTGAAAGTAATTTGACCCACCCAACAATAATTAAGCGCAACTTGCAATGCGCCGCGTGAGAAACGCGCGGTAAGCAAGTTGCGCAGGTGGGAACGAATTCAAGGGCGCGTTTTTCCCAGCCGGTGGACAATTTTTCCATGCCACCACCGGCGGGTGAAAATTTTAAGTAATTGTGTGTTGTCTAAACCCTTGACCGCGGCGGGCGCGTCTCAAATTGATAGAGTGTTGTTTGAACCATCGAGCGCGGCGGGAGCGTACCGAATTCTTTTCAAAAAAAAAACTTTAAATTAACCGGGCGGTTTCTGTCAATAATGGTTTCTTGTGGATTATATTATTCTATTATAATACTAAGTTTTTCGGCACTTTAAAATTGAAATGTGAAATGCGCCATTAATTGTGCAAACATAAATATTCTATTATAATAATAAGTTTTTCGTTACTTTAAAAGTGAAATGTGAAATGCGCAAACATAAATATTCTATTATAATAATAAGTTTTTCGTCACTTTAAAATTGAAATGTGAAAGGCGCAAACATAAATATTCTATTATAATACTAAGTTTTTCGTTACTTTAAAATTGGAATGTGAAATGCGCGGATAGTTTTCTATATTTTAGTTGACGTAGAGAAATTAATTGTGCAAACATAAATATTCTATTATAATACTAAGTTTTTCGTCACTTTAAAATTGAAATGTGAAATGCGCCATTAATTGTGCAAACATAAATATTCTATTATAATACTAAGTTTTTCGTTACTTTAAAATTGGAATGTGAAATGCGCGGATAGTTTTCTATATTTTAGTTGACGTAGAGAAATTAATTGTGCAAACATAAATATTCTATTATAATACTAAGTTTTTCGTCACTTTAAAATTGAAATGTGAAATGCGCCATTAATTGTGCAAACATAAATATTCTATTATAATAATAAGTTTTTCGTTACTTTAAAATTGCAATGTGAAATGCGAGGATAGTTTTCTATATTTTAGCTGAAGAAGTGAAATTAATTGTGCAAACATAACTATTCGATTATAATACTAAGTTTTTCGTTACTTTAAAAGTAAAATGTGAAATGCGCGAATAGTTTTCAAGAAAATAATAATATATTATTAATGAGTATTATGATAACGATGTACGTATTAATTAACATACAATAAATAAAATCAATAAACAATTTTACCTGTTCATCTTTTGATAAACAAAAAATTAAAAAGAAAGATTTATTAGAGTGTGTTTTTATCATCAATTATAATTATATAATATTTGTGGTGAGTTACAATAATATTATACAACAAATGGAGCTCAACCAAAAGTTTCCATGCTCTAGCCAGCTGCATAGGCACAAGTGCCCAGAAACGGGTGCGAACCAAAAATGCGCGTGACCAACCTGGACCTCGACTAAAAGTTGTCATGCTCTAGCCAGCTAAATGGCTGCAATATTTAAATATTTTGCTTGGATTAATCGCTTTCGGCGACATGGAATACGTTTCGGCGTTTCGCCTATTCGACTGCGCGTCTGTATTTTACGTACATATCTGGGGCAGTATCCCAATAGGGAAAATCGCAAGTATTTACTGTGGGAAGTAGATTTGGAAGTACTTCTTTAATTAGTGTTTTCTGTAATGACTTATAAGTAATGCAGAGGAGAATGGGTTTGGTGACCAAGCGTTTTATTTCGCGCAAAAAGCGTGTTGAAAAACTTCGTAGCTGCTCGTTTTCTTTGTTAAGTATCTCAGTTATCTCAGCCATTAAGTTTCTGATCTTTAATGTATAAACATATATTTGAATTTAAGTTTATGATATAAATATAAATCTCTTAATTTTACTTATTTTACTGGTTCTGAAAAAATTCAAATTGAATCCAGTAGATTCCCACAAAAATTTAGATCCGTGACTTTGGCTGAATATAATATGACTTTTTTACATATTTGCACATTGTTTAAAATAGCAAAAATTTCTGTTTCGTGACTATTGCATCAACCCGACGATATGTACTGTGTACTATGTACTACATATTTCCTATGAACTATTCACTATGTATTTATTACTATATATTAGCTACTATTTTTACTAAAAACTACATTATCCCAGTCATCCATCGTCCGATCTTTGGGTGATAAGTTTAAGACAAATAGTTTAATTTTCAAAACATTGCAACACATTTTGGAGTGAGTGCATATAAGTAACAATTAAATAAACTTTAACAGAATATTCATAAATAAAATATATTGATCCTTATCGTCCTGTATTAAGATTGATTTGGAAATTTAGACTAGCCATAGAAGTTAACACTTCTAAAGTGTGGTGCTACGCATACTCATTTTTTCTATTCAATTTGTTCTAACGGGCCGAAAATTTGAGTTTCCGTACTCATGTTTTATTTAAAATGTTCGTCTTTTAGTTAGCTATTAATCTGTCTAAATGAATTTTTGATATAGTTTTTGAAAACTGTTAAAATTACTGTCAAATATCAAATCATTCAGTTTGAAATTTTTTGGTAGAGGTTTACATATCACCCTGTATTTTTGTAACACTATGAGAGATTTTCTTGAATAAAGCCCCAATCTACGCAGAATACTCCCGCCTATGTGAAACAGTAAAAGTTAAGGCTTCAACCAGAGTTTGTGTCGTCAAAGTCAAAATTTTGTTGTTTTCTTCATTAAAATTTCAACTTCAACCACCTTTTCCTCCAAAAAAAAGTAGCTAATTGATATTTCTTATTACAAAATTGGAAAGAAACTGACCTCGATCTCAATCCAGCTAAGACCAACGCGATCGTTTTTTATAAAAATCCACTGGATTTGTCCACATTCCCTAAAGTATGTTTAAACAGCGTACCTGTTCCTTACCATAACTCTGTTAAAAATCTGGGGATCATTTTTAATCAAACCTTAACATGGAGTATTCATATTAGCAGTTTAATTTCTAAGATATACGTGACACTTAGGAAATGATCCATATCCGTGCCATACACTCCTGTTGCAACACGTGTTCTATTGGTAAAAATACTTATAATTCCTATCTTGACCCATGGATGTGAAATTTGTTGCTCGTTAGATTGCTATACACAGAGGAAATTGAAAGTAGCTTTTAATTGAGCAATTCGTTACTGCTTCATGCTTAGACGTTTTGATCACACGTCTGCATATGTAAATTCAGTCTTGGGTGTTGTACTCTTCAAAAGTACATTGATTTCCGTACAATTATCTTTTTAAAGAAACTTATTTCGTACCATAAGCCTGACTACTTATTTGCAATATTGAATTTTTCGAATTCTCAAAGGACACTGAACTTGCAAATTCCTAATTTTAACCATAGAATTACTGAGAAGCAATTCTTTATTCACGCCATCAGACTTTGGAACACGTTACCAATTGATATTAAGAGAAACAGCAGCATTCTCAGTTTTCATAAAAATCTTTTTTTACATATCTGTAGATGATTATTTGATTTGAGTCCACCTATTTAATTTAGTTTTCTATTTGTAGCTTAGTTTTGAATTTTATTTTATTACTTATGCTCTACCTTTTTTCTTTGTTTTTTTGTTCTTTTTCTCCTACACAAATCTATAAGTTTCTATACTTAATTGTGTAGCTGTTATAAATAAATAAATAAATATTGAAAGATAAAGCTTAAAGCTCAGGACTCGACTTACAACTATTTGTTCTGTTCATACAATGTATAAGAATGCGTTGAAATAGTAAAGAGTCGCTCACTTGTCTTCAACCAAGCTTTTTTAATCACCATGAAAAATGATAGCTGTCCAATGAAATTTTTCAAATAAAAATTGTCACAATTTAGAATTTCGAAGTATCCTTAAGTGAGGAGAATTCGATATGGTGCTTTGGCATACAGCCTCTGAAACATATGTATATGTAATATATATCTCCATATTTTGAAATTAACACGAGCATAAATTTTCAAACCCGTCTCTTATCGGCAACGGCTGTAGTGTAATCAAGTGTTTCACAAGTTATTTCTCTGTAACGAAAGGGTTAAATCTCTTGAGAGTTTGTGTTTTTTATTGAATTGAATCAGTTTGACTTTTCTCCAAGCAAACTTAAAGAACATCCCGAGAGGTTTTAAGGATTCACAATCTGCCTTGAAGCAACATAAACCATTCCAGTCGTTAAACGCATTTAAATAAAAATATTGCGCCCGGGTTATACAGGAAATTTACAATCAATCCACCCCGCCCTCATCCCTCAAATCTTGTGTATTGATTGAAATAAAACCAAAATAATGATAACGTCAAGGAATGGGTGAGTTTAAAAATTAATCGCGATCGTGCAGTACTGCGACATTGTTAAGGAAGTGTTGCTGCGTTATTTGATTGTTGTGATGCTTTGACACCCGGAATCCTGATTAATTTTACCACGAAGTATTGTTGTGCTTTTTTCTGGATTTTTAAGATAGTGAACCGCGATGGATGCTGTATTAAAAACACTACTTTAATACATTTTTGAAGTTAGACTTCTTCAGGCGCGTTTTGAAAATATTATGAGAGTAAATTTTGAGGAGTTCGCAACATAGGAATGCACAACACAGGAATCCGAGAAGGCGCAGCACGGAGGATATGGGCGAAGGGGTGGAAGCAATGGAGGGCAAGCATTTCAACTCCCGTTCTACATGCGTACTGGGATTATTATTACGGGCATACGAAAATTCGTAGCCGATGTTACATCGTAAGAAGCACTGTACTGTTCAGTTGTGTTAATTCGATGTAATGATTACTAGTTTTTTTATATATTTGTCATGTAATTTACATTTTCGAGTTACAATTTTTTTTCAGTCGTTGCATAACATAATATGCAAAAACACCGCTGTTAAATTTTATACATTATTTTAATTAAAAAATAAATACAATTTTATGGAATCAATTTAGGCTGAATTGATATACCAGCCGATGCCGGTTCACGATGTCCATGGCTAAGGGGGGTTTTTATGTCCAGGATATTGAGGGAAATAAATTTCATTTTCGAGTCTTCAGCTAAGGGAGAGTTCTGGTTTTTCTGGGCATAGAAAGATTCGTAGTGTTTAAGCCACAAACAGATTGGCCGCGCCAAACTGTCTGTGCTTTCATTTTTGTATCGCTGTACATTTTGTCAGAGCTATTTTACCAGTATACTGTATTTCTAGTTTGCCCGTAGGCTGATGTTTTAAGTTTATAAATCGTTTATATTTCTTTTGGCATGAGTTTGACCTGTAACTCTGCCGCTATTACAATTTTGGCTATTTTTCTTACCTATTCATCCGGGTGCATGATTAGTTTGCGAAGTCTGCCTTCCATTAGCTGGATCATGTATGTCAGGATTGGTGTAATTTTCACCGATTCTTATATTTTTTGGTTGGTATTACATTTATTTTCCGCTGCCATATAGAGGGAGGTACAGTGCTAAGTATTTTCTTCTCGGAAATCCGTAACTCGCTTGCCACCGTTGGGGATATTGGACACCATACGGAGGAGGCGTAGGTTAGTTCTGGCCATAATATTGTGTTATAGAGCAAGGTTTTAGTTTCTATTGGAAGCGTTTTAGAATTAATTAACGGCTTAAGGCTTGCTACTATTATACGGACGTTTTACAGTTTGAGTCTTACGTGTGGGCTCGCTCCACTTGAATCTGTGATTCATCTGGACTCCCAGGGACTTCATAAAACATTTGGGTGACCATTAATGATTATGTTGCAGAGTTTTGATTCCCACGGTGCGTTTCTATGTCCTTAACCTGAGGGATTCCTGAAGCAAGTTCAGGCTCCCCATTAAATTTTGTTGAGAGGTTAGCTCTGTGAAACAGTCCAAATTCACAAGTTATCACAACGCAATCTAACAAGTATTATGGCCAGCACAAAAGACTAAGGAAAATTTCTTGGCAGAGGCAAAGATTCGGGTCCACCTATTAGCTTTCTCCAAGATCATGTAAATCTAACTATGAATAATGAGCGATTGGATTCAAAAACACGACACGGCATCTGTTTAATGTGTGAGGAGTAGGTATTTATTAAAATGAAAAACGCTAACGTGTCAGTTAACATTCAAATTTTTATTTAGTTTGTATTCTTAAAATATTACACACTTCATTAAATCAACAGATTAATATTCGTTATAAATAATATTCCCTAAAACAGTTATTATATTAATATTAAATTAAACCGATGTGTCCCTCGTAGAGTATCTGAAAATTTGCATATAGCATATAGTGTCAACGATTACCAGGATATGGCATGTATTAACACTTATTACTTGCAAGAGAAATTGAATTGATTGATGTACGTTACCAGCACCAAGCATATGTTTATCCTATTACCAGTTTTTGGCATATGTATGGCTAGTAATTACTCGGCTTACCTCTTGTGACTTTCTGGAGAACAGAGAGGCCGATTGCTTCTGAACCCGGGTTTATATAGGCCGAAGTCAACGGTTTTTCTTGGTTGGCGGCTCTCCTTGGTTGGGCTGCATTTTCGTCCTTTGAGAGAATTGGGACTTTTTTTGGGAATTTATTTTTTATTTGTAAATTCCTTAATAATTCCGTGTAATTGCCTTATTTGGCTTCCTATATTTTTCTAATATTGTATTCATTAAATTTTCATTATTTTTCAGCTATTTTCTATTATTTCTTTTTATTTAGTTATAAACTATTTTATTCTGTACTAAAAATTTCCCTTTGGGACTTTTAATTAAATTGCTGCAATAACAACGAATAATTTTTCAAATTCATAGTATTATCTCTTTCATTTTTTTAATCCTTTTTAATGTCCTTTTTTCTCTTATTATCCTTATGGTAAATTATATTTGCATAAATATCTTTTTTACCATAATTAATTTCGATTTTCGGGCACTACCATTAAATTCCTCATCGAATTTTACATCGATTCAACATATCACATGTTTTGAGTCGATGAAATTTTGACGTTTCTACGCGTGTGATATTTTAAATAATACTCCGCACAAGTTATTTTATAATCGATGTTTATTTCACGGGTCTCTCTGCTTGACTGACTGGATGTGCGGTGCATGATAACAGTGATAGCGGGATGTTCTGACTATCATTGATCATATACCACATCTCCCTTTTTTTAGATTACAATTGATACAATTCATAATATTCAATATTCAATTCAAGTAACAATTTCATTGTAACTTATTCTACTGACTCATTGCAAATTTAATTTTTTTTTACTTAACTTTACTTGTTATCATATTTTTGTTAATTACCTGCCTAAACCAGAATAATGTTCGGTTATTTTTTAATGTACCGACAATTTTTTTTCAACGGCATTTTCTAATATAGAGTGAACTAGTTGGAACCCGTTGCGCCTCGCTGCACCTATCAGTTGTTGACTATGAGTCAGAGTGAATAGAACGCTATCTCTGTGGTCCGGTCAAATCCGTTTTAATCGCACAATTTTTCCATCATAATTTAATTTTTCGCGCCTAATTTCTCTCTTTTTACACATTTTAATTACAACAATGTCGTCGGATAAGTGCAAAACCGGGAAAGTGCCAACAAAAAAACAAATTTTAAACAATCCTTCTCCAATAATAACTAGAGGCCTTGCTCGCGCACCTTCCGAAGCCTGCCAGGAAGAGAATTTTGACACACAACTAGCGGCTCTTGAATCCCGATTCTCAAAAAAAATAGATGAACTTTTCACTGCCTTCAGGAATACAGAACAACGTATTAATGACTTTTGCGATTCCACTAAAGCTGGTGATAGAATTTCGCTCAAACGCGGTGCGGACATTGGCTTCGGGGTGTGCGCGGATTTTTCACTGACACAAAGTCGCCGTGCTGGTGTCGCGTACCGACTTTGACATAACTTAAAAATCAAAGTGACAAGTGGACGTGATACGAAATAAATTGAAAAAGCTGTATGATTTGCGTATTAATTTTCTATCCTACAGGACTTGTATTTGTTCGAGGTATTAATTCCATCACCACAATTTCAAAATAATTATGAAATTCAACAAATTTCTTATCCCCTTCACCAGCACACGATTCAAAACATAAACAAAATGCCCACCAACACCAAAACACGACTCAAAACACACACACACAAACAACTTTTTTACACTGGACCGCGCGGCAACGCGCCAGAAGTAGAAAGTAAAGCAACTTACGCGGTGTGTGCGTAGTGCTCAAGCCACATCTCGTTAGTTCGCATTGCAATACACATACTTTACTCTATCTGTCAATGTCCGCACCGCGTTTGAGCGAAATTCTATCAGCAGCTTAAGACCCTCCAAGATCACTTTAACTCCATCGAACTTCGCTTAACGGAGGGACTAAAGTCCATCTCGGATGAAAACAAAAAACAGCTGGGTAATATAAATAATAACATCCAGGCGCTGCAGGCGAAGGTCGCTGTTTTAGGAAAAAAAGCAGCATCAGCTGACCATGCCGAAGACCTTCAGATTATCAGCTCCCAGCTGGCTGATAACGCAATTCAAATGGATGATTTGCAACGGAATCAGAGGCTAAGTGATGTCATCATTTGGGGAATTCCTATGAAGCCTGATGAGTCCCTCATAAAAATAGTTGCTGACTTGTCATCGAAAATCAACCACCAGCTCTCCACCTATGCTGATGCTTTTCGACTACGATCCAAATCTCGCCAGCAGAGTGGACCTATAATTGTCAAATTTTCTGGCCAGCGCGAAGCAAAGGCGTTCATGCTCGCCTTGAAGGAGAGGAATAAACTGAAATTTCCGCTTTGTGAGCTTGATGGTTTCACGGCCGATTCTCCAGTCTACGTGAATGAAAGCCTCTCATCTATAAACAACATTTTATTACGAGAGGCTTTAAAACAGCGCAGACTCGGACAGCTGCAGTCTGTTTCTACCAGGGACGGTCTTGTCCGAATAAAACGGAAAAAGGAGGACAAATTTGTTGTGGTGCGGGATATTTCTCAACTGCAATACCCATCGATGGAGACACTGGATCCACTCAGCGCCAGCGTTTGAGAGAGGGAGTAATTTTCTTTTTCTGTTTGTTTTAATCTTATTTTTCTTTTGTTTCTTGAATTTAATTTTAATTTAATTTTTAATTTAACTTCTTTTTTTTCTTTCATTTTTAATATTTTATTTTAAATTTTTGTTTAATTTCATATTTTATTTTATACTCCTTTTTTTCGTTATGTATTCATGCTATTCGGCGAAATTTTCATATCCTTTTTTCTGCTCCGCATATCCGCTTCTTAACGATGTTCGTTGTTTCGTGTTGTTAAGTCTCAATGTCGTTTGATTTTAGTAGCGAGGACCGAGTGAGAACTTTGGTCAAAATTTTTAGTGCAAAATATGATGGTTTCAATGCTTGTTTAATGAACTCGCGAAGTATTAGACCGAAAATTGAAGAACTTAATGAGATATTTATTAATTCAGGTGTGCATGCGCTTTTAATCTGTGAAAGTTGGCTCAACAATTCTATTCCCTCCTCTTCGGTTTCTATTGATGGTTTCAAATTATTTCGTAATGATCGTCAAGGTCGCGTCGGCGGCGGTGTGGCGATTTACTTGCGTGATAATTTGAAGTCAAAAATTGTTGGTTTCTCTAAACAACCTGGAATTGACTTTTTATGTGTCGAAGTTTCTAGCTCTGTCGATAAGCTCCTACTAGTCTGTGTGTACTCTCCTCCTGGCATGTTTAATTCTAACAATGCTAAAGAATTTTATGATACTCTTGAGCACCTGTCCAGTGGGTATAAAAGCATTCTGGTAGGTGGTGATTTTAATGTGAACTTATTAGTAAATTCTTCCCTACAACAATCTTTCCGGTACTTTGTGCAATCCCTTGGTTTGGACTCTGTGAATGAGCTCCCTACTTACTTTAATTGTAGATCACCTTCCCTGCTTGACCTATTTCTCACAAACGATATCGATTCTGTTGTTTTTATTAACCAAATCTCTCCGCCCAGCTATCTGGATCATGATATTCTATTTGCATGTCATAGATTTAATGTTGATTCCCCACTGGCGAAAAAGTTTACCTATCGTGATTTCTCTAATATTGACCAAGAATGTCTTGACCTTAGATGTCGTAGTTTACCATGGACTGACATTTTCTCAATGACTGATGTTGATGAGAAAATTGCTAAGTTCAATAGAATGTTCCTTGACCTGTATGATGAGTTTGTGCCTATCAGAAGTAAAATTTGCTTAGCTAAATCCAAACCTTGGTTCACTGATGAAATTAAATCACTTATTATTGAAAGGGAGTTTTTATATAAATTATTTTTAAGAGTAAAAAGTGATGTTGCAAGGAGATCTTTTAAACGCCTTAGGAATCTTGTTGTTGCTAAAATTAAGGAAGCTAAACGAAATTATTATAGCCGTAAGCTTGACCCCTCTCTTTCAGTGAAAACCGTGTGGAATAATTTGCGCAATTTAGGTGTACACACTAAGAATGAAGCCACTATTCATAACCTCAGTCTTGAAACTCTTAACCAACACTTTATATCTAACCAAACGGCAGAGCATGCTAATATCCCTGCTACTGCTTCTTCTGGAGGCTTCTATTTTCGTTGTGTTGATTCCCTTGAAGTCATCACTGCCCTTAAATCGATCAAATCTAAAGCTGTTGGTAGCGATAATATTTCACCTAGGTTTCTAAAAATGCTGCTACCTTGCTTACTGCCTATTCTGACTCACTTATTCAACTCCTGTATTACGGTATCAAAGTTCCCTAAGTGTTGGAAACACGCTTTAATTACACCCATTCCCAAGTGTCCCTCTCCTGTTAGCCCCTCTGACTATCGACCCATTAGTATACTCTCATTCTTAGCAAAAGTGCTGGAAAAGATGTTATCCATCCAAATACTTGAATATGGCGAACAACTTCGTTTTATAAATGCGTGGCAATCTGGGTTCCGCAAATACCACAGCTGCGAAACTGCTCTCCTTAAAGTCACGAATGATATTCGTGCCTCTCTTGATGAGCGTCAAGTGTGCTGTCTATTGTTGCTTGATTTCTCAAAAGCCTTCGATAGCGTTAATCACACTTTGCTTCTGCAAAAACTCTCTTCACAAGCCCACTTTTCTCAAACAGCCCTTAAACTTCTGCATAGCTTCTTAACGCACCGATCTCAACAAGTTAAACTAGGTGCCTGCAGTTCTTCAATTGCCCATCTTAGCACGGGAGTCCCTCAAGGTTCCATTCTCGGACCACTACTGTTCAGCATTTTTATTAATGACCTTCCTTTAGTGGTAATAAACTCCAAGATCCACATGTACGCTGATGATGTTCAACTTTATATATCTGCACCAGAAAGCCAAATCGTTTCTTCTGCTGAGAAGATTTCGGCAGATTTACGCCGCATTTCGTGCTGGTCGACGTTGAACCTACTTCAATTAAATCCATCGAAGTCCCGTTGTATATATTTCTCTCACACTCCCATCTCTCGTCCTACTCTGCCAGATATCGTCTTGAATGGTGTTCCCCTCACTTCCGTCGAAAAAGTAAAAAATCTAGGAGTTGTTCTGAATAGCCGTATGACTTGCTGCGACCACATCACTCTCATTATTGGCAAAATTTATGGCCTTCTGTCAAAACTTAGGTACCACTGTGGTTTGCTCAAAAGGTCTGTCCGTTTGAATTTAGTTAAAGCCTTACTGCTACCTCACCTAATGCATGGTCTATGCATTTTTCCGTCTTTAGACTCGTCTTGTGCGAGAAAACTCGAAGTAGCCTTTAATGACTGCGTGCGTTTTGTATATAACTTACGCCGATTTGATCATATATCACCTTATCGAAATTCCGTTTTAGGTTGCTCCATTAGCGTTTACCGTGAATTTAGGCTTTTGCTTGTGCTTCACGACATCCTGAACCATCGCAAACCCGCATACCTCAACCAGTTCGTGCAGCTTTCACAGTCACTTAGAAATAAAAATTTGATTATTCCGCGTTTTCGCACTTTAATTGGACAACGTTCTTTCTTTGTCTTCGTTGCTATACTTTGGAACTCTCTCCCGGTTGAATTGCAACGTATCGATTCAGCGGGCATTTTCAAGAAGCGTCTCTTCGAACTTTTAGTTAATAGAGCTGTAAGAGCATGAATATAGGAAAATAAAGTTAATCTTGTTTGTGGATTCTTTATTCTTTTTTTTTATTTTCTTTTTTTTATTTCCTTTTTCTTTTGTCAATTATTTTAACTTTTCTTTTTTTTTTTCTTTTTTAAATTTAAATTTATATATGTATGTATATATTTTTTCTTTTTTCTTTATTTTTCTCTTATTACTCATAATTTCTCATGCACACTATGTATTTAGATCTCAACTTTTCCCTGTATTGTATTACTGTATAATCTGTTTATAATGAATGTACAATAATTTAAGACTGTTAGTCTTTGTACATAAGCTGTAAATAAATAAAATAAATAAATAAATGTGGTGGATGGTTACCATTCAGCTCTTTCCGCAGCATTATCCGTTGTACAATATATACGCTGGTCATTTTCTAGATGTCCAACCAAATGAACAACAGTTGCATATCTTTTATGAATGGCGAATGAAAGAAATTGCCATACCGCTAGATTATTGCTAACATTACGTCCCATTTAATATTGTGTTATTTTGCCGATCGCATTTGCATTAGCAGCACCAAAAACAGCCATGTCGCTCCCCTTCATTATATATTTGAATATGAATTTGATTGATTCGACGGAATTGCAAAATTCAACATTTATGAGAGCATTGAACGTCTTGGACAATAATGGCGAATAGAGTACGACCTAACGATAGTCAGCTTCACAATCGTAACCTTCCAAGTTATTTCTTTGCCATTGACCTTAGTCGGTCGACGAAGATACATTGGGAAAACATTGTTCCCGATAACATTTTCAGAAATCAATGCTCTTGAATACCGCTTTGAATATTTCTAACATTCATCATGATTCAGTCCCATCCCATTGTGGATTGCAAGTAAAAGTTATGAACAAATCTGACGACCATATTGATATTGGACATATGCTTTCCGACACACAATGCATCAACGATTTTCCAACGTTCGTTTCGAACTGTATCGATTTTCTTTGCTGAACCTAACTAAAATTGTTAAAGTAACCGCTCGGCTGCGCCAACTTTGATATTTTTTGTTCTTTTTCACTTATGCCTTTGTTGAAAACTACTAAATAAAGTCCATTTTAACATAAAAATTGGGTCAATAGCAAGAGAGGGAAGTATTGTACCTTGTTCAACAAAAATTTTTGCTTAAAATCTAACACATGCACAAATGCCTTATAGATAAAGAAACAAATGCCTTATAGATAAGTTAATCTTGGTGAAGCAAGACCCATGTACCCCGAGAGTATGATAACAAACCGGTTAACCAAGTGTTAAATATTGACCCGTGTACGCCAGCCTAATGAGAGTAACATGTAAACGCACTCTAACGTTACTACTGTTACGTTTCGGTTAATGCATTTATAATTTGACACCTCTATCGCTGCTACAATCCTTTTTTAGAACGATTTTACTTTTTTTTATTTCATTTAATAAAACAAACCGATTTCACGTACAAATCATATCAATTAAATGCGAAGAAAAAATTTCCAATAAGGATATCGGCAAATCTTTTTCAAGCGCCATTACAAAAATACCAACAGACATAATCATGAAAACTATATACATAAATCTTGCTATTGAGGTCTTCTAACATAAACCACACTCAATCAGTCATTTCATACAGCCAATTTTTCAAACATCGATTACATACAAAACAATGATTCATTTATATATATATATATATATATAGATTTCTTCTGACTACTGTGCCATTATGTTTTATTTTTATCCAATAAGATCTTGGTTTATCTGTCTTGTCTAGTACAATTGCTTCTGTCCACGTCTTCCCTTGTTTATATAAAACTGTCTACCCTTGGTTAAACTCACCTTTCGTTTTGGTACCTTTATTGTAATATTTTGCTAATTTTCTTCTCTTTTCCGTAAAATTAGCTCCTAATTCTGGGTGTACTTGTAATTTAAATGAGGTACTTTTTCTAGGCAATAGCGTTCTAGTGTTTCTACCCATCAATAATCTGTTCGGAGACAATTCGATGTCTTTCATCGGCGTATTTCTATATTCTAATAAGTATAACCAAAGTTCCTTACCACTATCTTCGGATTTTCTCATTAGATTTTTGACTAATTGAACTGCCCTTTCCGCTTGGCCATTTGATGGGGGGTAAAGTAGACTTTGTTGTAATCACCCCATTAATTCAAGAACATTGTAAGCGATTCACACACCCAGAAATGCCAGCCAAGCGTCTTTTCAAAACACACGCCGATATTCAATTTCACAAAAAGCAATTAAGCTAAATCGCATCCGTTAAAAATATTTCATTCTTATCAAAAGCTAACTCGGTTCATATTTCAAATATACTAATCAGTTAAAAACTGCTGCGCTTGCATTTCTGTGTGCGTGGATCGCGGTGACTTATCGACGAGACTGAAGAGAAGTCTTGAGTCTTCGTTGAGTCGCCGCCGGTCTAACTTTCTGATATCTTTTTCCGAGTCTAATAAATTTTGTTAACAAAAACGAGTGCGAGTTTTAATTATTCAAGAACAAGTGCGAGGTGTAATTTTCTTTTACAGAACAATTTGTAGACCGAGGACCGGAGGCCCAACGGACACTCTACAACTTGAAGTAGTTTTATATCTAGCGATTTGCAAAACGATCTAAACTCGAAGCTATCAAAAGGTACGTTGTCCGCCACAATTTGTGTCGGAATTCCATATATTGCAAGTCTTTCAATTTTAATATAACTTCCGCAGCATTTTTCCTAGATATCTTTGGTGCTTCGTCATATTTTGAATAGTAGTCAATAACTACAAGATAATTTTTTGAATTATATTCGAAAATATCTATCCCAATCTTTTTGAATGGATACTGAGGAATCTCGTGTGAGATTATTGGTTCCCTCTGTATGGCACTTTTATATCGTTGGCATGTTTTACAACTCGCTACCATCTCCTCGATATCCGAGTTGATTCCTGGCCAATAGACCGACTCCCTTGCTTTTAATTTTGTTTTTTCAATTCCAGAATGCGAGTTGTGCAAAAGCTGAAATATATTTTTACGCATAGTCTGCGGAACTAGAATTCTTTCATTTAAGAAGATAGTGTCGTTATCAAGTAATAACTCGTTTTTGAATTTCCAATAGGCTCTAAGATTATCTGATAAGTTGGACTTTGATTCTGGCCAACTTTGTAAGAGTATTTGTTTTAGATTCATTAGGACAGGATCAAGACTTGTTTCTTTTTGAAAGGAAATCTGTTTTTCTTTACTAACGTTTATGGAATGGACTACCTCTGATAACCCTTTTACTGTTACACACGTATCTTTTTCCTTGTAGTATCTTGACAGTAAATCTGCAATGTACATTTTGTTTCCCGGTATGTACTGTAACTCAATGTTATACTTAAGTAGTCTCACTTTCATCCTTTGTAACTTTGCCGACGCGATTTTTCCTATTTCCTTTTTCATAATCCCTAACAGGGGCTTATGGTCCGTTTGAACAATTATTTTGCGACCAAAAATCCACAGATGAAATTTTTTACAGGCATAACAGATCGCAAGCATTTCTTTCTCGATCTGTGCATACCTTTTTTCAGAATCTGCTAAACTTTTAGAGGCAAATGCTATTGGTTTATTGTCTTGAAGCAAGCAGCATCCTAAGCCATTTTGACTGTTATCTGCTTGTATTGTAATTTGTACGTTATGATCGAAATGTTTTAAAATAGGAGCGTTGATTACACAGGCCTGCGATGGTTTTCCCCTAAAAAAATTGAGTAATAATTTCCGTTGGTAATAGTTAGTTAACTCTGAAAAAAATATTTAAAAAATTCTATCACGCCAATTTTCTCAGAAAAAGGGTTTTTTCAAATTTCTTAGTATTACTAGAGTTAACGTCCAATTCCTTTGTTAGCGGTATGGTTTAATAGTACTTTTAACATTTAAATATTCATCTACCCTCACTAGTCGTTGTCTATCTTGATTGTGAATATATTTAGAGATTGGTGTGTCGACTGTGCTAATATATTTTTGTGATTTTTGTGTGCTTAAAGTAAAAAAAGCGTTACAAATGGCTCCTCAAAATGTGTTAATTCTCCAGATAACTTCTGCTATATATGTGGTACATAATATATACGGAAACAACAGACTATTTCTAAATCTATCGAACGGCTGTATGAATGATATTTTAAAATTAAGATAAAAAACCAAGACAAGAAATGGGTGCCTCATAAAATGCGTTCAACTTATGTACGTGAACTTCGTAAATTTTCAAACGGAAAAACACATTCTTTTAGTTTGAAGACTCCAATGATTTGGATAGAACCACAAAATCATATCGACGATTGCTTCTTTTGCTGTTCACGCATAAAAGGATTCAATGCTAAAAATAAAAAAGAAGTAACTTATGCCAATGTTCGTTCTGTGATTTTACCTACCTACAAAGATCCAGATGACCATACCGCTGAGTTATACCATACTGCCGGCTCATCATTAGCACATGTTCAAGAGGCTGTAGAATACACTTCAGACTCTGACGATGAGTATGAGTGCAACGAAATACCTCAACTATTTTCTCAATGTGAATTGAATGATTTAATAAGAGATCTCAATCTTCCGAAAGATGCCGCGGAATTACTCGGCTCAAGATTAAAAGAAAAAAACTTCCTAGGACCTAAAACGAGCTTTTATTGGTATAGGAAGAGAGAAAAGGAGTTTCTTCCATATTTTGCACAAAAAGAAAAGTTAGTTTATTGTTGTGATGTGCCTGGCCTACTCAAGTTGTTTGATGTAAAGCACAATCCAAATGATTGGAGGCTTTTCATAGATTCTTCGAAACGAAGTCTTAAAGCTGTGTTACTACACAATGGTAACAAATTCGCTTCTTTACCTGTCGGACATTCCATTCATTTGAAAGAATGTTATGAAAATATAAACTTTGTCTTAAAAAAAATAAACTACTCCGATAATGGATGGACTATATGCGGTGAACTAAAGATATTGACAATGATTCTGGGTCAGCAAGCAGGGTATACATAATACCCCTGCTTCCTGTTACCACGTTTATAAGCGGAGTTTCACTCCCGGATCTTCAGTCCAAAGTAAAACTCCCGATGCGTTTATAAGCAATGGGAGTGAAAATCCAAAATACTTTCTGGTTTGAAATGACAGCTCCAAGATCAAATTTAAAATCATAGCAAAGAAAAATTGTAAACCCAATGTTTAATTTAATGTATTTAAAAAATCAATAAATAAAGAAAAAAACTATTGTAGCAAAATAAAACACCCAGCTTCTTCTTTACTAAGTTTTCCCCCCTTGGAAAAAAATCTCACTCCAAGTCAGCGTTTATAAGCACAACATAAACCGGGATCGAAGTTTCACTCCAGCTTTTTCTTCGGGAGCGAAAATCCAAGTTCTGGAGTTTCACTCCCAGTTTATAAGCGGTGTTTCACTCCGGATCGAAACTTCCATCCGGAGGGAAACTCCGCTTATAAACGTAGTATGTGTGAATGGGATAGTAGAAATAGAGCACAACATTGGATCAAAAAAGATTGGCCACAGAGAGCAGTATTAAGCCCTGGGAGTAAAAATGTTGTACGAGAGGAGCTAGTTGATCGCTCTAAAATTCTGCTACCTCTACCTATTAAAATAGGAATTATGAAGCAATTTGTAAAGGCACTACCTAAAGACGGTCCTTGTTTCAAATACTTATATGATAAATTTAAGAACTTATCAGATGCAAAGATCAAAGAAGGTATTTTTGTTGGCCTTGACATAAGGAAGTTAATGCAAGATGCTAACTTTGAAAAAACTATGAATAAAACCGAAGAGCTCGCTTGGAAATCATTTAAAGAGGTCGTGACACATTTTTTTGGAAACAGAAAAAGCCCTGATTATGAAAATATAGTCAACAGCATGCTTTATAATTTCAATAAACTGGGTTGTAATATGAGTATAAAGTTGCATTTTCTGCAATCTCATATTGACTTCTTTCCAGAGAACCTTGGTGATGTAAGTGAAGAGCAGGGGGAGCGATTTCACCAAGACATTAAGGTCATGGAAAACAGATATCAAGGAAGGTGGGACGTTAGCATGCTGGCAGACTATTGCTGGATGTTAAAGAGAGATTAACCAAATCGAATCTACAAGAGAAAAAGATTGAACAGGAGTTTTAAAGAAAACAGAAAAAGATATATGTAATAAATGATCTTGATTTAGGAATGTAATTTCTTAAGTCTTGTTTAAAACTAATGCTATTAATTTTGTAACTAAACTGTAAATATGCATTTCTTCAATTAAAATAAATCTCGATGTGCTATTAACAAACCAGCGGTGTATTTTAATTTTACATACCTAATTAATTAACGAAAAAACATAATTATTTGAAGGGGAAAATAAAAGTTGTATTTCGCAGGCCTGTGTTATTCTTTTTTTCATTTCCTCAAGGCATGACGTGTGGTGCGGTTGCCACTGGAATATAACGTTTTTCTTTATTAAGTCTCTTAGCGGAGCTGAGATATCTGCTAGATTGGGGATTGTTCTATGCATATAATTGATCATTCCTAATAACTTTTGTACATCCTTTTTTGTTTGAGGTACACCTATATCATTAATTGCTTGAATCCTGTTTTTGTCAAAAGCTACACCCTCTCCCGAAAAAACATGACCTACAAAATTAGCTTTTTCGACTCGATACTGAATAAATTTAATGTTCCGTTTTTGAGCCCTTTCCATAACCTTTTGAAATGTTACATCGTGTTGTCCTTTGGTTTCTGTTGCTATTAAGATATCGTCAATGTAAATTATAATATCTGTATCTCAGAACCAGACGAACGTAAGTCCAAATATTACCATTTTCAGGTTATTACATCATTGTATGTAGAATTTCATTCTACTTTAAGCCATAACAACTAAAGTCCGTTGAATAATCGCCTTTTGCATTTTGCAGAACGTAAGTCCTAACTTATGATTGAGCCAGGCAAACAGTTTTTGTGCTCTCCTGAAAAGTTTGCCTAGTGTGACTTACGTTAGTCTGGTTCCGAGGTACCGATATTTTCGATGCCCTCAAAATTTTTCTCGTTTTGTTTTTGAAAAATTTCTGGGGCAGTTTTCACTCCGAACGGAAGCCTTACGAATTGATAACGTCCAAATGGGGTGTTGAATAATTTAATTTGATAAAAACCCTCTTTCAGATCTAAAACCGTAAAAAACTTTTCGTTTGCTAACTTTGGTAGCAGATCATCTAACGTAGGTATAGGATGATTGTCAGTTTTGATTGTCCTGCGGGTCAAGGCAAATCGTTAAGGACCCATTTACCACGAGATTCAAAACCCAGTCGGATGGCTTTGTACTTTTGGCAATAACACCTAAATCTTCAAGTCTATCTAGTTCGTTTTTTAATGAATGGCGTAAAGAAAGTGGGATTCTGCGACAACCCTTAACTACCGGAGCTACATTTTCTTTTAATTCTATTGTATAATTATCCAAAGGCATCCCAAACCTTCAAAATTACTTTTCCAATTTTCTAACAAACTATTTTTGCTCTGACAGTCACTTGCGAGCTCTTGTATCGAGCAGTGCCTACAAATTCGATTTCCACAGTTTTAATTCTTTGATTTTGATTGTGCGTCAGTGCCACGTTGCTTTTTTTCATCTCTTTTGTTATTTTTTCATTGTGCGTGAGTTCATACAGTGAGTCATTTCCCCGTAAGTTGAGGTAATCTCGCCGCTTATCCACTCTACACCTTTTTTTTTTGACATTGTTGAGAACTCAAACTTAACTACTGAGTGTAGCTACTACTGATATGGCGCCCGAGTTACATTCCCCATATAGAATATCATCATTACCTGTAAACCATAAATCCACCTTCCGGCACATGCCGCAATTCAGCAATTTAATTATATTGAACCTAAAGTAAGGCAGACGCCAATTAATCAATTTTATAATAAAATTCCTAGAATAAGAATTGCACCTTGATTTTTAGAGTAACTTGCACATTCCAGCTTAGGTTAAGTAGAGTTCATTTTAACCTTTATCATATTTTAAATTATGAATATCGAACACTCTTAGTTTTGGTTCTGTACTGTTAAGATCGATATTCGTTGTTATCTTGTTGTTTGATTTTTTAAATTCTAATTTTGATACTTAAATTTGTTTGATAATAGATTTTGTGTTTTTTAAATAAATAATTATTGTTCGGACTTATAAATATTATTATTTTTTTGGTCATAAGACGGGCGGTTAACGTAATTCCCGCGCCAGGGCCCAGTAATAATCCCTTTGCGCTGCTGTTAACGTAATTCCCGCGCCAGGGCCCAGTAATAATCCCTTTGCGCTGCTGGATGACAGCAAGCCAAAGAAACACAGAAAAAACCCCGATGTGAATAACGAGATGTGGAACCCGACACCAGCAGAAGCACAAAACTTCTTTTCATTAGGACAAGATCCAAAGTATATAACGTTGGAACTAATAAACACAGAGAAAAAGATTACTGATTTAAACCCTTTTTAATGGTTTTTTTAATACAAAAAACTCTGCAAATGTATTCAGGGAAAATTAAAAGCTGCAGGGCTCTACGTGATGGCAAATACCTGCTGCTGTTGCCAAATGAGCTGGAAGCCAATAAAATAACTAAAAACGTTAAAAAAATAGGAGAGTACGACGAATTTGCAGCCTTTCCTGATAAGTTGAATGAGTCGAACGCCACTATCCGTATGCCAAGTTAGCGAGCAAGAAATTTTAGAAGGCATTAAAGAAGAGAATCCAACCGTCAAGGCCGTCAAACATTATACTAGGCTTATCAACAACCAAGTTGTTAACACCGGGACACTACTACTTACCTTCACAACTTATCAACCACCCAAACAGGTTCTCATACTGTATGAAAAAGTAAGCACCCAAAGGTGGTATCCAGATGTCGTCGATGCTTTCAATTTAGACATCATGAAAGCAGATGTAATAACACACCTAGATGCCCGACCTGTAATGAGGTGAAAGCGGAAGGAGGGGAACACACCTGCACCAAAGTTTTCTGTATTAGCTGTCAAAAAGGACTACACTTACACTCTACCCTGGACAGAAATTGCCCTATCTTTCAGAGAGAGAAAAAGATTGTGTTTATTCAAATTAATCGGCACATCAGCAGATTCAAGCCAAGATACAATGGTATGAGGAGCATCCACAAACCAGTACAGCCGTACAGGACTCACCCCAACGGAAGGAAAACGGAATAGGACAAACAAATACACTAACCCCAAACTCATTAATTAATAATAGCACTACAACTAACAACTTAAGTTTAGCAAGTAAAAATTTAAACTAGTTGGAATGTGGGTTTGACCCCTTCGGTCCACACGATTAACTTCCCAGTATGATGAACGAAGATGGAATAAACTGACTTCTTACAAAATAATTATACGTTTAGCACTAGTGGAAAATTGGCTAGTATCAGAGCTGATGACAAACCAATCCTGAGACAAGCTAGTTGAAAAACTTCATCTTGTAACTTCTTCTTTTCATTTTTTTAAACATTATTTTTTGTATTTTATTAATATTATTTGTTTTTTAGTTTGTAATATGTTATATTCATTTTGTCTCAGTCACCCAATTAATATTTTGTTTGTACGTTTGTAAGAATTATGTTCTTTTGTACAATTTTAAATAAATTATTATTATTATTATTACTATTATTATTATAATAGATTATAATTATTATTATTATTATAATAATTATTACTATTATTATAATTATTATTACTATTATTATTATAATAGAGATTTTTCTAGAGAATTTGTTTTTCCTGAACGTTAGCAAACAAACATTTCCTCCCTCCAAGGTTTGAAAAATTCGCGCTGTTTGTAAAGGGTAACGAAATTTTTGCACGATTTTGAAAGGTTGTCGGATTTTGACAAGTGATGTTTCGTTGAAAGGCGATCGCTGTGCAGAACCCAAAAAAGATCACCTCGTTAAGAACGGGTATCATTCCATCGAGTTTATTAGATATTAGCAAAACTTGTCAATTTAAGGTCTTTCTGACAATTAACCGAAGTTTTCCTATTTAAACAAAAAAGGCCCGACCGAATATTATGAAATTTTTTTCAGAGCATTTTTTCGTTAATATTCTTTTTTCGGCGCCTCAATGAAGTCGATATAGTTTTTAGTTTGGGTGGTATCGTGCAGGTACAAAAATCCTAAACGTCGTTTAAACAAAAAAACGGTTCGAACGAATTTTATGAAAATCTTTTCAGATCATATTTTGGTTAATACTCTTCGAACGGCACCTCAACTAAGTCGATATCTTTTATAGCTCGCGCGATATCGTGTAGGTACAAAAATCACTTACGTCGCTTAAACAAAAAAACGGCTGGACCGAATTTCATGAAAATCTTTTCAGATCATATTTCGGTTAATACGCTTCGAACGACACCTCAACGAAGTCGATATCAGTTTGGTTCGCGCGATATCGTGCAGGAAAAAATGGCCACATCCGTACGCACACACACACACATACTTCCTCCCAATTTTTTGTTTAAAATGCTCCTGGGACCTTGAAAGATGAAAATACGTTGAAATTTTCGATTTTCGGACCGATTACAATAACTTCCTATGCTGGGAAGTTAAAAAAGTATATATGTATGTGCACTGTCCGCGGTAGGAAAAAGATATAATGAAAAGAGGACAATTCAAAAATGGAACTGTCACCCCCGCTTTTTTTTTTTTAGAAAATGCAAAACAAACATAAAAGTCAGCTGTTATTATCCCACAAAAAGGATTAATATATTGAATTTTTTTTTAAATTAAATATGGTAAACAAATTGCTGCGTAAATGACCTCTGACCAGCAAATCTGCAAGTTTTCAAGTATAAATTGGGCTGGCATACATGGATCATAACGTCAACGAAAAATAGATTGTTGAACAGTACAAAGGGGCTTTCCTTAAGTCGTTAGTGAGAGCCTAGAGAGAGAGAGTTTAGTCTGGATGCTCTCGGCATACATGGTTATTCCCTTCACCGAGAGTAACTTTATTATCTTTACACGGGATATGAATGTGTGTACCCTTTGAACGCGATTAACAATGAGATATGTCAATATCGAACCCAAAAAAGAAGAAGATACATTTGTGAATGTGTTAGTTTTCACTAGTGATGAGTAGACTGCGGAAGTTTAAGCAAATGCATATACAAAAAACATCATCATTTTCTACTAAACCTTGAAAAATATTAATAATTTTCGTATGCGGTTTCAAAACATATGATTCATAATGCATATTTTTGCATAAGTGCATATGTTTTCATATAAAAGCATATGTAAATGCATAAGTGCATATATAGCATATATGTAAAAATTCTAAATACTTCATAACATTAATTTAAAAATATGAAAAACCAACTTAAATTAATAAAAATCGAACATTAATTTTGTCCTTTTTTTACATCTTGTACTGTACAGTAGTAGGGTGACCGTAAGAAATCGATGTCGGAATTTTATCAACGGGAACCCCACAAAATGATCAGCCTTTGCAGATTTTTAGATAGCCAAAGTTTTAGCACGATTGGAGCACGTTAAACCGTGCCGGAGTTTCAGAGTCATATCTCCAGAGCAGTCCATTCTACACCCACGGGTAATGTCTTAAATTAAAGGTAGTTTTGTTCTACATAATTTATATTTATACATATTTATCGTTACTTGTCGTCAAAAGGAGCTATAACAGCCTTTGTTGCCAAAAATGTGATTTAACATTCAAGAGTTAACCCTTCTAGCACAGAAGGCGCACTTTTCAGCTAAGCATGAAAATCTATATATATATATATATATATATATATATATATATATATATATATATATATATATATATATATATATATATATATATAGAGTTTCCCTTCTAACGCAGAAGGCGCACTTCCCAGAAATATTTACCACTGCCGTGGCTCAGCTGAGACATGCAAACATAAAAGATTAAGTACCAATAAAAATTGCATGCGAAACACATAAACATTAATATTTTTATTTACATTAATGAACATGCGATTAACAGGCTCAAATCGGCCATAATTGGTGATCTGGTACAGTAGGGGTCGGCAACTTTTGAGTACCTCTAGGACCCCCTTAAAGGCCAATGCGGTTTTTTTGAAGTGTTAACTTCTTTAGGCGCGTTTGGCACTTTTTCGCTGGGGGTAAAACAAAGAATTCGCGACACGCGCATTTTGTTGCTACACCCGTTTCTGGACACATGATGGCGACACGCGCACTTTGTTGCTCACTCGTTTCTGGGCACTTGTGCCTATGCAGCTGACTAGAGCATGGAAACTTTTAGTTGAGCTCCACTTGCAAACAGCAGCGTATAATTATATGTGTGCGAGGCAAAATAGCCCGCGCTTGGTGGGTGGGATTGGGTTGGAATGTTGCAATGCAGAAGCTGCTCTCAGCATTCGTTTTATATTCTCGCGCCGCTCTCAAAATTCATGTCATATTCTCGCACGCCATCGCACACAGCAGCGAATGTGTGCGAGAGAATGAAATGAATGCTAAGAGCGGCGTCTGCATTGCGAAAATATGAAATGAATGGGTGCGAGAATATGCCATGGATTTTGAGAGCGGGTCTGCATACATTCATATATTCGCTGCTGTGTGCGATGGCGTGCGAGAATATGACATGAATTTTGAGAGCGGCGCGAGAATATAAAACGAATGCTGAGAGCAGCTTCTGCATTGCAACATTCCAACCCAATCCCACCCACCAAGCGCGGGCTATTTTGCCTCGCACACATATAATTATACGCTGCTGTTTCTATGTGGATCTAAACCAAAAGTTGCCATGCTCTAGCCAGCTGCATAGGCACAAGTGCCCAGAAACGGCTGCGAACCAAAAATGCGCGTCACCATCGCTGATGTTTGTTGCTGGACCTCGACTAAAAGTTGCCATGCTCTAGCCAACTAAATGGCTGCAATATTTAAATCTTTTACTTGGATTAATCGCTTTCGGCGACATGGAATACGTTTCGGCGTTTCGCCTATTCGACTGCGCGTCTGTATTTTACGTACATACATATCTGAGGTAGTATCCCAGTAGGGAAAATCGCAGGTATTTACTGTGGGAAGTCGATTTGGAAGTACTTCTTTAATTAGTGTTCTCTGTAATGACTTATAAATAATGCAGAGGAGAATGGGTTTGGTGACCAAGCGTTTGATTTCGCGCAAAAAGCGTGTTGAAAAACTTCGTAGCTGCTCGTTTTCTTTGTTAACCATCACAGTTGTCTCAGCCATTAAGTTTTATGTCTTTAATGTATAAACATATATTTGAATTTATGTTTATGATATAAATATAAATCGCTTAATTTTACTTCAAGCTACCCCACCCCTTCACGCCTACGCCAACTAAATTATATTATAAAAATTTACAGTATAATAACTTTGCATTATGAGTTTAGTAATAAATGTAGTATAAGTACTTCCAAATGGAAGGGAAAAAAAGTACTTCCCAGCCTAGGCCATCGCCGTGTTAATGTAATGCCTTTTTTGTACTGGGTGGAAGTACTGAACTGCTTCTGTAGAAGTAGTTTTTCCAGTAATTCCATTCCCTACTGGTATGTTATATTATTTTCTATGTATTATATATTATCTATTACGTACTATATACAATGTACTGCATATTATGTACTATGTTCTGAAAAAATTCAAAATGAATCCAGTGGATTCCCATAAAAATTTAGATCCGTGACTTTGGCTAAATATAATATGACTTTTTTGCATATTTGCACAATGTTTAAAATAGCAAAAATTTCTGTTTCGTGACTATTGCATCAACCCGACGACAAGTACTATGTACTACATTTTTCCTATGAACTATGTACTATGTATTTATTGCTATATATTATCTACTATTTTTACTAAAAACTACATTATCGCAGTCATCCATCGTCCGATCTTTGTGTGATAAGTTTACGACAAATAGTTTAATTTCCAAAACATTGCAACACATTTTGGAGGGAGTGCATATAAGTAACAATTAAATAAACTTTAACAGAATATTCATAAATAAAATATATTAATCCTTATCGTCCTGTATTAAGATTGATTTGGACATTTAGACTAGCCATAGAAGTTAACACTTCTAAAGTGTGGTCCTACGCACACTCGTATTTTTTTATTATTTTTTAATGATAGTAGGGACTGTTACGAAGATTTTGAGGGGTCGTGGAGCCTCCTGCGACTATTTTTGGGGCCGTGGGAGGTAAAAATGTGTTTTTATTAGTGTATCTTACAAGTGCACCTGTAAAATGATGTAACTTGAATCTGCTCCGAGGACCCCAATGCAGGAAAATGCGGATTTTCATATTATATTATAATTATAGTCGATAGTTTTACGAAGATTTTAAGGGGTCTTGGATCCTCGTACGATGGGTTTTGGGGCTCTGGAAGGTAAAAATGTGCTTATTATTGGAGTGGGAAAAGGAGCTTTTTTTGCTTAAATTATATATATATATATATATATATATATATATATATATATATATATATATATATATATATTTCAGACTCCTACTGAATAAACTCACCACCCCTTTGTGTGACGCTTACCCCGCCCGGAACCGCCGCGAGGCATTACTTCGGGCGGGCGTCACCACCATGACCCTTTAGGTGTCCCTCTAGTGTTTACCCATAGGGGTTGCTACTGCTCTCGGCATTTCTTCGCCTTTCTCTGTTTCTTGTGGCTTCTTCTTGCCTTAACTCTCTGTGAATGGCCTTCAGGGTTTCTTCCACTTTCTTCCACATTTCCTCGGATCTCATCATATGCTCTACGATGTTTTCCGGCGTTAGTGGCGCCTGGGCCGTTTCTTCTAATTCCGCCTTTCCTCGGCGTATCTCGAGCAGGCAAAGAAGACGTGCTCTGCGTCTTCTTCCGTCGCTGGGCATACCGGACACAACGGTGAATCATCGTGGCCGAATCGGTGGAGGTATTTCCTATACCCCCCATGTCCGCTCAGGAACTGCGTGAGGTCGTAACTTACTTCCCCACGCTCCCTCGAAACCCATACTTCCACGTTAGGGACAAGTCTGTGGGTCCAACGACCCTTAACAGACTCGTCCCATTTCCCCTGCCATTCCCTTAAGGACTCACAGCGCGCAATTTGCCGCCGTACCCTTCTTGGCTGTCCTCTACCATATTCTGGGTCATAGAGACGCATGCCCTCCCTCGCCAGAATATCCACAGGAATCATCCCCGCTATCACGCACGCCGCATCGTCGGACGTGGTCCTGTACGCGCAGCAAGCGCGAAGTGCACTTAGCCTATATGCAGCCCTCCATTTTCTACTATTTGCAGTCCTGTTTAACGCTGCTGCCCACACTGGCGCTGCGTATAACAGGACTGAGCTGACCACCCTCCCCAAGAGGAGGCGGCGACTCGGTCTAGGGCCCCCAACATTGGGCAGCATTCTTGCGAGTGCTGCACAAATCGCAGAAGCTTTGTCTGCCGTGCCCTCCAAGTGCGCTTTGAAATTTAGCCTCTGATCGATCATCACTCCCAGGTACCTTAGAGCGGGCTGTGAGTGGATGATCTGTTCCCCTACCTTGATCCTCACGGATACTGGCTTTCGCCGTTTGCTGATCAGCACTGCTTCAGTTTTGTGCTCAGCAAGCTTCAACCCAGCGCGTTCTAGCCACGCTTTTATTTCCCAGATCGCTTCGTTCGCATACAGTTCGATGTCATCTGGGTGTTTTCCTTCGACAACTACCCCGATATCATCTGCAAACCCGATCGCCACTGCTTCCTTTGGAAGACGAAGCCCCAACACATCATTGTACATTGCGATCCATAGGAGAGGGCCCAGGACGGAACCTTGCGGGACACCGCATGTTGTCCCGAACACTTTAGGACCATCATCCGAATCACAATGAAGCGACCTACCCTGGAGGTAGTCGGCCACTACACGCACTAGGTACTTTGGTGTGCCTAGCTTGATCAACGCTTCAACTATTTTGCTCCATCTCGCTGAGTTGAAAGCATTTTTAACGTCGAGGGTTATCAATGCGCAGCAGTGATTTTTCTCTATGGCGGCTCTTGCTATGCCCACCACCATATTGATTGCATCAGTAGTCGTCCTTGCCTTTCTGAAGCCGAATTGCTTGTCTGACAGGCCACCTACCCTTTCGACGCTAGGGAGAATCCTGTTACAGATCACCCGCTCGAAAAGTTTGCCTATGCAACTAAGGAGGCATATCGGTCTGTAGGACGATGGGTCCCCTAAGGGCTTGTTCGGCTTCGGTAGGAGCACGAGTTTCTGCTGTTTCCATCGCTCCGGGAAGATCCCCTCTCTCAGGCACGCTGTGAAGACTTCAGCGAACCTGTCTGGCGCTATTGAAGCTGCTAGCTTCGCCGCTTTATTTGGGATGCCATCCATGCCAGGGGCTTTGTTGAAGGCTACCTTTTTTGCAGCCTCCAGAATCTCATCTGCGGTCACCGCAGGTACCTCTTCTGGGTCCACCTGAAGGGTGGGTAGTTCGACGGGGCGTACGTTCTGTGGCAACAGGACGTACACAATGCTCTGGAGCAGCGCGGGGCAGGTGATCGGCGGAGAGCGTTTGCCCTTGACCGCTGACATAACCATTTTATAGGCTCCACCCCAGGGGTCCGAGTCTGCTTCTCTGCACAATCTTTTGAAGTGCTCGGATTTACTTCTAGCGATGGCCTTGTTCAGCCTTTTCCTCGCTTCCTTATATCTCTGAAGGAGTTCATCGAAATCCGGACGGTTCCGATTTCTCTGAGTTCTCCTTCTCGCTTTCAGGCAGGCCCTTCGGCAATCGTCGATCTCGGCGTTCCACCAGAAGTTTGGTGGGTGTTGCCGATTACCGGCGCGCCGAGGCATGGATGCATCACATGCCCGTTTTAATGAATCTACGATTTGCTCTGCCCCTTCCCTGGCACCTCCTGCCGACCTCGCATCATGCAGGAATACTTCCTCGAACACCTCTGTGTCGAGTTTATTTACGGCCCATCCTCTATTCATTCCATAGATAGGATTCCTTTTTCCTATACCCTGGCCAATCTCGAAGATGATGGCTAGGTGGTCGCTGTGCGTGTACAAATCGCTCACCCGCCATTGTAGGTCCTTTGCCACTGAATCACTCACGTAAGTGATGTCGATTACAGACGATCTCCCACCCCTTTGGAAGGTGTTTTCGCCTCCGGTGTTGACCAACACCACATTTAGTCGCGAGAATACTTCTAGGAGTATGCGCCCTCTTGCATTCGTTTGTCGACTGCCCCATTCGACAGCCCAAGCATTGAAATCACCCGCTAATATTATCGGGTGATGGCGACTCGCGTCGGCGGCTAACCTTTCCAACATCGACTCGTACTCATCTAGTGTCAGGCTTGGCGCCGCATAGCAGCTGTAGACGTGTATTCCGCCTAGTGCTTCCATTTCCCGGCTATATTCAGCATCCCGGGAAACGGGATATATATTGGTACCTTCCCGGGATCCCGGGAAATTCCCGGGAATTTCGCAATACAAAACTGGAAATAATTTAAAATAAAAAAATGCAAGTTATAACATAACTGAAAATAAAATTTATTTCTTTTACAAACTTAAATATTCATTATAATATTAAATAATATCCGTAAAATAATAATAAGGTATCATAATATAAGTAAGATACATTTTTTGTTATTTATTATTAATAAAAAAACTTTTAAGGAAAACTAAATTGTCTAATGAGCGATCACTTAGTGAAGAACGTTTCACGGTGGAAAAAATTGATGCAATTGAGAAAACTCTCTCACTTTCAGTGGACGTTGGACGAATAGTTTTTAGGCTCTCTAGTAATTTTTTTAAATTTGTTGTTATATTACCAGTTATTTCATAGATATTAAATTCTTGTTTTAGAGTAGTTATATTTTCTTTCTCCCCTTTTAAACTAACAGACATTGAAACCGTGCTTTCTTTAACTGCTTGCTCTAGCTTACGTTTTAATTCTTTTTCAGGATTTATAGATACTACTTCCACTTGTTCATCGCTGTTCACAGAAGCATACTCCACCTCTACGGCAGTTTCAGCATCATCTTTTTCGCTTTCATCATTTGATGAAGAACAATTTAAATTATTCATAATTTGCTTGGCAAGTTTTAAAATCGAAGTTTTACTAGCTTTCTCAAAAATTATATTATTAGAATTTTTATTAAACTGTTTCGGGTTTTGTAAGAATTGGATTAGAGATATTAAGTCCTTGTTCCTCCGTTCCATAATTCTATGTTGTAAAGCTTCGAGCATTTTATTTGCAAGAATAGTTTCTTGATCTTTCAAAGAATTAAACAAAAAATTCAATACTCCCTCGCTGGTTAATAAATTAGAATCACGCTTTTGTAATGCCTCCACGGCTAATTTGATCGGTTTTAAAGTACTTAACAACATTTCTAATAGTAGTAGTTTTTCTTGATCCATATAGTAAGATAACTGTAAATCTTTTAGAGCCTTAATGATACTATTTTTAACCAAAAAAAATCTTTCTAACATAGGCTCTATGCTATTCCATCTAGTAACACAATCTAATAGTAAATTTAGTTCCTCTCCACATTCTCTTTTCACATGCTTTTGTAGGATAGTATTTCGAACCGGGGATGTTTTGAAAAGTTTTGCAATTTTTCGTACCATTTCAAGGGCCATGAATATGTTTACGTCCATATTTTTATTTGCCTGTGAACTGTGTTCCAAAATTTCATGTGTCTCATCAGAATAGTCAGAATAATCATTTGTAAACGAATCGCTGTCAACATCGGTATCGGTTTCTACGCTTTCACTTTTATTGTAAATAACATCAATTACTGATAAATGGATCGCGTGATTATAACATAACTGATGGAGGAAAGGAGCAATTTTTCCAAATTTCACCATCACGGCGGCACCATCCGTAGTGGAACATACAATATCGGACAAAGTCAAGTTGAAAGTAGAGAGTTTTTCTTCAAGCAAACTTAAGCATTTTTCGGCAGGACAACTACCATCGATTCTAACAATGCCCAGGTTTTGAAATTTATTGTCTAGATAATGAATATTCACATTTAAGAATCGTTTGTTTTTCTTACTTGTCCATTCATCTAGGGTTATACTAAATTTGCAGCCCTGTATTTTTAAATTAACTATGATGTTAATTATTTGTTGTTTTGCAATTTCGTAATAATTATATATTAGATTCATAATAGCTGTATTGCTTCGTGGCAATTCAAAATTTTGCAAAATTAATGCTTCTCTAATGAAGCTGCTGTTTCGGATTGAGTTAATTGCGAGACCATCGACTGCAGCCAGCTTTGCCACAATCTCACTCAATGTGCGTTTTTTATTTGATGTTATAGTTGTAAATTTATCTAATGTCTGTAGTTTAGATCTTTTTTGCCTATTATTTATTTCATCCAAATCAGGGACTTTTCTTTTTGTTTCAATTTGATGCAAAGAGAGTAAGTGTCTACTTAGTCCACTAGTGGATGATCCTTTGCATTGTATTTCCTTATTGCATTTACTGCAAATAGCAGAATCACTTTTATTTTTAATAAAATATTTCCAAACGCCTGTTGGTTGCTTTACTAAAATTGAATTTTCCATATTTAAGTACTAAAAAACAAATGAATTTCAGTATGAATTTGATTTATTTTCATTTTATAAATTTTGCACTTACATATACACTTCAATTTCAAAACCGATTCGATCAAAGTTAGAGTTGCAGAGTATAAAACACTTACTTCTTAAATATTCAGTTTAAACTGACAAACCGACAACCTATTGACAACTGGAACTGACATTTACGAAGAATTTTAATTTCACAAAGTTAGTGTGACCATTTCTGTGTTTTAGTCGAAGAGATTTCGAAATTTGTGAATTCCACAATACATAAATATTATTTTTGAAAAAAAAAATCTTCCCGGGAAATAAAAACATAATCCCGGGATTCGGGAAATGTAAAATGCACCAATTTCCCGGGAAATATATCCCGGGAAATCCCGGGAAGGAACCCCCGCCTACTTTTGCCCGCGTGAAGCCATTCTCTGGGCTTCTCATGGTATCTTCCATGGCTCGGCTCCCGCACGTCCATATCGCTGACGTGCCGCTGCTATCATTTATCCAGACGCCGCTGTGCAGGTTTCTATACTGCTCGCAGACGATTGCGACGTCGATTTTCTCCTCATAAACTGTCTGTGCCAGCAGATCCTTTGCGCTTGACAGTGGTTCAGGTTAATCTGTAGAAACCTTATCTTCGCCTGCTTTTTAGAGCCTCCTTGTACGCCGGACATCGACTACCTCCGGTCACGTGCCCACTATCCCTGCCCTCTACCTCCCTACAAATTAGGCATTTGGCAGCTTGGTCACACTCCTTTACCTTGTGACCCTCTTTCCCGCAGCCTCGACACAGCCTTCCTCTATCCTGGCTGCTGCTGCAGTTTTTCGCTATGTGGCCGAACTTCATACATTTGAAGCACGGTTTTAGCGATACCCGCTCCCGCATTCGGCATACAACCCAGCCGACCCAAATCTTACCTGCTGCGATAGCCTTCTTCGCAGCTTCAACAGGCAGGCTTATTAACGCCGTCTGTGTGCCCCCCCACGACTCTCTTAGCCTGAGGACATCCTTTTCTTCGACCGTCAGACCTAGCTGGGTCCTCAGTGCTTCGCAGACCTCTTCCTTGGTTGTGATCTCATCCAAGTCTCTGCACTCGATCACCACCGTATTTGTGCTGGCTCTCACCTCAGCCACCCCGCTTATCGATGCTTTTACCTTCTGCTCTAAGTCCCCGGTCTTAGCATCTCCCCTCTTGAGTTCAAGCAGGAGATCGCCCTTTTGCGTTCTCCTGACCCTTTTTACGCTATTTCCGACCTCTGCGAGGGAGGAATCTGTCCTCACCTTGCGAAGGATCTCCGCGTAAGTCGCTTCCCCTTTGGTCGTGATGATGATGGCATCCGACCTGGTCTTTTGCTTCAGCTTGCTTCCCTCTTTCAACCTTCTTTTCTTCAGTTTCCTCTTTTTTCGCTCCACCGTCGTCCAGGCAGAGCCTTCCGGGTTCCTGCTCTCGTTTTCGATGGGGCGTGCCGCCTGCAGTGGGGCTGGCTCGACCACTGCTTCGGGAGTCTTTCCCTTTTTCCTCTTGGGGGTGTGCTGCTGTAGCTGCACCTCCTCATTGAGCTCTCTACGGCGCTTGCGCGGCCGCGGCTCTTTGCTCTTCTCTTGGGGCCGTTTCTCTCCAGCATCCCCGGATGACCGGCCCTCTTTATGTTGCGGCAATTCTTCTGTTTGAGCCGATGAATCCACCAGCTCTTTCGCCCTCTGCTGGGTCATTTTTTCCTCCTTCGCTTTGAGGTAGGTTGACCTAACCCACCTAATCTTCTCTTTTATGGCGAGCTCGATGTTTTTCTTAGCGTCGACGTATTCCATGAGGTCTTTTATCATATCCCCTAATTTCTCAAAAGGGGATGATTGAGCCTCCTCCGCTGTGGTCGCCGGAGTACTCACCCTCACTTCACCATTTTTCACTGACCCAAGGTGCACTAGGTCGTTGTTACTCTTTTTCGGCGGTGTCCTCGCCGTCTTGTAGCTCCTTGGGATGGAGTTCTTTGAATTTCCTTCTTGGGGAGTCGCACTGTGTTGCTCAGAACCCGGATGCTCCTGGTCCTTAGCACTCTTTGGTGGTGGTGTTCGCACCGTCTTTCTGCTCCTTTGGATGGAATTACCATCCTCCGGAGTCGCCCTTTGTTGGGCTATAAAAGCCCTAGCTGTATTTGGAGCTTTGGGAGGTGCTCCAGCCTCATTGGTTTTTTTTGAATTCTCTATTTTGAATCCCACGAGTTGCGCGAGAAAGGACAGTCACCCATGGCAGAGCTCCGCATTACCACGGGAAGGCTACATTGAAACCGAAGGTCGCCTGGTATTCGGAGTCCATCGTTAGCGGTACACTGACGCAGTACCATATATCCCCTCAGCACGATAGTTTCCACCTTGGGATTTCGTGTATCTATCTTAGTTAGCCGCAAGCCTAAGCCTCACCACCGCGACAAGGTGTAGATACAAGGTGAGGATATATATATATATATATATATATATATATATATATATATATATATATATATATATATCGGTAAAGGGTTATTTTTGGCGGCTAATTACGAATCTGCGGCCAGATTTTCAAAATTCAAAATGGCAGCCAAGATGGCGGTCCAAAATTCATTTCATGGAAAGAGGTTCTGTTTTCTGAATATCTGACCACAGATTCGTAATCAGCCGCCAAAAAAAGCCCTTTATACAAGTTTTGGTGAAAATTGATGACGTTTCAACTATATCCATGGCAAAGAATTCAATAAATATCGTAAAAAATTAAAGATTATAAACAAATACTCATAACTTTCGAAATCCTTAAGGGCCCACCGAGATTTTTGATCGAGGTGTTAGAGTGACTTCTCCCGAACATTTTGACACCAAAAACGTCAATTATCGAGATGGGGTATTTGAGAAAATGAATTTTAAAGTTTTTTACTATTTTTTGACCTTTTGACCTTGAATTCGAAAATATGTTTATGTTTTTCAGCAAATTTGTTTGTAAACAACCCCTCTGACCTGAAAACATGTAAAACCTATCAAAAACGTTGACCCCAACGAAAGATATAGAGCCAAAATCGAGAAAGAAAGTCAAAATTCATAAAAATCCCTAAAAAAGCATTTAATTTTTATTGTCAATATATTGTCGAAAAAATTCTAAAAAAAATGTTTTTGTAGGCTTAAATAGTTGCCCAAAGTCCCTGAAAAATTTCAGGCAAAACGGAGGGGGGTCGAAAAATTTTGTCCGATTTGACGTGGAATGTCCTACATATATATATATATATATATATATATCTTACTAATATTATAAACGTGAATGTTTGTATGTAGGTTTGTTACTCTTTCACGCAAAAACTACTGAATGGATTTTAATGAAATTTTACAATAATATAGCTCATATATCAGAATAACATATAGGCTATAATTTATAAAAAAATTCAAAATGGCCGTGCCAATATGGCCGACGAATTTGCCAATTGTGTTCCGATTCCAATGAAAATCGAAATCTGGGGGATTTTAAGGTTGCAAATAACGAATTTATGATCAAAACTTATAAATTCAAAATGGCCGTGCCAATATGGCCGACGAATTTGCCAATTGTGTTCCGATTCCAATGAAAATCGAAATCTGGGGGATTTTAAGGTTGCAAATAACGAATTTATGATCAAAACTTATAAATTCAAAATGGCCGTGCCAATATGGCCGACGAATTTGCCAATTGTGTTCCGATTCCAATGAAAATCGAAATCTGGGGGATTTTAAGGTTGCAAATAACGAATTTATGATCAAAACTTATAAATTCAAAATGGCCGTGCCAATATGGCCGACGAATTTGCCAATTGTGTTCCGATTCCAATGAAAATCGAAATCTGGGGGATTTTAAGGTTGCAAATAACGAATTTATGATCAAAACTTATAAATTCAAAATGGCGGACGAATTTTTCCAATTGTATTCCGATTCCAATGAAAGTGAATATCTAGGGGTTTTTAAGGTTGCAAATAACGAATTTATGATCAAAACTTATAAATTCAAAATGGCGGACGAATTTTTCCAGTTGTATTCCGATTCCAATGAAAGTGAATATCTAGGGGTTTTTAAGGTTGCAAATAACGAATTTATGATCAAAACTTATAAATTCAAAATGGCCGCGCCAATATGGCCGACGAATTTTTCCAATTATATTCCGATTGCAATGAAAATCGGTATCTGGGGGCTTTTAGGGCAAACAACGAATTTATGATCAAAGCTTATAAATTCAAAATTGCGGGTCCAATATGACGCACGAATTTTCCCAAGCCACATTCTGAAATGTAGTAAATTTCTAAAATTCCCTCTAACCAGTATAGAAACAGTAAAAACGGTAGAAAGAGTCGAAGTTTGCAAATTTGTGCGCCCTACATTGTCATCACGAGGTTAAACGATGTCATCTATCGCTTCCAAAAAGTTCGATCGAAAAAACGGGACCTGGAGGAAGCAGTGTTCGGGAAGAATACTGAGTAAGAAGGGAGCAGTGTAACGGCTAACCGAAAAGAGAAAGTTAAAATTCCAATTCACCGAGAAGTTATATGTTTAGATGCATCTACTTGAATACATAACGCTGTTCTAATTGAATCACCGATAAGATTGGGAAGAGGCAATTTTTTTCCAGATTTATAGTTTTTTCATTATACTTTTTTTCCTACCGCGTACAACGCACACATAATTTTTTTTCCGATAGGTGGTGCTCAACCTCGAATTTTAATAAATTTGAAGCATATTTTTTATAGGTAACTCAAAATTCTTTTATGTACCCATAACCATGCTTCATTATAACCATTTCCTATCCCGGAGTATGCCCACATAATTTTTTTTTATTAAAAGGCGTTGCAACGCACGCGGGTTTTTGCTAGTATATTTATATAAAAGCACTGTAAATAGATAAATGAGCGCAAAACAAAGTATATGTGCACAAAAAACACCAGAAGTAGCAGACAAAATATAACGATCGACACCTACAACATCGAAGCAGTGGATGAATTCGTATATCTAGGCACGATTATAACGAAAGGAAATGACACATCGGCCGAAATCAGAAGACGAATAGCACTGGCTAATAAATGCTACTTTGGTCTACGCAAGCACCTGACGTCTAGAAATATTTCAAGGAAGACAAAATTGGCACTTTACACAACACTAATAAGGCCTGTCCTACTATATGGTTCGGAAGTGTGGACATTGAAAAACGCAGACGAAGCATTGGTAGGAAGATTCGAAAGGAAAATCCTTCGTTCGATCTACAAAGGAATACAGGTTGAGGGCGTTTGGAGAAGAAGATACAACTCAGAGTTGTATGAAATCAGCAAGATTCCAAACGTTATTAAAGTGATCAAAATAAACAGACTACGATGGATTGGTCATGTACAACGAAGTGGAGAACGAAACCCGACAAAGATAGTGCTGGAGAAAGCTCCACCAGGAAAACGGAGACCAGGTCGTCCTAAGAAAAGATACATAGATGACGTCGAGGATGACTTGAGACAGTTGGGCATAAGAAACTGGAGAAGTCGGGCCAGGAATCGAGAATCATGGAGGCAAATGCTGGAGGAAGCCAAGGCCAACAATAGGCTGTGGAGCTCCTGATGATGATGACTGTAAATAGATGGATGTATATATAAATTGCGTGTTTATATATAAATTATATATAGACAGTCGAAAAATGGGGGCAGTATTACCTTTAATTTAAGATATTACCCGTAGGTGTAGAATGGACTGTTCTGGAGATATGACTCTGAAACTCCGCCGTTCAGCAAACAAATGGAGATTTTTCCAACTTTGAGCGAGTAGCGGCACGGTTTAACGTGCTCCAATCGTGCTAAAACTTTGGCTATCTAAAAATCTGCAAAGGCTGGTCATTTTGGGGAACCTCACAAAATTCGCTAAAAAAATTCTCCCTTATCACTACGGTCACCCTAGTATGCACCTATAGCTTCATGTGATGTCGAACGTTCTTTTTCAGCGTATAAATTAATTTTAACTGAAAAGGGCCATAATTTAAACATTGATAATATGGGAAAGATGGTTGTTTCTTATTGCTACTTAAATTACTCTAGTGAATAAAGAATAAAAAAATTAAAATTGTTTCTTTTTTCCTAACAAGAGTCTTCATTTCAAACACTTGGCAATCATTCTGTAAAATTTCGACGCGTTTTTTTTTAAACACGTGCAAGTGTTTAGAATATCGAAAAATTTCAATTAACTTTCCGATGAACTTCACATAAACTATTAACAATAAAATGATAAAAAAATCCTTTAATATTCTAGTAATAACCATTAAATACACTTAAAGATATGCTTCAAATACATTAAACATTTAATTTTTAAATGTTTCAATCTTTAAAACGTCAGTTGAACACCACTTTTACGGTACAAACAGGGCATGTCAATTCATAGTCCGGGCGCTGGAGCATTTCCAGTGGTTTTGGCGGTTCATTTGTAATAGGTTTTGATTTAAAAATAATCATTACGTTGTCATTATAAGAAATACGTAGGTACCTACCCCATACCTTTAGAGGGTCTTGGATTTTCGTCGACATTATTATGGTACAGGCTCATATTCTATGTCTACTACTACCTACTATGTTGGTTGGCTGTTGTCCTTTAGAGCCATTTCACAAAATAACTTCCCACGGGGAATCGCAATTGAGTGCAAAAGAGGAAGCAATCATAACAAGTTCAGTGTGCTTTCAATGTAAGTACATATTTAAAAAACTGGCAAAAAAGATTGTGACAAGAGTGGCATAACTATAACGCTGTGACACAAGTACGACAGTAATGCCCCCTAAAGGCCAGTTTTAATGTTACAATAATGACTTTCTTGGACGGTGATTAGACTGTTCGTTCCTACGACCGTTCCTCACGAGGTTTTTTGAAGAAAGGGGAAGTGGAGATGACGAAGGGCTTCATCTCCACTTCCCTGTTCCTCTAAAAGCTCGTGAGATACGTAGACTAAGGCCAAAATTATATTAGTTTTGTCTTGCTCACTAGTTATGAAGATTTTAATTTTGAGGTTTTAATATTGTACCAGCATAATGGCGCGATATAAATAGTGGGCGCCACTTATGCGAGGTGTTACCCCCTTAGCCACAAGCCCGGAAGAGCATGGCCAAGGAGCCAACACCATACATAAGAATTAAAAAAAAAAATCCGGAACTCCTACGCCGGCCACACGGAGTTATCTAGCTCGCCGGCGGGGTCGTGGGGTGTGTGGCCGGGACTTACCGCGGTTGGTTCACCACTTACCTGTGACTATGAAAAATCTTAAATTCCACCCCCATCCTTCGCTCGTCGCCCGCGCCGCGTCAACCCTGAAAAGAAAGGATCCCCCCCTCAACCATTCCACCGAAAAAAATCTAACACAGAGCCATTCTCATGCTTATAATCATTTAATGCGAAAACTCAACATAAACATTACATGCAATATCAACAACACGGATTAGTTGCCCATGTCAAATAAATGTGAACAGATACAATTAAAAAAATTACATACGAGTTGCGTACTTTATGCACGTTAACAGTAAAGTGCGCAGTATTGGCCAATACCCCTCACTTTGTACAATGGATGATACAATCACCAGAAGAGGAAAGCAAAATTTCCTGAACCAACAAAAAAACCAAAATGTAAATATCACAGACAAGGAGCAACCAAACTCAGAATTAATTATAAATAAGATTCAAAGTTATTGTTAATTCTACGCAAAATGATTATTTAGTAACAAATGTAATAAATTAAAGCCTAAAATTTTTTTTTATTTTATTTTGTGTAAATTCTTTTGTGTGTCGAAGCAAAACTAACAATCACAGCTTGTCGTGTAAGTGCTATTAAATAATAATTGATAATTGAATATATAATATATACATATAGATGATGACTAAGTAGGTAGACAATGTCACGATTACTGGTTCGGGACCAAAAATACGGATGATTGCGCCTTATCGACTTATCCCAGGGGTTGTATAATCCGCACAGCAATCCAGAAGTAATGAACTCACAAAATATTGGTTTTCATTTGACTATGGTCGGTCTAAGTCACAGTCTTGATAGAAAAGTGACGTCTGCAACTTTATTGGTAAATAACCTAACGCAGTGAGATATAATTTGCAGTACAATAGGTAATTATTTGTTTTTTTTTTAAACGGTCCAAATCACCAAATCACCAAGGACCCGTCATATTTCGTGTGATTATAAGTAATCCTCACACCTTACGGCGAAAATCCTCTTATCAAGCTCAATCTCGTTTTGATCCGCCACCAAATATATGCAGGTATAAATTTAAATTATCTTTTACCTACCGGTTTCAATAGAAGCAAAAAAAATTACGGTCCCTACGCCTTTGACCTGTTTCTTTCCTCTTCTTCTATATTTCTTATTCTGGGGGTTAATTTTCCTTCAGCAGCCTTTTCCTGAAGAGCAGCCTACAACTTTTTCCCTTCGTTATCCTGGATTTCTTTCTTCCATATATAATCAATTCGTCCGTATTTTTAGATTTTACGGCACCAACCCAAAAAAAATAAATCCCAATTCTATTGATTCAACGTCCTTCCAACTGTTTTTTTTTTTAACTTTTTTCCCAAAATTTCTTCACATACTACTTTATTTACAACTTTTTCCAAATTTTCCGACCATTTTCTTTCCAACTTTTTTTCCAACTCCCAAGAAAAAACTCCTTTCATTCTTCATTTTTTTTCTCGCCTATCCTGTTTAAATTTTCCTTTTCATCCCAAGTAATTTACAGTAAATTTCCCCTTGCCTACAGGGTGATTTCCAAACTAAATTCCCCCGTCAAAATAAATTTTCCAACCGACCGTTACAATATAATACATAGGTAATTTGGTAATACTTCAAATAAATGCATTATGACCCTAATGTCTCCAACTTTTATAGGAATAGTTGGTTTTTCGTTAAGGGCTAAGAAGAGTGTAATTTTGAAGATTATATATTACATGGCAAGCACTTGTTTTGTGATACAGAAGGTGTTTCAAAAAAACATCATTTTCAAATTTCAAAGTGCGCACCCCCTAAACTTGAAGTTTATTTAAAAAGAAAATTTTTGGCGTAAATAAAAAGTTGTTTCAATGAAATTAACAGGTCGCTACTGACGATTAAAAAATTTTGATTTCTTGAAAAATGACTAAAAAACAGCTTATTTTCCCCCCTAACTCTTCTTAATAATTCTATCACATACTCCTCGATGCCATGGTTCGAAAGTTGAACCATTTTGAAACTACCTTGATGAAAAACACAGGGTTTTTAACTATTTGTAAAGTTGGTTTTAACAATTATTTCATTTTGGAAAAAAAAATTAGAGATAATACTTTTTTTAATAAATCATTGAAAAACATTATTGTTTTTCTTCTCTCTCAATTAGTGCACCCTATGAAACTTTAGAACAACAAAAGATAAACATTTTGCCGTCAAAAATATGTATTTTCGACAAAACTATTAGGTCGCTACCGGTAATAATCGTTCTGATGTTATTCTATTCAAAAACAGAGGGCGATTTCAATAATGCAAGCTGCGTGCGCAATTGACTTATTCAGCAATTGGAAGTTTGTTGCTGAATAAGTCAATTTCGGACGGAACCTGCATTATTGAAAACGCTCAGAATTCGTACACACATAGGGCGCGTTCAATAATGCAGGATGCGTGCGCAGTTGACTTATTCAGTCATTGAAAGCTTCACACTTTCAATTGCTGAATAAGTCATTTGCGCACGCATCCTGCATTATTGAACGCGGCCATAGCGACTGATGGTGTTCGAACGCAGTGAACGATTTCAGCGACCTAAGCAGGGAACGATTTCAGCGACCTATAAACAAAAGTTCATTGTTGTTTCATATTTGATGTCTAATTGTTTACATCTAATAAACAACTGATTCAAAAAAGTAAGTTGAAATGTTAAAGTGAATGAATGTGCAAAAATATTATATAGTAATCCAAAATAGGAATTAAAACGGTTGTTTATTTTATCGGATCGACATAATTTTTATTGGTTTTTAGGTTTATGTTGAACAATGTGGCTCATTGGTTCATTTACCAAAGAACTTCCACGAGACAAGTTACCTTCACAACAACATGTTCTTGGTTTGTTTGGATATTGGCACTTTGAACAGAAGAAGACGATACACGAAAGTGCAAAATTGACTGCTGGAGCTGTTTCTAAAAGTTGGGAAAATGTCCTCATTCCAATACGCCAAGACCACCGAATTGTGAAGAAAATTGAAGATCTTTTTGATGAATGGCGTTTACTGAAGAAAAACAAAGAAAACAAAACAAAACGGTCTGAAACCATTCAGCAAAAAGAAACAGAATTCAAAATAAAAACAAGAAATTTGTTCGATATTGCGCACGGCGACGTCATGTCGAAATTGCAAAATGACCAGCTGAAACAGTTTCTATTATCACAAAGACAAGAAGGGCGGCAAGGTCGCATAAGTTTAATAAAACCAACCTTGAAGGGACTGAAGAGGAAACAGCCTGGACAAACATCAAGTCAAGAAGGAACATCAAGACAAGAAGTAACATCTAGTCAGAGTTGTTCGTCTAATAGTGGCAATGTTACCGGTGATGAGGACTATGACGACATACCTCAAAAACATCCGAAGAAGTCGCCCCGAAAAAAACTTATAAACAAGGACATCGCGACTATGTTGGATAGAGCGAAAGTGAGTACCAGACAAGCTGCAATGTTGATGCCAACATTTGCTCAATCACTGCACCAAGATGTCAACAAGGCAGTCATAAGTCCAGCAACGGTGTGGAGAACTCGACGAACAGCTCGCGAAGAAGTTGCTGCAGAAATAAAACACACTACAAATCTCACACCGCCTTTAGTAGTTCATTGGGATGGAAAAGAAGTAAAATCTGCATCAGGTGAAAAACATTATACTTAGGTCATGCTTACGTATTTGAGAGAGGAACTATTTCCATTTTTATTTAAAAAGATTAATCTTAAAAATTAATGTTAACATTTTTTGAAGTTATGTCATCAGCAGCAAAACTTGAGCAATTTTTAAAGAAAATTGAACCATTTTGATATCGTTTGTTTTCATAAAACATTTTAAAAATATTTTTATATTATTTCTTGGACTTATCAAAATGTAGGACTCATCATAAAATTAATCACCTACAATGAAAAATTCATTTTTATAAATAACTTTAATCTTTATTGCAAAAAAAAAAACAAAAAGAAAATTATTGCAAAATCTTCTATTTTTGAACATGTAGAACAAGAGTCCATCTTAAATGTCCACAAAATGTTTCAATGTTTGGTAAAAATTGGATTGAGTGTGGTGATAATAATTTTTTTTCATTTCATATTAGGACCCGGCCGTGAAGAAAAGCTGCCAATTTTACTGACGAGTTCTACTGGACAAGAACAATTGCTCAAGGCTCCAACTTTGCAAGACAAGACTGGGGTCGTCATTTGCAATGCAGTGCACGATGCTGTCATTGATTAGAATGTCCAAGATGACGTCTGCGCCATGTGTTTCCACACAACCGCTAGTAACACTGGACAATATAATGGAGCCTGTGTTCTATTACAACAAAAATTGGGAAAAGAGCTGCTGCACTTGGCTTGCAGGCATCACATTTATGAGCTTGTTCTGAAAAGTGTCTTTCTACTTTGTATGGAACCAACATCAGGGCCTGATATTTTGATTTTTAAACGTTTTCAAAGTGCCTGGCCAAATATAAATAAAGGAAATTATCAGAACGGATTGACAGACAAAGAAGTTGCATCAGCATTGTTACCTGAAAAAGTAGAAATCGTGACTTTTGTAAAAAAAATGTTGGTTCAACAACAACCAAGAGACGATTATAAAGAATTTTTAGAACTCTGTTTGATATTTTTAGGTTAGTACTTTTTTAACGAGAAAATGTGTTTTTTGAAAAATTGTTTATTCGAAACTATTAATTTTATTTCTAGGTGACGACTTTAACCCAAAGTTCAAACCACCCGGTCCTATGCATCAGGCGCGGTGGATGGCTAAGGCCATCTACGCCTTGAAAGTTTTTATGTTCCAACAGGAATTCCGCTTAACAGCAAAAGAACAACAGGGTTTGAAGAGAGTTTGCATCTTCGTTATAAAAATATACATTTTTGGTTGGTTTCAAGCCCCTGCGTCCGTGGAAGCGCCACAGAACGACCTGAAATTCCTTCTAAAACTACATCAACATAAATCCACTGATCTTCAGGTTGCGAACGTAGCGATCAGGAAAATGTTGCTCCATTTGTGGTACTTGTCCGAGGAACTGATTCTTTTGGCTCTATTTGACGAACGTGTCTCACCATCTACTAAGAGCAAAATGGTCGCTGCCCTGAACCTCAGTGATGAAGAAAGAAGGAACAAAGTCGACGATGACCGGCAGATACAAGCGGTACTTTCTGTCAATGACGTTTACTACACCCTCGCGCTTGAATCTTTTGTAACAACAAAAAGCACGCGTTTGTTTGAAATTTTGCAAGTTGAAAGTTCTTTTCTCCTGAAAAACGTTTCTGAATGGTCCGGCGATGATAATTATGTCAAATGCAAAGCAATCTGTAAGAATCTAAAAGTTGTTAATGACGTTGCCGAGCGTGGCGTGGCACTAATGCAACAGTACCAAAACTTTCTCACGAAAAACGAGCAACAAAAACAGTATGTTCTGATCGGCGTACATAAACATAGAAAAGATGTTCCAAACGCGAAAAAACACACTGTATTACAATATCTGAAGAACAAATAAGTTCAACATTTTTCTATTTCACAATTATTTGTAACATTTATTTGAATAATAATACTAAATGATTAAATTGTAATGAGAATGTTAATTTCTTTTCTTTGCTTATCATTTTTTCGCCAGTAGCGACCTAATAGTTTTGTCTAAAATACATATTTTTGAGGGCAAAATGTTTGTCTTTTGTTGTTCTAAAGTTTCATAGGGTGCACTAATTGAGAGAGAAGAAAAACAATAATGTTTTTCAATGATTTATTAAAGAAAGTAGTATTTCTAATTTTTTTTTTTCAAAATGAAATAATTGTTAAAACCAACTTTACAAATAGTTAAAAACCCTGTATTTTTCATCAAGGTAGTTTCAAAATGGTTCAACTTTCGAACCATGGCATCGAGGAGTATGTGATAGAATTATTAAGAAGAGTTAGGGGGGAAAATAAGCTGTTTTTTAGTCATTTTTCAAGAAATCAAAATTTTTTAATCGTCAGTAGCGACCTGTTAATTTCATTCAAACAACTTTTTATTTACGCCAAAAATTTTCTTTTTAAATAAACTTCAAGTTTAGGGGGTGCGCACTTTGAAATTTGAAAATGATGTTTTTTTGAAACACCTTAAAGTTTATACTCTCCAAATGTATTGAAAACTTTTTCACCGTGCAGCCCTGAGTTCTGAGTACAAAATCACAATTTTATTTATACACGGCACAATAATACGCTCTAAATTAATTAATTTTACGTATGGCCTCTGTTATATTTAATTCCCATATATGAGCACAATTTTGCAATATGCGACATTAAAAGGTAATAAAAGTTGGTTTTTTGGCTTTGCTTTTTCCAACTATAAAAAATTTGTTTTATTTTTCAATTTAGTTTTATTTTTCTCGAAAAATTTGGTGATTGAAGACTTCTAGATTTAAATTCATAAATGGTATAGAAAATTGCCCCCGAATTTCGTGTGCTGAGTCCTGCTATTTGCAATAATTGTAAATGTTTTAACGTTCATGGCTTTAACAGAATACGCAGATAGTTTTGGTCACACTTCATATAAATGCATTTTTAATCTAATGTTCCAAAATTTTTAAGGAATAGTTGGTTTTTCGTTAATAGTTAAGAATAGTGATGTACAAGAATGGTCATTCAGTTTTCTCCTCCAAGCTTCTCGCTGACTGGCTAGAGTCCTCCAATTTCGTACGCCCAACAGGTGTTCAGCGTCTGTATCTACGGCAGCTTTTCCTCGGCCATCCTGCTGTCACCGATTATGATTCCCTTATATCTGATTATCATTTTATCTGATTTTCTACATACCGTTTACGTTTAATGGTCCAATAATGTGTCTTAAGATTTTTCTCTCAAAAGCTCCTAATTAGTTTGCGACTTCAGGCCTTATAAGAGATTTGTATAGTTCAAATTGAGTTTTCCTGTACAACAATCTTGATTGAAGTGCTTTACGCAGTGAATAAAAAGTTTGATTGCCCTGTTGTATTCTGCTTCTAACTTCCTCCAGCTCGTCGTTTTTTCACGACACTATTGTTTCAAGGTATTTAAAGCTGTTCCCTACCTCTATATTGGTCTCGAAGTCTTGTCTTCGGCTTGTACATTAAGCAAAACCAAGAATAAGACTACCACTTAGCCATGCTCGCAAGACCAAGACCAAGGCTTAGCCGTGCTCGCAGGACTAAGGACAAGACTATATTAGTTTTGTCTTGTTCACTAGTTATGAAGATTTTAATTTTGAAGTTTTGTTTTAATTTTAAATGTTTTATCGTTCCGTGCAGCGAGCCGCACCGCGTCCGAGCTAGTAACAACAAAAAAATTCAAACAAAATTCGGTAATTTTTCTAATTTGTTTAAGAAATTATGTTTAACAATATTTTATTGAAAGTTGTGCTCAATAGAAACTGAGTCCTTTTTCGAGCGAATTTGAAACGCGCCTAGCATTCCTGGCGTCGCCGAGTTAGCAATTTTTGTGGAAAAAACGCCTTAGTTGCAGTTTTTTGCCAAAAATCTTAAAAAAATTAAAAACCATAAAAAAAATTTAAAAACCAGAATTTTAATGATTGGATATTGTAAAGAGAATCTGTAGGGACATCGTCCTACTACTTCCGGTCGTACTTAGTCAAGGAGACTTGTTACAAAAAACGCAGTCGACCGAGGCTATATATATAGATTTTCGAGGGATACCGAATCAGACCACTATTTGCGGGTCCCTTTTCGTCCCTCTGCCTAGAGTCATCTTATTGGGGTTGCAGTGGGTTGTCCCATTGTTCCCTTACTTCGACTCCCCTAGTTATCGCAAGCAGCTGATTGAAGGGAGTCTGCCTCATGTCCTCCATCCACTGGAGTCCAGTTATGGCATCCCTTTTCCTCGCCACCGCCGGACAGTGACACACTATGTGTGTGGCCGTCTCAGGTTCCTCCAGGCACATCCGACAGGTGTCATCCTCCAGAATTCCCATTCTTTTTAGGTGATACCTGAAACATCCGTGTCCTGTAATCAGTGCCACCAACCATCTGAGGGTTCTCCTTTGCATATGCAGGATCCTTCTTCTGGCTGCGGTAATCGGCAGCGTAAGCACCATCTTAGCCTGCCTACACGTGGTCATAGCGTCCCACCGTCTCCGGTGTTCCTCAGCGACCCATTTCTCGATGTAGTTCCTTACCAACCCTCTGCCAATGGCAGAGTATGGCTCCGGTCCCCAGAATTCCGAGGTTGACCCCTGTTTTGCCAGGTTGTCAGCCTTTTCGTTCCCATCGATGCCTGTATGTCCTCTAACCCAAGCTAGCGTCACGTTGTTTTGTTGCGCACACCTGTTCAGTTTTTGGACACATTCCAACGCCAGAGACGCATTAATCTCTGTCTGGTTCATGCGCTTAATCACAGCCTGATTGTCCAGTGCTATAAGGATACTTCTTCCCTGCACCTGACCCTCATTTATGTGATCCAGCGCGTGCAGCAGAGCAAGCATTTCCGCCTGGTAGACTGAGGTGTAATTCCCCAAAGCCAGAGAGCAGGTCAGATTTAAGTCCTCCGAGAAGACTCCCGCACCTGCTCTGCCGTCAATCTTGGATCCGTCCGTGAAGATATATATGTCTTCCGGTCTCCCTTCGGGGAGCGTTCCGTTCCCTATGAGGGTTTTATGATACCTTTCGGTCACCCTCATTTTTGTGATCCCTTCCATGGGCATCATGAGCTCCCTAATCCCTTTAATGCGATCCAGGATCTTCATGTGCCCATATAAGGTTCCTGACGCCTGCCATGCGGCATCCCGTCTCATCCGAATCGCTGAGGCTGCCGCAGTCTTCATCACCTGGAGGTCTAACGGCAGCAGCCCTAACAGCGCCTCCAATGCCGCGGCGGGTGTGGTGCGGAAAGCACCGCTCACACCTACGCAGGCCATTCTTTGCACCTTGTCCAAATGCCTCTTGACGGTTTTCTGTGTGGCTTTAGTCCACCAGACCACCGAGGCATAAGTTATGATGGGTCTCACCATCATGGTATATGTCCAGTATGCTAACCTTGGTGAGATACCCCACCTTAGTCCACATACTCTTCTGCACTGGTGAAGCACCCTTGTCGCCTTCTTAATCTTCTCTTCAACGTGGTATTTCCAGGGTTAGTCGCGAGTCCAAGTATACACCCAGATACTTGACCATCCCAGACACCTTGATCCTCGATCAAAAAGCATGAGGGGCTGAAAATCCAGATCTTTAATCTTCCTAGTGAAGATTATCGCGTCTGTCTTATTAGCATTTATGGTGAGGCCCTGTTCCGTACACCACTGCTCAACCACTTGGAGTGCATTCCTCATGATATCTGCCGTAGTGCTCATAAACTTGCCACGTGCCACAATCGCTACATCATCTGCATACCCAACGGTATGCACGCCCATTTCCTCTAGCCGCCTGAGCAGAGTGTCCACAGTGATGTTCCACAGGAGGGGCGATAGCACCCCGCCCTGTGGGCATCCCTTGCTGACCCTCCCTCGAAGCCGCGAGTCTCCTGTCTGAATCCTTACCGCTCTGTTTTTCAGCATGCTGTCCACCCACCTTACAATCATAGGGCTGACCTCTCGCCTCACCAGAGCGTCTTTGAGTTTGTTGAACTGTATCTTGTCGAAGGCGCCTTCGATGTCCATAATAACGGCCATCGCTATGCCTCCGGTATACAGTTCCCCCTCGGCTACTCGCACCAGTTGGTGAAGTGCCGTTTCTGTAGATCTGCCAGCCTGGTAAGCGTGCTGGCTTCTACTTAAAGGGTGCCTCCTTAGCATAGTACTCTCCAGGTGGTCTGCCACCACTCTTTCCATTGTTTTCAACAGAAAGGATGTTAGGCTGACTGGCCTGGAGGACTTCGCCTCGGTGTAGTCCTTCTTGCCTGGCTTAGGGAGAAATACCACTTTGGTTTCCCTCCACACCGCCGGAATGTATCCTGTTGCTAGACAGGTAACGAATATTCCCCTAAGCCTGGGTGCAATGACATCTTTGCCCCATTGAAGCAGCGCAGGGAATATTCCGTCACGCCCCGATGTCTTGAAGGGAGAGAATGTGTCTATTGCACGTCTCACCCCTTCCTCCGTCACCACCCCGTTAGCCTCCTCTCGGTTCATCCTTGTAGCCATTCTGTTACGAATAGTCCAAGATTTACCCGAGACATAGCTGCCAGGAAAGTGAACTTCCATCAGGATCTTGTTGGTTTCCTCCAGCGTCTCCGTCATCCTCCCCGACGGGTCACGAACGAGTCCGACTTTGGAGACCGGGTCCCTGGAGATCATTTTCTGAAGTCTGCTGGCCTCAGATATGCTCTCCATGCTCGAGCAGAAGTTCCTCCACGACTCCCTTTTCCGTCGTCGCAGAGTTTGTTTCATTTCTCTTTTCTTGGCTTTGTAATTCTCCCAGGCAACCGGGTCATTGCACCTCATCGCTTGGTTGAAAGCCTTTCTGACCTCTTTCTTCAGTTTCTCCAGCTCCCTACACCACCAGGGTGTGGGATCATGGTCATCCACTGACGTAAGAGGACACGCCACTCGAAAAGCGTTCTCTATCGCTGTCTGCAGGACATGCAACTGAGACTCTGCTTCTCTTGTGGTTTTCGGTGCCCTTGGCACGCGCTCCCCGAGATTCCTGCGCAACATTTCAGTATATCTAAACGTGTCCGTGTTGCGGGGAATTCTCGTTGTTCTAATTCCGTCTCCCCTGCCCGGGGTTCCGTACTCTATCTCAAATGAAATGGCTCTGTGATCTGACATAGTCGTCCGATCCATCACCTCCCAGTTGGTCAATCTTGTCAACATCCGGTTGCTGCATAGAGTTATATCTATGACTTCCCTTCGTCTAGCATCGACGAAGGTTGGTTCTACCCCTCTATTTGCAATAACTAGATTGTTGCATTCCACAAATTCGAGCAAAGCCTCTCCTCTATGGTTGTCGTTGGTGCTTCCCCACACCGTGTTGTGTGCATTTGCGTCGCAACCAACTATTAACCCTGTGCCTTTTTCGCCACAGGTAATAACCAGAATTTCCAACTCCCTGGTGGGCGGAGGATCTGGCGAATCGTACGGAAGGTAGGCTGAGGCTAGAATGAAAGCCCCACTTCCAGTACCTACGCGTACTGCTGTGAGATCTGGTGTGCACAAGTGCGGCAGTAAAACCGCCTGCACTCCGTGTTTCACCAGCACACACGTCCTCACTCTTTCATTCGCATTGGGAACGTACAGAGTGTCAAAGCCCCCAGATAGTCCCCTAATCCTACCCTTGTAGATCCAGGGTTCCTGTATGAGAGCAATATCCAGCTTCATCTCACCGAAGCCTCGCGTCATCATTGCTGATGCTGCTCTGCTATGGTGTAGATTCAACTGGCAAACCTTTAATTGCCGGAACTGGCCCACCTCCCGCCCAGCTGACGAGGATTCCATTTCACTGGTCCCCTTGTTCAGCTGCCTTTCCGGCCGGCTCTACCATTTCCTCCGGCTTGTCCTTCTGGAATCGCACGTAGGCAAGGTCCAGCCCGCAGTTGAGTTTCCCCCCTGCACGCCTGACCGCCTCCGCCTCCTCCTTCGGACACCATACGGTGAGAATGGTACCGCCGTTTTTCGCGTCACCATAACTGCCTATGCGACTGACCCTCCACTTAGAAGTGTCCGTCACACAGGCATTTTGACGGCGTAATCTGGCTAGGATGGTTTCCTTGCTCTCCGGCGAACCGGGAACTCGGATGATCATCCTCCTCACATCCTTAAGGATGTGAAGGCGCTCCACTCTCAGATTGACTCCTTCCCATAGGTCAGTCATCTTTCCGACAGCTTCGTACAGCCAGGCCTTGGATTTTTGGTTCACGCACCTGAGTGCAATGACCCCGTCCTCCAAGTCTACCTCGGTAATACCGATGTCGCCAGCGTTGTCAGGCAGAGAGTCTAGTGCCTTGAGCAGGGCCGCTTTAAAAACGGTTACCTGCTTCGTGCCCAGACCCTCCTCCCTTCCATCGTCGGTCACACCCAAACGGAGGTCACAGCCTGCTATGCCTGCGTAGGTATTCTCCGCCACAGGCTCCGCACGCACGACCCCCGAGACAGAAGGGTTGACTCCTCCCTGTTTTACAGGTTGAGGTTGTCCACCCTTCCTTTCCCTGGCCTTATCCTCCCCTTCGACAGTAGTACCCACGGCTGAGGTGCAGAGACTTTCACCTCTAAACCTCTTCGTGGGTCCCACCTCCTCCGGAGTGGACTCGGCGGATCCCCCAACAGAGGAAGTTGCCTTCTTCTGTTTTCTGCGCTCCCTCTTCCTCTTCTGCTTCAGCTGCTTTCGCAGCCTCACATCCGAGTCGGATTCCTGCGCTAACGTAGGCCCAGAGCCGGCTGACCTCTTGACACATTGCTGCATCGCATTGTCCACCTTCTCTGAGCATACCTCCAGGTTCAGCTTCACTAGCTCGCTCGCCGCCGCTTCTACGCTTTCCTGCGTGACTGCGTTGACATGCGAGTCGTCCACTTCCCTGTTCCTCTTAAGCAATAGATGGCCTCCCCCAGAATCCGTGAGGCCGACCTCCGTAGAGGGTGGATTTCCCTGGCTTGCAGGTTTACCACCTGGGGTACAAATTCCCATTGTTGTGTCCATTGCTTTTAAGTATCTATCTTAGTCAGGGCGTCCTAACGGGACCACACAAGCCTCACCACCACGTCAAGGTGTAGATACATCGACCGAGGCTAAGTAAGAAAAAATAAATTAAAAACTTTTGACGTTCAAAAAATAAAAAATCTAACCAGTTGTCAACGAGTTATAAATATAAAACGACTTTGACGTAAAAAAGAGTAAAATAACCAACGTGTCAATTAATAAGTAAAAAATAAAATAAATGTTAAATTATACAAACTAAATGGAAAGTGTAAAGTGTGTATTCCAATAAAAATATATGTACTTATAAAGTTATTAATCAAGACGAGACGTTGCACGTCTTCTTGTGCAATAGGGATGTTATGATACGCACGTACCAAATCCACCTTCGAAAAAATCGTGCATCCGTGAAGGTTCACAGAAAAATTGTGAATGTGCGGGATTGGATATCTATCCGGCACTGTGACTGCATTAAGGCGACGGTAGTCGCCGCATGGCCTCCAATCATTTGTATCCCGTTTAGGGACCAGATGAAGTGGAGATGCTGCGGGAGACGACGATGGTCGACAAATCTCTAGTTGAACCATATGTTCAAACTCCAATTTCGCCACCTTGAGCTTCTCAGGATGAAGTCTACGAGCGGTAACGAAAGGTAATTGCCCATTAGTAACAATATGGTGTTGCACATTGTGTTTAACCGGTAGGTTAAAATTTGGTGGTTGTGTTAATGAAGCGTACTTCATTAACAATATTTTATATTTGCCAAGATGTTGGCATTCAAAGCTCTCGAGTATATACTCACTAGTAGTACAGACATCAGTCCGCAGACTGGTCTGTGAGTCTACTAATTCTCGATGTTTAAAATCGAGAATGAGTTCGAACTTTGTGAGAAAGTCCGCACCGAGTATAGCTTTGTTGGTGTTGGCTATGATGAAGTTGTGGATGAACCGTCGGCGAAGACCTAGGTTCAGTTCCAGCAACTTCGCGCCAAAAGTTTGGATCGTGGATCCATTTGCGGCCCGCAGAAGCAAATTAGGGCATGTTGTTTGTACCCTAAACGTGTGCTTCGGAACTAATGATATGTCCGCGCCAGAATCGATTAAAAAATCGAGCTGGTTGTGCTGGTCGCGGACAAATAATCTGCATGAGCGTCTCTGCTGAGAGACGCTCGCGGATGTGGCGACTCCCCGCCAATTTAATTTTTTGTATGCTTGGCCCCCTTCATCTTGCGGTCCTTCTTGGCTGTAGAGCCCGGACCCCTAAATGCGCAAGGTGGGGTGCACCGTTCTGCCCCACTACCGTAGCGGTTGTGGTAGTAGCAGAGCGTCCCCGGTAGCGCTTGTGCAGATGAAGGTTTGGGTTTGGTGGAGTTACTGGTCCCCGCTGATGGCGCCTTTGGTTGACGAACCGGTGATCGGCCCCATTGCCGTGGACCAGCAGACCCTCTCGCCGACTCCTGGCCCTGGCCTTGCCCTCTCCCCAACACAAGTGTTCGCAATTGCTGCACGTCGCGTTGGAGAGACTGCACGGCCCGCTCCAGGGACGACGAGTTTCTAACCTCTGACACCTGAGCTTGTGTGGATTGGTGAGATGTCACTTCCCACACTTTGTCTGCCAATTTAGACAGTTGCCCCAGAGTCTGGTCTGAGGACGCAGCGAGCACCACTTGTATGTCTTTTTGGGAAGACGCCGTTCCCAAAGACCCCTGATGAGTCCCTCGCTCTCGCCAAGGCTGTCCCCAGCCAGACTCTGTAAACCCCTTAAAAAGTCTGAGGGTTTTCTATCACCGGGCTCATGCGCCGCCAGCAGCTGCTCGAGGCGGTTTCTCGTCGATAACCCGTATCGCTCGAGCAACAACCTCTTAGCATCAGCATAGCTGGCTAAGCTGAGGCCGGGAGTATGTAGGGACATCGTCCTACTACTTCCGGTCGTACTTAGTCAAGGAGACTTGTTACAAAAAACGCAGTCGACCGAGGCTAAGTAAGAAAAAATAAATTAAAAACTTTTGACGTTCAAAAAATAAAAAATCTAACCAGTTGTCAACGAGTTATAAATATAAAACGACTTTGACGTAAAAAAGAGTAAAATAACCAACGTGTCAATTAATAAGTAAAAAATAAAATAAATGTTAAATTATACAAACTAAATGGAAAGTTTAAAGTGTGTATTCCAATAAAAATATATGTACTTATAAAGTTATTAATCAAGACGAGACTTTTATTACGAAGCGAAAGCGATTAGGAAGCTTAACTCCTAAAAATCTTAGAGCATACGTAAAAAAATCAGGACCAACATGGGAGTTTTTCTTTTGGCGCAGTAACAAATTTAACTTTTTAAATTCACTTAATTGCAAAATTCATTATGCAAAAACCATTTGACCGACCGTGATCGGGTTTTGGATATAAGTTAATCATGCCTTTAACTATCTAATTCCAGAATTAAATTGGAAGATAATGGTCTCTCCTTTCCTTGTGCTAACTTTAAAGTGAGGTACTTTTTTTTCGCGGTTTTCGGCTATTTTGATGCAAAAATTCAAATTTAGAAAATCCACCTTAGGGTAAGTTTTAGCAAGTTCAATAACGAACAAAACATGCTCAACAAATTTTTCGCCTAGAAGCCTTCGTTAAGAGATATTTAACAAGAAAGGCCAAAAAACAGGGAATTTTTAGTGAACTTTTCAGTTTTTGGGCTACCAAAAGTTTTCCTGGGAGTTTCATGCTTGCGCACCCCCTAAATATTGTTGAGGATATCATTTCTGACCAATTCCACCAAAAAAGTCCGTTACATCACGCCATAACCAAAAGTAATAGCTTTCACTGCTCTAGCGCCTGGACTATCAGTAGAATATGATTTTGCGCAAGGCAAATGATCTGACTTAAGTAAATATGAATTATGCAACTCATGCAAATTTCATATGCATTTGCATAAGTTGCATATGCATTTGCATATGTTGCATATGCATTTGCATATGTTGCATATGCATTTGCATATGCGACATATGCTTTTGCATATGTAATGCATATAAAATGCATATTGCGATATGCATGCATAAATAAACATAGAATTTATCAATTCATGTAAATATACCACATTACCTCCTCTATGACCTTAAACAATGATGAGCAAGGCTTTTATTGCAGTTCTTCCTTTTGTTGTACATTTAGCAAGACCAAAGCAAGAACAACACAAGACAGGACAAAATAAGACTCCAAGATAGAGATAGGAAGACTTTTTGCTCATCACTAAATGCTTAAGTCTTGCTTGCAGTGATGAGCAAGAAGCCTGCGAAAAAGTCTTGCTAAAAGTCTTGCAAAAATTTCGTTTGTTCGTCCATTTACGTGGGTGCAAGAAATTATGAAGCAACCAAAAATGAATCCTAAATGAAGTCAATGACGTTGTGGCGCGGTGCTACCATTTCCAGTTTCACAAATTTTGAACGCCATGAGACACATGTTTCATTATTTATGCTGTATAGTATTTATTTCAAATTCGAAGAAAATCTGATGAATTACAAATAACTTCCCATACAAATTTTTCCACCCTGTTTCATGCCCTCAGGGGTTGATTAACGAAATCTCGAAGGACGTGGACAGGCCAGACTTGTAAGACGTGTTTCATTATTTATGGCGTCGAGTATGTATTTTTACTAAGTTGCAAGAAAATCTGACTAAAGAACAAAAATTTACCTTACAACCTCTTCAACCCCTTTAGGTGATGAATTTCGAAAAATCGCTGCATAGTGAATATCCAGGATATTATAGGGGTGCACTGCAAAAATTTCAGCCCTTTAGGTCCAGCGGTTTGGGTCAACCCCATTGGAAAAATTAAGAAAATCGCTTCTTAGTGGGTGTCCCCGTCATTTTTGTGATACACTGTCAAAATTTCAGCCCTTTAGGTCCTGCGATTTGGGCTGTGCGTTGTCTGTCAGTCCGTTATTTTTCATACAATAGAAAAAAAAGAAGTAAAGAAAAAAATCCCCCTTAAAACTTATTGAGCCCCATTTCACCCCCTTAAATTATAAATTTTGAAAAACCTTGAAACATATGTTTCATTATTTATGGTGAGGAGTATTTTTACTGGGTTTGAAGAAAATTTGAATCTGTTCAATCAAAAATTTGACTAAAGAAAAAAAAATTCCCCTTACAATCTATTCAACCCAATTTAACCCTCTATTTCAAACCCTTTAACCTATTTTTTCTCGACAAATATAGACTATATCCTTCTGCCAAATTGGTTCAGTGATTTAGGCGTAAAAGCGTAACCGACAGACAGACAGAGTTACTTTCGCATTTATAATATTAGTAAGGATTAATGTATTTTTATGGAGAAAATCTAAGGAATCCTTAAACATATACGTGTGTCATAATTAAGAGCATATCCTAGCAAACCAATAAGAAACGAATATATGATTCTAAGACTACATAATGGTTTAAATAAAGAACACAATTACATATGTATGTGGCCATGTTGAAGCAAAGGGAAAAATTTAGAAAAAGTGCCGCGATAATATTTACAAATATTTGATTCCCTTTAGGCTTTAAATGAAGAATTATATGGCGACTGTTAATGCAATGGTCTCCTTGGAATTTACGCAGAATTTATGAGGGCACAAATGGTGCCATACTTAACCTTTTATCAGAGATAAAATTTTAGGGGTAGATAATATTTAAATTTGTTTCCCGAAACATGAGGTCGTACTACAGTCATTGAATCTTCCTATAGGTGACCCTTTTATTTTCCCCAATAACTGGAGCAAGTGAATATGATTAACGTAGACTGCAGGCAATTCAAAAATTGAACGTCATAAATTACCGTTAAGGGCTTCATTCATGTGCAGAATCCATACGTTCCACTTCAAAACCACGCTAATGAAAATTTACCAGGGTATTTTTTAAAATTCACAACAACCGGAAGATGCGGAGCACGGGAGTCGAACATTAACCCAGTACCCAGTGCCTTGAAGCCTCATTTTGTTTGCCAAATTACCATCAATTTTACAAATTTGGCCATTCTCGATCCGTTCACATGGAAAGCTTCAGCAATAAGAAAAAGATAAACCTTGAGGACGGCAGGTCGCCATGCCGGGCACATAAAGCCAATATCTAAAAAGGATGTAATTTCCTTCTCTAGTGAAGTATACGTTATATATTAGCTTTGTCATTTGGAATTCTGCTCAGGTAAGATATTCATAGGATTAGGGGGCATGACGCTGGGCGACAGACGATTGTGAAATTTCCTCCCTCCATCCCGATTGTGGCTCATTTCATTGTTGTACCCGTGACTGGATGCTCACTCGAGTTGAAAGTAAAATTTCATCTTTGCTGTCTCGGTTTTAGATTAGAGTAAATTTTTGCAGCAATATCACGATAAATGTGCAGGCCCAAGATGGATGTTAGGTTAGAAAGTGGCAGAAATTGCTAACTGCCGCAAATCATTGAAGTCTCCGTGCAAAATTCATCTAGTATTATTTTTCTAGACGCTTTTTAGATTAGTATTCAAGCCACAATTCAATACCTTGATGTGTGTTAAGAAAAACGTGTGTGCATGCATTGGAATTAAGAATGCATTAACAGTTGAGTTAGTTTCAGTCAGATAAAGGATAGAACTTGAAACCTGCTCGTGTTATATAGAATTTCGTTATGGTCATTTATTGTGTGGCCTCTTTTAATCGTACTATAGCAAAGGACAAAATTTGGATATAAGTTTCAGTCAGAGATGCCCACTCGTTAAGACAGGTCGAAATACAACTAAAATCTCCTGAAATCATCATTATAGAAAAAATTTATATGGGGGATTCTTTTACAAAACGCACACTTTATTAAGGACTTCAAATAAAACTAGTTGGGATGTGGGTTTGACCCCTTCGGTCCACACGATTAACTTCCCAGTATGATGAACGAAGATGGAATAAACTGACTTTTTACAAATAGTTATACTAGTGGAGAATTGGCTAGTATCAGAACTGATGACAAAGCAATCCCGAGAGAAGCTATGTAGTTCAAATAACTATAATAGTAGTAAATCCACAAGATTTTTCTAGAGAATTTGTTTTTCCTTAACGTTAGCAAACAAACATGTCCTCCGTATTTCGTTCGCTGCGCTAAAGCGGGTGTTCAAATTCGTATTGAGCGTGCTGAAGCGCCGTTGACAAACTGAGAAGCGAATGACTTCATTTGGAGATTCCAAAGCTTTCCGGAGATATTAGCAAAATTGTAACTGTTAAGTACTTGTCAGACTTGAGCAAAAAGAACAAATTTTGCGGTAACTACTGGAAATCCCTGTGCTCATCCAAGGTAAAGGATAACGAAATTTTTGCACGATCTTGAAAGGTTGTCGGATTTTGACAAGTGATGTTTTGTTCGAAGGACATCGCTGTGCAGAACCCAAAAAAGATCACTTCGTTTAGAACGGGTCTCACTCCATCGAGTTTATTAGAAATTAGCAAAACTTGTCAATTTAAGGTCTTTCTGACAATAACCGAAGTTTTTCGATTTAAACAAAAAAGGCCCGACCGAATATTATGAAATTTTTTTCAGAGCATTTCTTCGTTAGTATTCTTTTTTCGGCACCTCAATGAAGTCGATATAGTTTTTAGTTCGCGCGATATCGTGCAGGTACAAAAATCACTTATGTCATTTAAACTAAAAAATTGCTCGACCGAATATTACAAAAATCTTTTCATATTATATTGTCGCTAATACGCTTCGAACGGCACCTCAAGTAAGTCAATATCCTTCGTGGTTCGGGCAATATCGTGCAGGTACAAAAATCATTTACGCCGCTTAAACAAAAAAACGGCTCGACCACATTTTATGAAAATCTTTTCAGATCATATTTCGGTTAATACGTTTCGAACGACACCTCAACGAAGTCGATATGAGTTTTGGTTCGCGCGATATCGTGCAGGAAAAAATGACCACATACGTACGCACACACACACACACACGCAGTCGCTAAAACAATTACACAGATCTTTGAAAGAGGAGTGTGGTATTGAATTCATTTTGACAAACTGTCTTAACCAAGATTTTGTGGAAAACTGTTTTAGTTTTATAAAAGCCAAGGGGGTCTAAATGATCTTCCAACAGGATTAGAGTTTAAGTACCGGTTGAGATCATATTTGTTAGGTAAAACATTAATTTCTAACCTAATATGCACAAGTTCATATCTTTACTAACACTTTATTTGCATGCATAATTTGCTTTTGTAAATCGATTTTTAAAATAGTAATACTTATTACCGTTTCCATTATATACATATATTCTGTATATTTTACATCATGCTCTTCTTCTTTAACGGCTCAACAACCGGTATCCGGTCCTGGCCTCTCGTAAGTGTTCTCTCCACCGGTCCCGATTCTGAGCCGATGTCATCCAGTTTGGTATCCCTAAGCTCTGAGCGTCCTGGCCAACAATCCTCCGAAGTATTTTCCTCTCATACACGCCCAAGAGGTTTGAGTGCTTTTTGCTAAGCACTCACGTTTCGGATGCATATGTGAGAACGGATAAGACCATCGTCTTATATAGTAAAAGTTTAGACGTTATGGTTATATATTTGGATTTGAAGAGCCTTGACAGACTATAGTAGGCTTTGTTGGCTTTTAGCAGTCGTGCGCGTATTTCTGGTTCCATGCTATTGTCGGCTGGGGTCAATAGTACCCAGGTAGGTAAATGATTTGACCACGTCAAACTCGTGTTCCGCTACCTTGATTGTGGGACCAATGTTCGGTGTTCTATGTACTATGTACTTTGTTTTGCTTTCGTTAATGTGCAGTCCCAGATTTAATGCCGTTTGCTCAATCTGAGTGAAAGCTTCTTGTACAGCTGTTGTTGTTCTTCCAATGATGTCAATGTCGTCTGCGTAAGCTAGTAATTGGGTGGACTTGTGGAGGATTGCACCCCTTGATGTCACTCCCGAATCTCGAATCACTTTCTCCCACGCTAGGTTGAAAAGGAGGCAGGCCAGACCGTCCCCTTGTCGGGGTCCATTAAGGATGTTGATTGGTCTGGACAGTGGTCCGGATACCTTTACTTGGCTTGACACATTGACCATGGTCAACCTTCATAGTCTTGTCAGTTTACCGAATCCTCTCATGGCTTTGTAGAGTTCTACCCTGGCTATGCTATCATAGGCGGCTTTAAAGTCTATGAAGAGGTGTTGAATTGAGTTTTGAAACTCTAGACATTTTTCCATGGCCTAGCTCAAGGTGAAAATCTGATCAGTCGTTGATTTTCCTGGGCTGAAGCCACATTGGTAATGGCCTATGATGTTTCTGGCGTATGGGGCCATCCTGCTTGGTGAAGTGTTGATGGGATAATATTATTTTTAAAGCCAACAAATTATTAATTAAAAATTGATCACTTCATTTATTTGTAAATCTTTAGATAATTTTATTTGAAACTCTCAATATTTTATTTTAGAACGGGGGGATGGGGGGCATAGCCCCCATTCCATAGTAAGCGTAGGTACTTAATTTTTTTATTGCACCTTTTATTTTAGTAAAACATAGAAGATGATTTGTAATTTAACGTTCGACACGAGTGCTGGTTTCACGATTTTGCTGAATCCTTGCGCATGTTGACCAATGCTAAGATTCTCCTGGGGAGTTCCTAATTTTAGTATGATTTCCAATTATACTTCCGGCATTAGTATTAAATTCACGATTTTGCTGAATCCTTGCGCATGTTGACCAATGCTAAGATTCTCCTGGGGAGCTCCTAATTTTAGAAGAGCCTTTAGAATGATTTCCAATGTTATTAGGCATAGGATTTTATTTTAGAGTACATGTGGAGACGGTCTGTACTTCGCAACAAACAAGACCCTTTTTTCAGGAGATTAATGCCGTGAAACATGTATATAAACTATGATAATACATTTTAAATAAAAGCAAAATTGTTCTTTTCATGTATTTTTTACATTTTTACGCCAAAGTTGTGTTATAACGGGACATTTCCACACTTGCATACTTCGAGAGAATGCTCGCATAGCCTCCTCCATACAACGCCACTCCCTCCGAGCCAACAAATCATGCCGCAGGGAACTAAACCAGAGCAAAAAATTATATATTTATTTTGGAATAACGGTACATTTCCGCACTTGGACACTTTAAGGGGAGGTTCCCCTACCCCCTCCCCCCCCTTAAAATTCCCCCCCCCCCCCTCCGGCCGCAAGATACTAAACCGTAAGCTCTGATTGAATATTCCTAAAGTGTATTTGTTAGTAGAAGTGAAAATATAATTTTTGACGTATTAAAAACACTGTACTAAAAAGTTACTAGTATAGGAACTGAATTGAGTGTTGAATAAACTTGCTACAATAACGAACATAAATTAATAACAAGTAGCAACGAACATAAAATAATAACAAGTAGCAACCGCTGCATAACTCCCCCTTCAGCGCGAGCGTCCATGAATGTTTAACAATCAATTTACCGATACCAATTACCAAAATCTTTCTAATATTACAATTGAAATGTAACTCTTTTCCTTGAACTTCTTGTTACCGGTTTTATAGTGTCATCTGTTTTCTCAATGAAAGCGGGCTTCAGTCTATCGATTGATACTACGATCATCTTCCCGTTGGCGTTAATGGAAAAATTCTTTTCATTTCTTAATGACCTGGAATGGACCTTCATATGGTTTCTGTAAGCAACTTTTACCTCTATCAACCCTCAGAAAAACAAATTCACAGTCCTCTAATCTTTTTGGTATATAGTAATTTTTCTTTTTTTCCCGAGAATCAGTTGGAATAATATTTCTCATATGGTCTCGTATTTGCGTTACTAAGTTTGCTGGATCGGATATATTTTCTTGATTCCTGACAAAGAATTCCCCTGGAATTCGTAATGCCTGTCCGTACACTAACTCAGCTGGGCTACATTTAAGGTCTTCCTTAACCGTGGTGCGAAAACCTAGCAGTAAAGCTGGAATGTGCAACAACCAATTTGGACTATCCATTTTAGCTTTGAGAGCTGTTTTCAATTGCCTGTGGAATCTCTCCACCATTCCGTTCGATTGTGGATGATAAGCCGCTGTTCGAATTCTATGAGTCCCTAAAAATTTTGAAAATTCTTCGAAAAGTTTCCCTTCAAACTGACCTCCCTGGTCAGTGGTTACTGTTAAAGGAATCCCAAATCTCGGAAAGTATTGTTCGTACAACGTCCTTACAACGATGTTTGCTGTGATACTTTTCAAAGGGTACACTTCTGGCCATCTGGTAAACCTATCCACAACTGTTAATAGATACATAAATCCTTCTGCCGGATGTAAGGGGCCAACTAGATCTACATGTACATATATGTTCAAATCTTCCTGACGGTATCTTAATTTTTTGAACTGGAGATATCGTATGTCTATATCTGAGCTCATCCTAGGCCAAAAGTATCTACTTGTAATCAATTTTCTCGAACTTCGAATGCCTGGATGTGATAAATTGTGTAACATATTAGATATATTTTTCCGCATACCCACTGGAATGAATGGACGATCTCTTTCAGTGGAACATTCTATCCAAATTTTATTTCCAGAATAAGGTACATCTGCTTCTCTTAATATGAATTTAGAATTTCCGTTTGAATTCTCAATTAAATGTTGTAATTCAATGTCATTCTTTTGCTCTTCTGCGATAATGTCCAAATCAATTTGATTCTCATTAATCGTGTCGCACTCCATAATTTCTGTATCTACCCGTGATAAAGCGTCTGCCACGACGTTAGATTCACCTTTAATATGTTTGATGTCAGAGGTAAATTGGGTGATATAATCTAAGTGTCTTGCTTGCCTTGGACTTCCTTCAGCTTTTGTCCAAATTGCCGAGGTTAAGGGTTTGTGGTCTGTGAACACTGTAAAATCGCGACCTTCCAAGAAATGTCTGAAGTGCTTAATTGCTGAGTATACAGCTAAAAGCTCTCTATCGAACGTTGAATAGTTTCCCAGCGGGAAATGTTTGACGTGCTTCCAATCGAGGCGGCAAAGAATCGCTTCTATGCCCCTGCCATAGGAATCTTTTCGTAAGCACATGTCGTCCCAGAGAGAAAATTATAAGAGCTAAGCACTCTTAGTATTTCACGATTTCCTTTTTTGGATGTTTTAAGCCCTTAGGCCTGCGCATTAGAATAATTTGGGTCATTCTGGTTTTTGTCGTGTTATTAGGTCCCCATACACTACAAGGTTTTATGCGTACAAACATGTCCCACAATCTTTCTGACAAACTTGTTTGAACGCCGAGCTTACCCATACACTATTATGGTTTTCATTTTCCTTTAAAGATTTCAAATCTAAATGAGTTCTTTAACTACCCAGTAGGAAAAAAAGCGCTCCAAAAGGCCTTATAAAGCGCCTTTTTTGAAGCGAGTAGCGCTTCCTCTTGGTAAGAAGATCCATTTCATTTTAACATTACATGTCCGCAGAAGGAAGCGCTTTAATTAAGCTGATTTGGAAGCGCCAATGATGCGCTTTAAACGAAGGGAGAAGTAAGCAGCTCTGCTCACAGTTTCGGTTTGATATAGAGCTTTTAACTCCAAATTCGAAAGCTCCACCTCAAGCAGAAATAGTAAAAAGACAAAAGCAAAACTTATAGGTGGAAAACATATGTATATTATAGGTTTTAAAAAGGAAAAAAAATAAACAACTTAATTCATTAACAAAATAAAAACAGATTCATTCTTTTCAATAACTAAATTGGATTGAAATACTAATTATTTTGATTTTTGTTTTCATAATTTTTTTTATAACATCGGTTTTTTGCCGTTCGAAAACCTTTTCTCATAGCTTGTTCATAGTCTTTGTAGCCGAAGGCTTCATTTTTGACGGCTCCTTTAAAGTAATATGTAAATTAATTATAAAAAAAAATATTTAAAGATCAAGTCTTACCATAAACAAATTTATTAAATAATTTTGTGTTCTTTATTGGAATTTTTTTTTGGTTTCCATCCCAATTAATGTCGAGGATAAACTCTTCGGTAAAAAATAAATTAAGGCATTTTGTAATAGGAGTGATTCCTACAATTTCCTTAATATTTCTGATCTGTAAAGTAAACGTAAACATTATGAATAAATTCATGTAACATACATTGATAAATCTTACCAACTCCTCTTCTGAAAAATTATCGATTTCCCTTTCGATTTTATCAAAATCTTCTTTATTTTTTATCGGAAATATATTCAGATCCCTCTTTTCAGGAAACGCCTTTTCTAATAACTTTTTTAAATAGACGGTATGTGTTGCTAAAGTCTTATTAATTCTATCGAAATTTTCTTTTAGAACTTTGTTTTCGTTTTCTAAAATAGACGATAATTTAATAAAATTTTTATTTTAAGTTCCATTTCTATTACCAAGTTCATGACATTTTTTCCTTAAGATGTTATTCTCATTTTCTTTATTGTCAGTTGCTGTAGAACAATCAATATTATTAAAACTATCATTACTACCCAGTGTCGCATTGCAGCGATATATCGGTGTAAATTTCATCTTCTTTGCAGATTCTGCCATTCTAAAAAGGTAAAATGAAGGATTTATAATTAAGTACCTACTTCAGAATGTTCTGTTGCGATTGTTTTCTTTAAGAAACACACTGTTGAAGTTCTGGAACCATTACAAGTCCACCTTCAAATGGCAGGGCGACAATTTTGCAAAGGATTTCATTTATTCCATATTTTTCCTCTTTGTTGTCGAGATCTTTAACAAATGTTATGCCCAAACTTATTGAAGATTGTACAGGTTCAGTAAAAAAATCGTTGGTTTGTAGGAATTTTAATCCAATTACAAAAAGCAAAAATAAATCAAAATAATAATTTTTGTACACTGTAGAACTATTTATTTTTGAGCTTTTTAAATTATGCACTCCAAACCTATTAGTGCTGGTTTTCTGGAATCTGTTTCTTTCCATAATTCGATTATACAATTGCTCTAAGATCTTATTTGGTTTGCGAATATCTTTTTTTATAATCTGTAGGAAATTCTCGAATTTATAAGCGGAGAAATTATCTACATTTCCGTTTTTTTTAACGCACTCCGGTAAATGTAAAAAATTGTGCACGTTATATGAAATTTTATTTTCACCATAAAGTAATTTGAAATTTTGCACAAAAAGATCAATCATTTGCTGAACACATTCTAAATTACTTTGGCAATTTTTGGGGCAAGAAATAAGTCTATATACTCGTATTGTATGAAGAAGCAGAAAATGATAGTACAGTTCTGGATCCAAAATATTTTTAAACAAAACTATGCCAGTGCAGAGGATAATTTGCCGAAACTCCACAGCTTTCCATCTGCAAAGATCGTCCATAGTCCTAGGTTTTCGGGTAAATTCTTTTGGGATGTGACTTCAGAAAGAAAGAAGCTTATTGTTTAAATTTTCTTTATCATCATTACTTAATTTATTTTGTAAATGGCGACCTTTCCAAATATCAATCAATATTTTTTTTCCTATGCCTAAGTCTATTAGATGCATCACATCAAGCGGGAATTGGGACACCATTTTTATATCAATTTCTTCTAGAATGTTCATAGTTTCCCAAAAGGTTTCGATATGATGATATTTATCTTTCCTTATTTTAAAATCCGCATCAGTCCTTAACGATGAAATTGTTATGGAATATGTTAACCTTTTGTTTATTCTTTGTGCAGTCTGAGTGCATTTTGAACATCCCCTGCTACATGTGTGACCTACCGTGCCTGCTATAAAAGCTCTTGCTGGCGCATCACATATAAAATTATTTATTTTTAAGGCAATAGCTTTTCCATTCAATAATAATCCAACATTATTCACATGTTTTATTTCTTTTACGAACTCTGCGAGAAAGTCGTTAACTTTTTCCGGTTTTCGTGGACCTACATAAGCGCCAATTAAAAACGGTTTTATATGTAAACAATTTGATATCGATCCTAAAATGGGCCAAAGTTGTGTTCTAGAACTTTTGAAAAGTGGTAGCCCATCAATGCCTATATCGATTAGCAAGCAATTTACTGAATCTGGCAAAGATAAATGTAACATATCTAAGGACTTCTGAATGCCAAAGTGAAAGTAATTTCCTGGAGCTACTGGTATTATTTCAATTTCCCCATATTTCGAGTTAAGTAAAGTTTTACTTGTAGTCGGGACGTCTATGCCTGCCGTCCGGAAAATTTTTAAAATATCGTCGCACGCTTTTCTCTTTATTTTATGCTCTACGCACCAAACTCTAATGTTTTCAGATATTGTTTGGTCTTTACTAGTTACTGGGTCTGTCTCAATTATTCGGTTAATTGGTTCAGGATTCACATTTAAAACAGTCGATTTAGAACAAACCAGTTCTAGTTCACAACTATTTTCAGGGCAATTACTTATACCCGGGCTTAAATTACTCATTTCTTTGGCGACAAGTCGCCTTACGTGTCTTTTACTAAGTCCGCAAATTTTTTTACTCATTTTTAATTAAAATATAAAGATGCGAAATGTCTTTAAATAAATCAAGATTAAATTATGAAAATATCCTATTTATTTAAGCGGTCTAATTTTACTTACCTTAGAATAAAACGGATTATGTATTATATATTTATAAAAAACCACTTTATATTTTATAAATAATAAAAAATTACGTTTAATTAAAATAATCTCTAACAAAGATCTCCACTAAAATTTCCACTCTATGTCTATGCACGTCTGCGAACAGTGAACTGAACGAATAACGCTCAACTCTGTTATGAATTTCACGCGAATTCTCTCACATTACCTTATAAGGAAGAAAAAAAGCAGTGCTGCGGGTAAACTTCCGAAATCTGCACTTAAGCAGCGCTTTGCTTTTGCTTATAAATGTGCACCAAAGAAGCGCTTAGACCTCGCTTCTATTTGAAGCGCTGAAAATATTTCCTACTGGGTAGGAATAAATTGTAATCAATAGCCTTTGAAATTTTATATTATGCACAGAACTGTCAGATAAAACCACGAAAAAATCAAACCATTTTGATATTTGGGACAAACTTGTGACAAACATAAAACCAAAAACCAAATTCACCACACACTGTCAATCTTTGTTTGAACGCCTTGTTTGTACGCATAAAACCTTGTAGTGTATGGGCCCCTATTGTTAAGTAAAGCCGCGATTTGTTGAAAGTGCTTTGTGTGTCGTAAAATTAATTTTAATTCGTAAAATTAAATTTAAGTTTTTTAAACGGTATTTCAATTTTCATATTGGAAAATTTTTTAATTATAAGTGAGATATTTTGGAGTTGTAATATAAAATTTATAGTTTATCATTTTGGATTGAAGGTGAGTAAAAACTTATTTTAAATTAATTTCATTTTTAAAGTAAGACGAAAAGTAGTTATGATGAAATTTCATATTTATAGTACATTGAGAGTCAAAAGCGAGCAGGAAAGATTTGAAATATATTTTGTAAAAATGAGTGACAAGATTTGCGATATAAGCAGAAGGCATTTTAGGCGATTAGTTGCCAAAGAACGTAATAACACTCCTGTAACATCAAACGAAATAGATAATAAACAATCAAATAGCATTGCAAATATTAAATAGTGGAATTTCAAATTTTTCCAATAGTTCTTACCCAGCTGTACCCGAAAACAACACAATTCAAGAAGATATAAAAGACTGGTACATAAAACATAGAATAAGTAGGAAAGCAGGGGACGATATTTTAAATATATTTAGAAGGGCGGGAGTTGACGTACCATCTTCAAGTTAAACTTTACTTCAAACAAAATATAAGCAAATTGATATAAAAACTGTGTACCCTGGAAAGTACTTCCATTTTGGCTTAGAGAAATCTCTGTTGATGTTGAATATATCGTTACCCGCTGAAACAAACTGCTTAGTAATTAATATAGGTATTGATGGTATGCCACTTTTTAAAAGTTCTAGTGAACAACTTTGGCCAATATTAGGAGATATAACGATTTGTGTAAAAACTAGTCCGTTTCTAATAGGCGCTTACACTGGCCCTCGAAAACCCGAAAACGTGAATGATTTCCTGGCAGAATTTGTAAACGAAATAAAGCATCTATATAATGTAGGACTTTCAATAAATGGAAGAACAGTTTCTGTTAAAATAAACTGCTTCGTATGTGATGCTCCAGCAAGGTCATTTCTTGCAGGTATAGTGGGTCACACATCAAGTGATGGCTGCTCAAAATGCACGCAGAGAGCTGTAAGAAAAAATAAAAGATTAACATATGCATCATCAATTTCCTCAGTGATAACAGATGAAGATTTCAGAACAAGGAAATATAAATACCATCATAGGGAATCTTTTTGGGAAAATAAGACAGCTTTAGAAGAAATAAACATTGACATGGTGACTCAATTCCCTTTAGATGTAATGCATCTAATAGATCTTGGAGTGGTAAAAAAAATTATGTGTTCTATTTGGAAAGGTGCAAGTCATATATCCTAGTAACCAAATCCTTGAAGAAATCATAACTCCTACATCCGTTCCCAAGTAATCTTATTGATCATGTTACGTTTAGTTAATAAGAATTATTTTTTATCTTATAACTCCCCAGATTTCTTCCCACATTGCATCCCAAGAATTGATCATGTTACTTCTAATTAATAAGAATTACTTTATCTTATGACCCCCAAGATTTCTTCCCACATTACTGCGACGTTATGCTGATTTCTCGAGAAGACACATTTTTGTAACTCGAAACCAAACTGTAGATCTTTTAATTTGTAATGTACTAAATAATTTTCAGTTTCAGTTTGATCGTCGTAAAATAAAGTTCTAATTCTGTTAAACCTTTTCTTTTAATTAAAATAAATTTTTATTTTTGTAATAGGAAAACCAATTACAAGTTTGGCGCAGTCGGTAGGATGCCAAACTAGTGTCGTGCAAAAGTTAAAAGTGAAATTTTTTTTTTATATATATTTTTTCACTTAACAGTGTTAAGACTAATTATTTAAATTAGCTTAAAAAAAAAAAAAAAAAAAAAAAGTGGTAATTTGATCAATGTGATTCAACAAACGGATTACCAGTGACAGTGAAAGTTCTATATACTTTTCATCTTGTACGACGTCTAGAATTCTTTTAAGAATTTATTGGCATCGAATCAATAAAAGAAAATTAAAATTTAACCTGATTTGAGGACTTCACGTATCACTCAAACTGAGCTCAACTTAATTAAAATAAACAAAAAATAAAGGAGAAAAGTTCAAACCAATTTTTGTTTTTTTTAATAACAATATAATGGCAGTCGAATCAGCAATAATTACTGGAAAAGATCTAATAATGGAAGCGAGAGCTGTACCAGTTTTTCGGGGTGATGGCGCCTTTGAGCTTTTGCATTTTATTAGAGAGGTCGAGACAATTGTTGGCTTAACAACGGATCCACGAATGAAGGCGTATTTATCTAATATATTCATAACAAAAATTCAAGGACCTGCAGCTGCATCAATAAGAAGACTCCAGAATGCAACGTGGGACCAAATGAAGCAGCAACTAAAGAAATCTTTTGGAATTCAACAGTCTTACCTAAAACTAAAAGAAGAAGCAGATTCTATAAAATATTTTAACGTAAGTCAGTATTATAATTCTTTAATAATAATTTTGGATAAATTAAATCTTAAGTATAAGTTAGATGATAATTCCCCTGAAGAGTTCAATACTATAAATAATGAAAAAAGCATATTAGAAAAGTTTTTAAACAAAATTCCTAGATCCGATAGTATGTTTTTACGCATAAAGAACGTTACTTCTTTAGAAGAAGCTTTTTTTGAACTACTTGAAACTGGAATTTCCAATGATCCCCCACATAATCAAAGACAAAATAACAACAACAGAAATAGGAATAATTTTAATCGGAACTACTATGAACATAATTATAATCGTAACAATTATCGTAATGATAATTACAGACATTTTAATCGTAACAGACAAGGAACGGAATATAATAATTTCACTCAAACAATGCCATTTTCAAGAAATAATAGACTTAATGAAAACCCACATAATACCCCTAGAAATCGAAATGGCAACCGCAGTCACATTAGGTATCAAAACTCTAGAGTATTTTCCAATAATAATAATAGAAATATAGAACCAATGGACGTAGATATAAACACAGTAGAAAATTTTCAATCACGGCCTCAGATAACTCACTATCGATAGTTGAATTTACAATTTTTAATAAAAAATTAACCTGCTTGCTTGATAGCGGATCTTCTACTTCTGTAATAGATAGTAGAATGTTCCCCAATATAAAACGTCTTGAATTACCGAAACCAATCGAAATTATAACAGTGTTAGGCAAAGGAGAAATAACCCATGAAATAATAACGGAAGTTCCTAAAGAATTTAACCTCAACGCTACGATGAGTTGGAAAATAATGGATTTAGATAATAAAAAATATCAAGCTATATTAGGTCGAAATGTACTGAAACCAGTAGGTGCAAAAATAGATCTAGAAAAGGATCATGTAAAAATTAGGAATAAAATAATTAAGTTTAAAAGTTTTTGCTCTTTTGATAATATCGACGGTTTATATTCTTTAGATTTAAATAATGTAAATGTTCTCGATCTACCAAAAACGGATAATCTTAGTAAAGAAGAGTTTCATGCTTTAAAGAAAATTATTGTAGAAAACAAAGATTTATTCTATCAAGAAGGACAAAAATTAACTAATATTACTTGCATTAAACATCAAATTATTACGAAGCATAATTTGCCAGTATACTCAAAGATTTACAGATTCCCTAAAATCCACGAACAAGAAGTGGACAAACAAATAACAGACATGTTAAAACAAGGTATAATTAAGCATAGCAATTCACCTTATAATTCCCCCATTTGGATTGTCCCCAAAAAATTAGATCAATCGGGAGAAAACAAATGGAGGATTGTCGTCGATTATAGAAAATTGAACGAGATAACTATAGACGACAAATTCCCTATTCCCAACATAGAGTCACTTTTTGACAAGTTGGGAAGAGCTCAATATTTTTCGACATTAGATCTCGCTAAAGGATTTCACCAAATCCTTGTAGACGAGAAAGATCAGGCAAAGACCGCGTTTTCGACCCCACAAGGTCACTACGAATATGTCAGGATGCCATTTGGCTTAAAAAATGCTCCTGCTACATTTCAAAGAATGATAAATTATGTCCTACGCGAGTACATCAATGTCAATTGTGTTGTATATCTTGACGATATACTTATTTTTAGCACTTCCCTTCAGGAACATGTAAATGCAATTCAAAAAATCCTCAAAACACTTCGTGAATTTAATCTGAAACTACAGATTGATAAATGTTCATTTTTTTCGAAAGAATCAGAATATTTAGGACATCTTTTAACTAGTGAAGGTATTAAACCTAATCCTAGTAAGATAAAAGTAATTAAAACATTACAACTTCCTAAAAATCGGAAGGCAATAAAGAGTTTCTTAGGTATCACGGGCTATTATCGCAAGTTCATTAAGGACTACGCGAAAATTGCCCAACCACTTACTCAATGCCTAAAGAAGAACAGGAAAATTTACCTAAATGATAGAAAGTTTATTGAAGCTTTTGAAAAACTTAAAGAAATATTAACGAAAGATCCTGTTTTAAAATATCCCGATTTTAAACAAAAATTTACCCTGACAACCGATGCGAGTCAATTTGCTATTGGTGCCGTTTTGTCGCAAAATGGACATCCAGTATCATTCGCAAGTCGAACTCTTAACGAACACGAAATTAAATACAGCACTATAGAAAAGGAACTCCTTTCTATTATATGGGCCACTAAATACTTTCGCCCTTATTTATATGGAGTTAAATTTACAATTAAAACTGATCACCAACCTTTAGTTTGGTTACATTCTTTAAAAGAACCTAACTCAAAGCTACAACGGTGGAGGATCAGACTAAATGAGTTTGATTTCGATATAGAATTTGTTAAGGGTAAGGACAACAAAGTAGCAGACTTTTTGAGCAGGATCAACGTAGATAAAAATGAAATTAACACTCTTGAAAATGTAGGCAGTAACTCTATTAATGAACATAATAATTTAGATATTGAAAGTAACGCAGCTACGATTCATAGTGGTGCCGAAAATTTGGGAGATCATATCCCAATTGTAGATAATATCGTTAATAAATATCTTACTCAAATACATCTAGTTGAAAATAAACAAGAAGATTTGGTAGTGAAATTCAAGAAATATAGGATAATTTATATATCTCGGGAAAATCTTAAAGATATAAACTATCTAAACAATCTTTTAAGAAAATTAATAAAAAAGGGAACAACTGGGATATATTCTGAATTGGATTACAATGAATTTTCAATTTTGCAAAGTATATTAGTGAACCTATTTAGCAATGAACCTAGAATTAGATTCGTTAAATGTAGTAAGCTAGCAATAAATTTAGATGATGAAAATGAGTTAATAAAAATAATAAAACAAATTCATGAAGCCACAAACCACAGAGGTATTTTAGAAAATTTTTCTGAAATTAAAAACCTATATTATTCTCCCAAACTAAAGGATTTCATCTGTAAATACATAAACAATTGCGAGGTTTGCAATTTAAGTAAATATGACAGAAATCCTATTCATTACAAATATAATTTGTCAGAAACCCCTTCTGAACCCAATGAAATTGTTCATGTCGAGGTAACTTTATCTAAAAAAGCAAATATTTTTGACAACAATAGATCGTTTCACTAAACACCTGTCTGTAGCCAAGTTAAGCGATAGAAATAGTGTAACCATAGTTCAGACATTGAAACTTAGAAACTCTTTATTTGGTAAACCCAAAAAGTATATTTTTGATAACGAATTTGATAGTTTAAATATAAAAAATTTCTGTCGAGAAGAAAACATAGAAGTACATTTCACTTCCCCTCGAAGTCACACGGGTAATGCTGACATTGAAAGGGTTCATGGGACAATAAACGAACACATTAGGATACTTCATCTGACACATCCAGACTTAGATATCGAAAGCAAAATTTTAAAAGCTGTAGAAAAATATAATAATACAATTCACTCTACAACAGAAGTAAGACCAATAGATTTTCTTAATAGCAAAGTTTCTGATCTTGAAAGCATAAAGAGGAAGATTCTAGAAAAGAAAAATAAAACTATCGACAATTTAAACAAAAATAGGAAAGACTTTATTGCTCCAAATGCAAATGAAATACTTATAAAAAATCCAACAGCGTTAAGATACAAGGAATTACCTAGGTATAAAAAGATCAATTGTTCACAAAATAACGGGAACCTAATTGATAACAAAAAGAAAAAAATCCACCCTTCTCGCATTAAAAGAAACTTTAAATATTTTTCAGAAAATACTTCTATTGCTGCTAACAGTAATGACGCTAGCGAAACCAAACCAAGCTCTAATTAGCATGGAAAAATTGGAAACCGAAGCTGGATATACTACAATCCAACAAGAAAAAATACCCATTATTGAGAAATACAATAAAATTATCCACATAGTTGACTTAAAAGATATTAAAAATACAATTGACTTGGTGGAGTGTCAAGTGAAGGATCTATTTCACCTACCAGAAGATGAAAATATTATCAGCACCCTGACAGGAAAGCTCAACAAGGTAAAACATACTTTTAAAACATTAATACCTTTAAGACAAAAAAGAGCACTTATTAATGTTGGAGGGACCATCTTAAAATGGATTTTTGGTACTATGAATGAAGATGACAAGCTAGAGATTGAGGAACATTTAAAAATAACAGACAAAAATGTTCATAGTGCCATAGAAAATTCTAACAATCAGATAAAAATAAATAATTTGCTCCAAGAAAATATTAATACTCTTCGGTATAATATACAAAGAAACAACATAGAAATACACGAACTCTTAAATCTAGTTAATACCAGTAATAGGGACGTAGTACGACAATTACAGTATTTACAAACCTTGACTCATATAAACCTTTTAAACGAAGAAATTGAAAAAATACAGGAAAATGTTGCTTTCTCTAAACATCAAATAATGGGTAGATCAATACTTACACCCGAAGAAATTGACGCTTATGATATAGACATCTTCAAACTACAAGAGCTTAAAAGTTCTTTAGCATTAGCATATCCCAAATTACTTTTTATCCTACTTATCCCGGAAATTAGTAAATTAGAAGCTACTCACTTCAAAGTCGTTCCAATTCCAGATTCAAATAATCAAGAAATCGATATTAAAATTTTGGATATTATAATGTTTGAAAATAAACCATACTATCTAGATCAAGAAAGATATAGAAAAAGTTTAAGACCTGTTAATGATTGTATATCAAGTCTTTTAAATAAATCGTATGATAATTGTTTGAAAATTACAAAATCAGGTTTAGAAATAATAGAAATAGACGTAGGATTAATTATAATTAAAAATGGGAAAAATTTAACTCTTACAAACAGTTGTAATAATATAGAATATTCAATAAATAAAAATTACCTAATAACATTTAATAATTGCTCCGTTATGGTCAATAATATAGAATTTTTAAATAAAGAAAGAACATTTAAGCATAATATAGTAATACCTACTTATAATAAAATTAAAGATGTTAATTCAACAATAGATTTAAAAGAATTAAACATTAAACAAATACAGAATTATAAGCAAATTAAAGAAATACATTATGAGAAACAGCAAAACATCTTTATTACTTATACTAATCTATCATTAGTTACAATCATAATTACGATTTTAATCGCATTAATAATTTTTAGATTTTGCAAAAAAGAAACAAAAAATAAAGTAGTTGCTAATAAAAATAATTTTGCCCAGGAGAGCAAAACACTTGAGGAAGGGGGAGTCATATATCCTAGTAACCAAATCCTTGAAGAAATCATAACTCCTACATCCGTTCCCAAGTAATCTTATTGATCATGTTACGTTTAGTTAATAAGAATTATTTTTTATCTTATAACTCCCCAGATTTCTTCCCACATTGCATCCCAAGAATTGATCATGTTACTTCTAATTAATAAGAATTACTTTATCTTATGACCCCCAAGATTTCTTCCCACATTACTGCGACGTTATGCTGATTTCTCGAGAAGACACATTTTTGTAACTCGAAACCAAACTGTAGATCTTTTAATTTGTAATGTACTAAATAATTTTCAGTTTCAGTTTGATCGTCGTAAAATAAAGTTCTAATTCTGTTAAACCTTTTCTTTTAATTAAAATAAATTTTTATTTTTGTAATAGGAAAACCAATTACAAGTTTTGCACACCAAAGAAGCAAACTTAGTAATGAAAATAAGGAGATATTGAATAATAAATTATTAATATATAAAAGTTTTATTCCTAAAGAATTTGCTCGAAAACCAAGAACTCTTGACGAACTATCTAGGTGGAAAGCAACAGAGTTTCGTCAAATAATATTATATACGGGCATAATTCTCTTTAAAGATATTCTAGATGAAGAATTGTATATTCACTTTCTTTTACTACATGCAGCTTATAGGTTAATATCTTGTCCGAACAATTGCAGACGAAATATAGAATGTGTACAAGAAATATTGAATACTTTTGTTGCAAATTATGCCGTTATTTACGGAGAAAATAGAATAACTTATAATGTACACAGTTTACTGCATTTGTCGGAATGTGTAAAGAAGTATGGAAACGTAGACAAATTTTCCGCCTACAAATTTGAGAACTATCTTCAAAGTTTAAAAAAGGATATCCGTCAACCTACCAAAATTTTGGAGCAACTTCACAACCGAACTGTTGAAAGAAGCAAATTTCAAAAACTGTATATTGGAAAATGTGGACCTACAAAAATATCGAAAAAGAAATCAAAAATAACTAGCTCGCTACTTTATAAAAATTATAACTTTGATTCCGTTTTCTTGAGCTCATGTCCTCCAGATAATTTTTGTTACTTAAAGTCTCTAATCCCAATAAAACTTCTTGGGTTCATTAAAAATTGCGATGAGGAAGATTCCATTATAGGATGTAAATTTTTATTAGTTGATGATTTTTTCGTTGAGCCTGTACAGTCTTCAGAAGCGTTAGGTATAACACTTGTTAAAAACCTCAGTAGCAAAGAAGAAAAATTCGGAATTAGTGAATATTTGTGTAAAGTTGTAGCTTTGCCATATGAAAATGGATTCGTTTTTATTCCAGTACTTCATAACTGTACTTTGTAATGTGTACCTTCTCAGAACCAACTAAGTTTAACATACTTAACAGCTAATATTTAAATTTTGCAGTAAGATATGGAACCTACAAAAAGAAATTTCTCAAATATTCATTTTGAACCACCTCCAGATATCTTCCTTCGGATATCTTCCTAGAAAGTTATAAAGAAAATTTAGGAGATACAAACAGTCCGAAAAAAATCTGTAGATGCAATGACTTTGGTATTTATATAAAATTTCCCAAAGGAATACCTTTAATTAAGTGAATTTGTTTATCAGAGCAAAAAAATAAAGTATTGCAGGAAAATTTTTTCAAAAGTACACCAGACGCTAGATCTACACGTTCAAAACTTTTCGAAAATATTCAACGTGGTGGAAAACCAAAATAAAATATTAACTAGGCACAGCATTTTGCTTAATAAATTAGTAGAAAAAGCGTTTCCAAAGACTGCAGAACTTAAGCTTTTCCCTATAAAAACAGTAGAAGGCCTGGAAGCAGTTTTTTTTTTTTTTTTTTTTTTATGTGAAAGACTAGAGTCACAGGAAACGCCCTTTATACTGAACAACAGATAGCGAATTACTCCGAAGAGGATCTGGTAAGGCTTGATAATATAAGTGAAAATGATATTTTTCTTATAACAATATTTAATCTTTTAATAGATTTCACATATAAGGGAATTACTTGGCAAAAGTCCTCTGCAGGAATGCATGCACCTGTTTTTTGATGTAGAAGTCATTTCATCAATGAACTGGGATGGACGTCAACGCAAAATAGCATTGAAAAAATTCAAACTTTTTAATACTTACGTATACGGTAATATATAATGTCATAATACTGGTAAATCTTCTAATTTTTAATTTTTTCATAATCAAAGGGGCGATAAAAAACGAACAATTTGGATACCTGGATTTTGAAAAGGCCATGCGGACGGGGTTCCGTAAAATTAAAAATAAAATTTATAAAAAGACTTTTAACTATAAGAACAAAAGTTCCTAAAATTATCATTATTTATTTACTTTTAGAATTCTTTTTTGTTAAATGTATTAATTAAATGAAATTTTTTTTTTATTTTCTATATTCTGAATTACTTTTTGTTAAATTTATTTATTGAATGAAATTTTATTTTTTTTGCTATTTTAGAATTACTTTTTATTTATAAACTTTTCAACTCTTTTTGTTAAATTTACTGTGCAATACATAAAAAAATATATATTAATAGATAAAAATTAACATTGAATTTATTTCCTCTAAAGGCGAATTCACAATAATTCCCTATGAAGAATATAAAAGATTTTTAGTAGTAGAAAATCGAATCTAAAAAAGCTTTTCCCTAACTGGCAAAAGGGAACCGAGTCAATTGTGCTTCCTTCTGCATTCCTAATAATCGCTTTCGAATCGTTACAAACACGCTTAATTGAATCGCTTCCCCGCTAGGACATGCAATGTTAAAAAAGAAATGTACGGCAAGGCTAAGAGAAGCATTCTCTGCTTCAAAAGCATCGATTCAGTAAATTTTTGAATCGCTTCATTTCCCGCTGGGTTCTTTCTGCTGCACTCAATTTCTTTGAGTAAAATGCCAATGGTTCAGCCTTGTTGTTCTTGTATTGCTCCAGCATTGCTCCGATTGCTATATTTGATGCATCAACCGTTAATCGTAAAGTAGCTTCCTCTGCTGGATGGACTAATAATGTTGCAGAAATAAAAGCATTTTTGACTTTAATGAATGCATTTTCACATTCCTCCGTCCAGTCAAAAGTTTTAACCTTTTTATTCTTCTTAAGCTCTTTCGCTAGTTGAATATGAATAGGACTTAACAATTTCGCTAACTGTGGAATGAATCTGTGAAAATAATTGACCATTCCGATGAATTTTTGAACTTGTTTAATTGAATCTGGCGACGGAAAATTTTGAATAAATTTAATTCTGTCTTCAGATGGAAGAATCCCGTCTTTTGTAATTTTGTGGCTTAGAAAATCAATTGAATTTACTCCGAAAAGACATTTTCCTGGATTAATGTTTATTCCAAATTCCTCTAATCGGGTGAACACTTGCTTTAAATGGTCTTTGTGTTCTTTTTCACTCTTGCTTGCCACAATAATATCGTCAATGTAGACAAAAACAAATTCTAAACCGTGCAAAACTTTGTCCATAAAACGTTGGAATGTTTGGGCAGCGTTTCTGAGACCAAAGGGCATTCGAGTGAATTCGAATAAGCCGAAAGGTGTAGTAATTGCTGTTTTGAAAACGTCTTCCTCCGCTACTGGTATGTGGTGATAAGCTCTGACTAAATCAATTTTCGAAAACACATTACAACCGTCCAAATTCAATGTAAAATTTTGAATGTGGGGAATTGGATACCTATCTGGAATTGTAATTGAATTTAATCTTCGATAGTCTCCGCATGGTCGCCAGTCTGAAGAATTCTTTTTCGGAACCATGTGTAATGCTGATGAGACAGATGATGAAGAGCTTCTACATAATCCTAATTTAACCATGTGGTCAAATTCTAATTTGGCTATTTTAAATTTATTTGTGTCTAATCGTCTGGCTCTTGAAAAAGGTAGTTGTCCTTTAGTAACGATGGTATGTACAATGTTATGTCTCACAGGTAAATCATATCGCGGAGGTTGAGTAATTTAAGGGAATCTAGACAAAATATTACCATAATCACTGTCCACAGAAAAATGTGTGGGTGAAGGAGAGTTTGTCTTGATCATGATTCCGTTAACACTAAAATCTGTAGTACCATCTATCATTTTTCTATTTTTCATATCAACTAGTAAATTAAATTGAACTAGGAAATCTGCGCCGATAATAGGTTTGTTGACGTTTGCAATGATAAATGGAAAAGTCTCGTCTTAAACCAAAATCTATTTTTAAAAGTTTTGTTCCATATGTATGGATAGACGATCCATTAGCTGCAGTTAGAATTAAATCTGGGTCCTTTTTATATTTTCCATAGTATGTATTTGGGATGACGGATAATTCTGCTCCTGTATCAACTAAAAATTTAAATTTATTTTCTTTATCAAAAATAAAAAGTCTTCTTGATTTTTGGGGTATATTATTTATTGCAAACGCTACAATAACGAACATAAATTAATAACAAGTAGCAACGAACATAAAATAATAACAAGTAGCAACCGCTACACTTTGCAGGATAGCGGAGAATTTCTTATACACAGTACTCAACCACGTTATACCGCGATAATTAGTGCACGCTGTGATATCTCCGGGCAGATGATGCCTTTTCTCCAGTCTTCTGGTATCACTTCCTGCTCCCATACTTGCACAATTAATTCTTGATTCGCTTGGTGTAATGTAGGCCCTCCATATTTAACCAGCTCCGCTGCGTTGCCGTCTGCACCCGAAGCCTTGTTGTTTTTGAGCCGGCTGATGGCTCTGCTAACTTCTTCTATGCTTGGTGGCGGCAACATAGCATTATCATCAGATATTGGTGGAGCCTCCGAATCCTCAGTTAGCTCGCCATTTAGCAATTCATGAAAGTGTTCTTCCCATCGCTCCAAGATGCCTTTAGGATCGGTGATCAGGTTCCCTTCCTTGCCCTTGCAGTATATGCAACGTGGTGTGAATTGCGTCATACTGCGGACTCTTTGGTAGAACTCCCTGGTGCGGCCGTCGGTCTCTGTACTGTTCTAGCTCACAGACGAGATTTTTTTCCCATGCTTCCTTTTTTCGTCTGTGAATTCTCTTTTCTTCTTTTCTGAGCTCTTTATAATTCTATTTGCGTGCCCGTGTTCTCTGAGACTGCTGCATGGCTCGGTACGCAGCATTCTTACGTTCAGTTTCTAGCTTGCATTCATTATCGAACCAGTCGTTCCGATCTTTACGACTTCTGCCTAAGATGGAATCAGCAGTACTAATGACAGTATTTTTAAGGCGGGTCCAGTTCTCGTCGACTCCCGGCATCTCATCCCCAGGACCTAGGGCGAGTTCTAATGCATGACCGTAGCTGTTTCTGGCCATTTCATTGCGTAGTGCAGCTGTGTTGATTCGAGCCTGATCAGCGGATACAAAGCTTTTCAGCGTTGTAATGCGCTCTCGGAGCACCATACCAACAAGATAGTGATCCCAGTCGAAGTTGGCACCTCGGTATGTTCGTACCGTCATCAGACCCGAAAGGTGGCGGCGGTCTATCAACACATGATCTATGTGGTTGCGAGTGGCTCCATCAGGAGATACTCAGGTGGCTTTATGGATATCTTTACGCGCAAATATAGTACTTGCAACGACCAAGTTCTTACTTGCTGCCATCTCTACAGCTCGCTGTCCATTGTCATTAGTGTTTTCATGCAAGCTGTGGTTGCCGACATATTGCCTGTATATGGGCTCCCGGCCTACTTTGCCGTTCAGATCTCCCAGTATGATTTTTACATCATACCTGGGACAGTCATTAAGTTCCCGTTCAACTAATTCGAAGAATTCTTCTTCATCATCATCCGGGGACTCTTCTGTAGGTGCGTGAACGTTTATGAGGCTGATGTTCTTAAATTTACCTCGCACACGAAGGGAGCATAGCCTTTTGTTTATTGCTTTAAAGCCGATAATGGTAGGCTTCATCCTTCAAAAACCTTCAGGGTTCGATTTTCTTAACGGTGTTATTTTAGAGCACCCACCCCCCCCCGCGCTTTGAATGGATTATAATCTAGAGTTGCGGGTATAAGATGTATTAATCGATGCATCTGTTACTGAATTTTCTAGCGGCACAGGAGAGTGCGCCCTAATCCTCTATTTATTCTGAGGGGTGTTCTGACTTGCATCCGTTTCCGAAATTTTCGTCAGTTCTACAAGGTATTTAATTTGGGTATTCTGAGCTGCTCTACAGCATCAAATGGTACATTACTGTTCACACATGTTTAAACATAATCTTTTTCTAGTACCAATAGCTGGTCTGTTGTGACGAAAACCGCATTGATATTTTCTTTTCCACGTATGTTGTAATCTCTTTCAGAGTACACGTATTTATGTAAAAGCGTTATTCCTCTGTAGATACTATAAGATAGGGGGTCTTCTTTTTTCTATAAAGGATACACTAAGCCCTCGTTCCACTCATCGGGAATCTATTTCCGTATCATGATGTCCATTGCAATTTCATGTAGCTTTTGGATAGTTTCCTTCTTCGGATATAAAGTATCGGAGCCATGGCTGGTAGATTTTGTAGGTTCTACGTAATCAAAGAAATAAATTATATAATATGATCAGAAATAACACTTGTGTAAACGAGCGATTGAATTTCGAATACATTAGGTTAGTTCCACGTTCCCCATGCCACCTAATAATACAGTAGCATGTTCGCTGATAGGTTTGGCGAAACTTATAACCCCATGTCTAGTGCAACAGACGATCTGATTGGCACAAACCTGTGGAAAATTAAAACAGTAGAAAACGAATTTTCCTTATAAAGCTATGTATGCTGTTCCTAAGTACGGCGGTCAAGAAAATGTTCCCCATATAAAGTGTATATAAAAAACGCCTAAGTAATCGGTCAAGAAATGCTATAGGAATTTTTGCTCAAGAAATTTCTGTACCTAGTACGCTGTTCGCTCAAGAAAAATGCTAGTACTATTCTGACACATAGATGGATCCTTTTCCTAAGGCGGTTAAGAAAAAATTGGAAAGACCATTTTTTCTTGACCGAAATTGACATTACGAGATTGAACGGAAAGTAGATTTGGCGTTTTCACTAACGTGATTATTATTTGAAGTGATTATTTTATAATACTCAAAAAAAAATTCCCGCAATGATGTCAATTGTCAATTTTGAACACGGAAAAAATCATCGCATTACTTGTCGAAATTTTCTGTACCGGGGTCAAGAAATAATAAGAGCATTTTTCTTGACCGCCGTACTTAGGAACAGCATACATAGCTTAAATATTGAAATTGTACACATACATACATACATATATAATCGAGGGGCGAACGGCTAACAAAGACCTCGGAAAGTGGTGGCACCCGATTTGTCACTTCTGTCAAGACCCGAGAAAAGTCACTGCAGACGAACACCTAGCAGACCTGTTAGCAAGTCCTAATCCCACCTCCCCACGGTGCCCCCTGGGGTACTTCTTCGGAAGGAGCTAACGGGAGACGGGCGAATGGCGAGCTCTCTGCGCCACAAAACAGAGTTTTAAGTCGGTTGGGCTGAGGGTTAGCAACCCGCTCCCATAAAAAACACCATTGCTACGAATCGGCAAATAATGCCTCGGAACCGGATGGACAACACGACGACGACCTTTTCTTTTCGAACAAGCACACAAATCGGATCATGGAATGTGAGAACACTGCTCGCTGATGGACGGCTGGATGAAGTCCTCAACGAGATGAATCGATATAAAATCAAGATCATGGGACTCTGCGAGACCAGATGGCCCGATGCGGGGGAACATATCTGCCCAAACGGTGAGTACTTAGGTATATTCTGGTAGAAACGAAACTGAAAGCCATAGGAGTGGCGTTGGCGTAATACTCACCAAAGAAGCCAGGTCCAGCCTCATTAGCTGGTCACCAGTTTCTGAGAGGATTATTACCGTGCGCCTGCGTACCAGACTAAGAAGTACTACGGTAGTCCAATGCTATGCTCCAACTGAAGACGCAGAAGATGACATCAAGGACGAGTTCTATATGCGACTGCATGAGGTTTTTCGCTCTATTCCAAGGGGAGACATAATTGTTTTAATGGGTGACTTAAACGCACAGATCGGCCGTGACAACACCGGCCTTGAACACACAATTGGAAACCAAGGCCTAAGACAAGTTACCAATAACAATGGTGAGCTTTTCGTTGACTTTTGTAGTTCCCACCAACTCATGGTAGGTGGAACTTACTTTTGTCACAAGAAGATGCACAAAGAGACCTGGGTATCGCCCGATGGTAGAACGAGAAATCAGATAGATAACGTGGCCGTCAGTCGCAGATGGAGAACTATTCTTGAGGATGTCAAGAGTTTCACGGGAGCGGATACTGGAAGCGACCACCATTTGGTTGTAGCCACTATTCGCCTTAAAATCGCCGCAATCAGAAACGTGCAACATGATGCTAGAACCCGTAGACGGTTTACGTAGACCTTCTGCGGGAGAGCGTCAAAAAGCGGGAATTTGCTGGAAACCTACAAGAATTATTAAACCAGCAAACCATTTCTGACGGCACAAATATTGAAGAATTGTGGAGTACGACAAAGGGCGCGATATTGACGGCTGCGGAAACGAGCATCGGTTATGTCCAAAGAAACCAGCAACACTGGATCTCGGACACAACCAGGCTAAAAATAGAACGCAGAAGGGCCCTCAAAAATAACGTAAACTCTACAAACGACCCGGAAAGACGTCACCAGCTAGAACGGGAATACTCCCAATTACATCAGGAGGTTAAGAGAAGTGTCCGGCGTGATAAAAGGCAGCAGATAAATGAGCTCGCAGAAAAAGCGGAAAACGCGGCAAACACAGGCAACAGTAAGGTGCTGTACCAAATCACTAAACAGCTCTCGGGAAAGCACTCTACTAAAAAGCATGCCGTTAAGAGTGCGGATGGAAGGCTGCTGTGCAGCGACGAAGAGCAACTCCAAAGATGGAGAGATTACTTCTTCGCCGCCCTGAATGGTACACTTACACAGGAACCTCAGGAAAACAGCAACAATACACAGCCAACAAGAATCGCCACCCGGGCCCCATTCAAGACGGAAATAATAACCGCAATTCATGCGATGGCCAATGGTAAAGCAGCTGGAGAAGATGGCATCCCGCCAGAATTGTTGAAAGCCGACTCAAGCCTCACAGCAGATGCGCTTCAGCTAATCCTAGAAATAGCATGGAACACCTGTACCTTTCCGGAGGATTGGACGGAAGGTATTATAGTCAAAATACCAAAAAAGGGGGACCTAACAATATGCGACAACTGGAGAGGCATCTGTTTACTATCTACAGTGCGCAAAATTTTGTCCCATATATTACTATCTAGGATAAGTGAGGCAGTTGACCGAACGCTTAGGAGGCAGCAGACCGGATTCAGGAAGGGCCGCTCCTGTATTGATCATATTAACACCTTGAGAATAATAGTGGATCAGTCTACTGAGTTCCGATCCCCCTTTACCTTGCTTTCGTAGATTATGAGAAAGCGTTCGACTCGGTCAATAGGAGCTTTATATGGCAGGCACTACGGTGACGTGGATTGCCTGATAAAATAATAGAATTGATAAAAGCCCTATATAACAATTCCAAATGCAGAGTTCTCCATAATGGAAAATTATCCGACAGCTTCGAGGTGAGCTCAGGAGTACGACAAGGATGCCTACTTTCGCCATTACTATTTCTTATAGTAATAAATGACATCCTTGTCGGCGCTCTAGATAATAGAACAGGCGGCATACAATGGGGTTTGGTAGACCGCCTTAAGGATCTCGACTACGCCGATGATATCTGTTTGCTGGCCCACAGACACCAGGACCTCAAAAACATGTTAAACAATTTGGCAACAGAAAGTAGTCTAGCAGGCTTAAGGCTAAATCCGACTAAAACTAAAGAAATGCGGATAAATGCAAACACCATTGAACGGACAGCGCTGAATAACCGTGACGTGGAACTGGTAAATAAATTCTGCTACCTCGGTAGCATTATTACCGAAAATGGTGGGGAGAAGAAGACGTCAGTTTCAGAATAAATAAAGCACGAGGCGCATATGCATGCCTGTCCCGCATATGGAGATCAACGGTGATCTCAACTAACACCAAATTGCGGCTCTTCAACTCCAACGTTAAGGCAGTTCTTTTGTACGGTTGCGAAACATGGAAAGTCACCCAATTCATCACAGGGCGCCTACAAGTCTTCATCAACAGATGCCTTCGTAGTATCCTAAAAATCCGCTGGCAAGATAGAATTTCAAACGAAGAACTATGGCGCCGTGCCGGCCAAGAAAGGATAGACCAAAGTCTAGTAATAACAAGTCTTTCATCTTCATACAAAAATTTCCGACCGTTGATTGTGTGCGTGCATATATGAACATCACTGCTGAGCAAAACTCAACGCATACTTCGTGAACTCGGCCAGACAAAGCCAGATTCTCTCTCTTCGATCAAGTATGCAGACCAGAAAAGGAAAGACAATTGAATCAAAACAAACGAGCAAATATGCACCAATACATCCCCATATAAACTCATAAAATTTTCCGACTTATGGTTGTATTCCAGCGCGTATAAAAATGTTGCATTCTCTCTCTGATAGCCTGACATCGTCATTTGAAAAACTTGTGCATGCAGCTGTTCGCCTTTCACTCATTAACCATATGAAGATGAAAGACTTGTTAATTTCTAGACTTTGGGATAGACGACCAAATCAGGCGAAGGAAATGGAATTGGGTTGGCCACACCTTGCGACGCGAAAACGAAGATCTAGCCAGACAGGCCCTTGACTGGAATCCGCAAGGTTCCCGTCGAGTAGGAAGACCGAGAACAACGAGGAGGAAGAAGAAGCCGCAACAACTGGGAGATCCTGGTCGGAGCTAAGAGGTGTCGTGCAAAACAGAGTCCGCTGGAGGGCAACTGTTTCCGCCCTATGTCCCATGAGGGATTAAAGGAGTTTAAAGAAGAAGAAGATACATATATAATATTAAGTCTGTGTAAATAAAATTGAAATGTATAAAGAAATTATTGAAATCTGTATCAATACAAATTGAATTTGCGAAAAAAATGCATCTGCCAACATGTAAATATTTTACTCTTAAATTCTTTAATTGTTTAAAATAAAGCAGTTGACCCACTTGGAGGTAAATGCGGATTTTTAATTTTTTTTTTTTTTTCTTTCTTTATTAGTCTAAAGCAGCGGTCGGGGAACTTTTTTAATCATTACCACAAAATATTTTTGTGTAAGTTGATATTACCCCATGGCGAAGAGCAACGAAATCGCCTTTTTTAGCATCTTTCATATTATAGCCCCCTATGATAATTTTGAAAAGAAAACAATAACTAAAAATTTAAACATCATTTATTCAATTTATCAATGTAATACCTAGTAATACATAACGGTAATAATAGTAATATAAGTAATATATATGTATAACAAATTGAAATCCATCGGGGTACAATTGAGGGTTGACTATTTGGGGTACTGTAACAAATTATAATAATAATAATAATAATGGTGGTACAAACAAAAATTAGAATTGAAAAAATTAGAATTGAAAAAATTAGAAAAAAAAAGAATAATTGAAAACATTCTTCCTTCACGTTTTGGAGAAATGATGTTGTTTCATGTTCGATACAGTCGGTTCAAAATTGGGACTTTTTGATGTAAGAGCGATTTGAATGCAGTCTTCGGCGTTAAATCGATTTCTGTTCTTCGTTTTTATGTTCATTAGAGTGGAAAAGCCTTGTTCGCACAAATATGTTGTTTCAAATGGCAGCAATTTTTTAACCGTCTCTTCATGTGCAATTTTGAAAGCCTTTGCAGCTTTTGACATCCAAAAAGACGACAAATTTGGTTTACTCTCAAATTGAATACGTGCTTCAGTATTAGATCGAAGTTCAAGAATTACTTCTGCCAAACCTGAAGGTTCCTCTGGTATCATAGCAATTTCAGATTTAAAAGGATCCAACAGACAGTACGTATATCAAGATCTGGAAAGTAATCTGAAAACCGCTTTCTGAGTTTAATAAGATGTCTTACAATTGTATCCTTGATGTCAGCAAAAGTAATATTTTCGCAATCTTCCAAAAACAAAGGTAACCTTGAAAAAGAAGCTATCTTGTTCTGTTCTACTTTCTGTCTCCAATATTGCGGCTTTAATCCAAACGCTGACACTATTTCTCTCGCTGAAATGATATTAATATTCTTTCTTTGCAATTCTTTGTTTAATGATAAAATGGTAGTCTTGTCAGCAATTAACTAGTAAAAACTCGCTCTCTGACTAGTCTGAGCAAGTAGCCGGGGCTGTGCTTTACTGCGCAAAGACATAACTCGATAACACTCTAGTGGTGGGGAGTGAGATGGCGTGGCCTGCATATGTCGCTAAATTGTTTAGGTAGAAAAAAATACTAACAAGTTTATAAAATAGGAATTAAAAATATATACTTTTTACTCACAAAAGTTTCATTTTTACCCCCAAAAATTTCATTTTTACCCCATTTGGGGTAATTTACCCCGGTTCCCCGACCGCTGGTCTAAAGGTACTTAAAACTAACAAAGTGGTTTTAGCCCATGGAGTTTAATCCTAGCGGGCTGTATATTGCATTACTTAAATGTATACTTATTGTAATTATTCTACTCTTACTCTAAATTTTTGGGGTTGGTTCTAATATGAGTCTGTTTACAGTCGCTATTAATGTTTTTGTTTGTTCTTTGTTGATGTTCAGTACTGGTACGTTGTTTTCGTATAGTATGTGTTGTCGAAGTATAACATTAGTGTTGGGACAGCCGATGAAAAAGTGTCGAGCTGTTAGGATTTGGTGATTGGGACAATGAGGACAAGTCGGTGTGGAGGTTCTTTGAAATATATGTCGTTTTACGGCTAGGAAATGTCCGAGTCTTAATCTCGTAAGCTGGACCCCTAGTGCCCTAGGAAGGTTATGTCCCGGAGGGGCTGTAATGTCCCTCCAGTGCGCAGCTAAGAAGGTGTTACTTGTGTTCCAGTTGCGTTTCTTATTGTCATTTATCGTTTGTTTTAGTTTATTCCGTACTGATTTGAAGTCGGGTAATCGTACTTCCGTTAAGGGTCGTCTATGTGCCTCTTTTGCTGTCTGGTCTGCGTGTTCGTTTCCGCAAATGCCAACATGTGCGGGACACCAAATAAGCTGTATGTCCTTGTTTGTAACTGCGTCTCGTATTTCTTCAACTGTTGGATGTCGGTTTCTAAAATTTCTGATAAACTGAATAGCAGATAGCGAGTCAGTTATAATTAACGCCGGTTCTGAAGCATGCGAGCAAGCTTTATATATGGCTGCCATTTCTGCTGTGTATATGGAGGTCCATTCAGGCATTCTTCCCAGACTAACCACATTTTTTTCGCTGTCTACTACCGCGTAGGATACCAGGTCTGTCATCTTAGATGCGTCTGTGTAGTATTGTAGCTGTATTCCTTGTCGTTCTATAAGTCTGTTGAATTGTTGTTTTATGACTGTGTTATTGTAGTTGATGTAGTTTGTCAGCTCTGTGTTGACTCTACCTTGTTTGAAAAGCCAAGGAGGTGTTGACGTTACCTGTTTTTGTATTTCCTTTGGGGTATACCGTAGCTCTGTTGGAATTTGCTTTAAGCCTAGCATGAGAGCCGATGGTCTTCTATGTTTATTCCTGTCAGTGTGAAGGATGTTAGTCATAGTTTTGTAAAGTGGGGATTTGCAGTAGTGCATACTCTGGAGGATAATGTGTGCCGTTCGTTCTTGTACTCGTTCCGCCATTGTTGGTAGGCCAGCCTCTATTAAGAGTGCTTCTATCGGTGTTGTGCGTAAAGCTCCAAGAGCAATACGTGCAGCATTGTTTATTTGCTTTTGGATCCTGTCGAGTGCTGTCTTTGTTCCATGCCCGTAAATCGTCAGTCCGTAGTCCACTTTTCCGATTATTAGTTGTTTAGCTATTCTCCTAGCTAGGTTAACGGGTGGACCATGCTTTTTTTGGCAAATCACCTTAAGCATGTTATTTCGTTTTTTGAGATCTTCAGTTACTTCATTTGCTTGCTTGTTCCACCGTAGGGTTTTGCTTAGGTGTAAGCCTAGTACCCTCAATTCTTTTTGCAGTGGTATTGTGGTTTTTCCTGAGTCTGTCATATGCTTTCTCCAGATCTGCAGAAAGCAATATGCTGTGCTCTCTCCTTCCGATTGCAGTGGCCAGATTGTGCTCAGTTTCCTGGAGCAATGACAGTGTGCCTCTTCGAGGTCTGTAGCCGACAATTTCGTCTGGGAGCCTTTGCTCTAGGAGCCAATTTAGTCTATTGCTGAGGATTTTTTCAAGAATTTTGGAGGAAGTGGGTAGGAGTGAAATTGGTCTAATTTTATTTATAGGAAGGATTTGGTTGGGGACTTTAGGGATGGGACGGATCTCTGCTAGTTTCCATGCCTGTGGAAATGTGCCCGAGCTCAGTACCATGTTGTAGAGCCTAGTTAGCCTCCTTAGATAGAGTGATGGGGCTTTATTCATCATTTGATAGGTTATCTTGTCTAGGCCCGGTGTCGAACCTTTGTAGGAGTCCAATTCATCTTGGACCTCTTGTAAGGTTATCTGCTTATCGAAGGGAGAGGGGGGTAGATTTCGAAGAGCCTGCAGCTCTATTTCTAGCTCACTACCATCTTCATCGTGTAGGCTTGGAGCTGAGTCTGCATAGCTTGATAGCTGTTTTCCTATCATGTTTGCAATCTCGTAAGGATCGACGACTGTTCTATTTTGATGTTCGAGGGCGGAGATCATGGTGCCCTTTCTATTCCCAAAAACCGCTCTTATGCAGCGCCAGTTTTCTTGTACTGAGTTATTAGGGTTGATTGCATCAAGAAAGTTTTCCCAAGATTTGCGTTTCTTTTCCCTAATCGCTCTACGCATTTGCGCATTGCTCCTGCGGTAAGCGATTGCATTCTCTATGGAGGGAGATCGTTTGAAGCGCTTCCATGCTTGATTTTTGTGTCGAATCAGCTGCCGAATCTCGTTATCGAACCAAGCAGGGGTGTTTTTTCGAAGGCTTTGCGTTGTGGGCATGCTTGCGTTGGCAGCATACCTGATGGATTTTGTTAAAATCGCTGCTTCCTCATTTATGTTGGGGCTTAGCCTTTTTTGTTGTAGATATTCCTCAACTTTTGATTGGAATTTCTTCTAATCAGCACATTGCTCTATGAACTGTGGGATATGTTTGGAGCGTTCTGTGGGTTGGCTGATGTGCAGAATGATCGGGAAGTGGTCGGTTTGTTTTGGATGCTCAGTCGTTGTCCAGTTCAGTCGTGGGGCTATGTCTGGCGTCGCTAACGAGAGGTCTATTGTTGTAAAAGTATTTCTGGTGTTAAAAAGTGTTGGCGAACCGTCGTTCAGCAGTACGTATTCAGTGTTGTCTAACCAGCTGCTTATATGGTTGCCTCGCCGTGTATTGTATTGCGATCCCCAGAGTTGGTGATGCGCATTAAAATCTCCAAGTATTATCGCTGGTCTTTTTAGTGGTGCAGTTAGCTTGTCAAGTTCTTCGGTTATGTTGTCCAAGTCTTGTTCGACATATATGGAGGCAATGTCCGTTGTTGTTCCAGCGTGCACTCTGAGTGCCAACATTGGTGTGTTCTGGTTTGCTACGGGGAGCGTTTCTACTGCTAGGCCTGTTTTCACCATGATGGCAGCTCCACTGACTCTTGTTGAGTGCGTATTGTGGGCATATAAGTCATACTGTCGGTACTTTCGAGGTACGTTTGTGTGTGGTAGGTGTGTTTCTTGGAGTGCTATAATGTCCGGGTTGTGGCGTGCTATTAGTATGTCCAGTGAAGCGGAGTTTGCGTAGAGTCCTAATATGTTCCACTGTACTATTGTGAGTTGTTTGCTGTAGTTGGTTGTAGTTCTATGTTGCGTTTGATTATTTCTAGTTGTCATATTGTATTATTGGTTATTGTTCCGAAATGTTGTGGCATTCGTGGATGGCATTTTCATGTGTGAGTCTGTGTCGGTATCGGAGTCGAAAGTGTTTTTCCTGTTGGGGGTGTTTATTGGTGAATGTTCATTATTTACTGCTGCGATGGTGTTTTTGAGGGTGTTAGGTGAGAGGGATAATAGTGCGTTTAGTTGTACTTTGTCTGCAGGATTGTTCATTGCTGTGAATTGTATTTGAGTTTTTTGTGTGTTAGGGTACGGTGACTTTATAGTCACAATTTTTTGTTGGGCATTGCTTGTTATCTTTATTTTGTTGTCTGTGTAGTTTTAGGTTGTTCTTCTGTCATTATTTTGTTAATTTTATGACTGGTGTTAGTGACTACATCAGTCCAAGATTGGTTGTTGTTTACATTTATTTTTTCAAAAGAGTTTTTGTTAGGTATTAAGCTACTGTTGTTTATTGTGTTTTGGGTTAGTATATTTTGTTCTACATCTTTTACCTGTGCACTGTTTTGCGGGTGTTCTGAATACCACAATTTTCTGGCTTCAAATCTGCTGATATGCTGGTTGACTTGAATCTTTACAATCTCCTTTTCTCTTTGAAATATCGGGCAGTTTCGATCCAGGGTGGAGTGGTTACCTTCTGTCTGGCAGCTGATGCAGTAGACTCTGCTACAAGTATGCTCTTTCTCTTCGGCTTTAACCTCGTTACAAGTGGGACATCTAGGTGTTTCGTTGCATCTGGTCTCGTGGTGTCTGAATTGGTAGCAGCGGCGACATCTTAGTGGTGCAGGGTACCATCTTTGTGTGATAATTGATGATGAAGACATGTTTGGGCGGTTGATATGTGGTGAATGTAATTAGGAGCGTGCCGGTATTGACCTTTTGATTGTTTACCATCCTTGAATAATGCTTCACGCCTTTCACTGTTGGGTTGTCCGCCTTTATTCCTTCTAGAATATCTTCTTCACTGACATTCTTGAGGTTTGCCATTCTGATTGTAGCTTTCGACTCATTGAGCTTGTCAAAGAAGGTTGCTTGTGCCTCATAGTTCCCTATTTTTGTCAGGTTTTTGATTATTTTTTTCGCTTCAAGCTCGTTTGACAGTAACAGCAGGTACTTGCCTTCACGAAGGGCTCTGCAGCTTTTCACTTTTCCTGAGAACATTTGTAGTGTTTTTTGAACCAAGAATGGGTTCAAGTCTGTGAATTGTTTTTCTTTGTCCATTAATTCCACTGTAATGTACTTCGGATCTTGTCCTAGTGAGAAGAAGTTCTGCGTTTCTGCTGGTGTCGGATCTCATAGTTCACTGTCATTGTTTTTTCGTTTTCTATGCTTCTTCCTTGGTTTATCATTGAGAAGTGCAAATGGATTTTTGCTGGGCCCTGGCTCGGGCGCCATTTCTCTAATAGTCGCACTAATGCAACAGTTCCTGGTTAGGCTCTGGTCTTAATGTAATTTTGTTTAAATTAATTTATCAATTGTCGAGTCACAAAGGTTTCCCAAACCGTCCCGGAGAAAAGGAATTCCCCAAAAAAAAATTGATAAACAAAGCTGAGTACCGTAACTACTGTCGGATGCACAAGAAATTAAACGCTGTGAGAAATCACTAGAGCACTGGTTAGTTCACGAGCTAGCAAGTGACTGATTTTTAAATTATTTTATAATTGTAGTTGGGCTCTAAAGAAAATTTTAAGTGGTTTTGGAGCATTTTTGCATGTGTAAATAAGCAATCTGCAATATTTAGAGATAATTTTTTTTTAACTAAACTAGAGTTAACCCTTCTAGCACAGAAGGCGCACTTTTCAGCTAAGCACGAAAATCTATATATACATACACATACTTACATATATATATATATATATATATATATATATATACAATATATACAGGGTGAGAGAAAAGTCCGGCACCGGTTCGATATTTCCTAAACGGTAGGTTTTCGTGAAAAAAGTTTGTAGCAAAAGTTGCTCAGCTTGGAGGGTAGATTCGTTTGAACACAAAACTCACCCCCACCCACTCACCCCCTCGCAGGGGGTGGGGGTAACTCTAAATTTTTAAATAGCAACCCCCATTTTTTTTCACGGATTATGATTCTCCGAAGAAAAATATGAAACTTTCGCTTTAACATTTTTTTTATCCGAAGCTTCCCTGCACCCCCAAAATGAATTTTTGGGGATGGGGAATAGTCCGGCACCGTTTCGATATTTTCTGAACGGTAGGTTTTCGTGAAAAAAGTTTGTAGCAAAGGTTGCTCACTTTGGAGGGTAGAATTGTTTGAACACAAAACTCACCCCCACCCACTCACCCCCTCGCGGGGGGTGGGGGTAACTCTAAAATTTTAAATAGCCGTTATGAAAATTGAGACCTCCAGTATCCTGTTTTTCAAATCATGAATGTCAGCAGGCTTACTTTCGTAGAATGGATTTTTCAAGACAAGAACGATTTCTCAGAACAACAGGGTCTATCAGTGTAACTCCGCTTAATCAAAATTTCAATACTGTCTCCTTCTGAGAACATATCGTCTCGGTTAAGAATGTAACAAAAAAACAAGAACCTAACAAGAACGAATTCTCGTGGATACTTTTCAATAAACATTTGTAAAAGATCAGAAGGCAAGAGTGCAATTTCAGATCAATAGTTGATGCCTTTAAATTGGAAAAATCTTTTTCAAACTTTGAATACCGGCCTGAAATATCTGGTTTCATTTCCATTGGGATATCACACCTACGTTTTCTTCTAGAATTGTACTTGTAATCTAAGTTTATTTTATTATAACCATGCCTCTCACTGAACGAGAGAGAATTGAAATTTTGATTATGTGGGGCTACGGAGATCGAAAACGCTCTAATCAGGAGACTGCAAACCTATTTAATGAAACACATCCAGAACGTGCCATCCCGATAAACAAATCTACCGTCAAGCGAACAGTTGATCGGTTCGTAGAAACAGGTAAGTCCTTTAAATGGTTTTGCTGATTTGTTAGGTAAATGCTGCTTTTTTGCATTCAATAAACAGGTTCTGTCACAGACAGGCCGAGACTCGGACGTCCGAGAACAGCTACAAATCCTGAAACATCACTGAATGTTCTCCTCAACTTCACCGAAGATTGTCATAAGTCGACACGGAAAGTAGGTCAGGCAATGGGAATTAGCGATTGGTCCGTGCGAAAAATTTTAAAAACTAACAAGTATCATCCATACAAAATTTGCTTGGTACAAGAGTTGACGGACAACGATTTCGATCTGAGAGTCGAGTTTTGCGATGTCATGATGGATCGATATGATCAGAATCCAATGACATTTTTCTGGACCTGTTTTTCGGATGAGGCAAAATTTGAGCTAAATGGAAATATGAATCGACACAACAGCAGGTACTGGTCTAGTATAAATCCACACTGGATGAGAGATTCTCACACACAATACCAGCAAAAAGTTAACGTTTGGGCTGGTATTGTTGCAAATCAGATTGTGGGACCATTCTTCTTTGAAGAGAATCTCACAGCTACGCGATATATGAGAATGCTCCAAGAAGAAATTGTACCTGCAATCCGAAATATCGTTGGAGATCAATTTGAGCTAGTTCAGTTCCAACAAGACGGGGCACCAGGACATTTCGGACTGCAAGTACGTGCGTATCTGCATGAGACATTTCCCGGAAGATGGATTGGTCGGAGAGGAGCGATCGAATGGCCGCCACGATCGCCGGACCTGACACCCCTCGATTTCTTTTATTAGGGTTTCTTGAAAAATCGCGTCTACGAAAGTAAGCCTGCAGACATTCATGATTTGAAAAACAGGATTCTGGTGGTCTCAAATTCCATAACGGCGGTAATGCTAGCACACGTTACAAACAATTTCTACCAACGGCTGGCTCATTGCCAAGCAGTGGAAGGTCAACAGTTTGAGCACCTGCTTACATAAGTGAGAGTGCGTCGAAGGTTTGGAGTCATTAAATACTGAGGGAGCGACGAACCTCGGGGTCCTCAACGCTTCCACTTTAATAAACGGCCCTTTTCAGGGCCAAAATGATGTGTGAAATCCGACCTGGAACCTCCACGTGGTACACATCGGATAACGCTAATCCAGGAGGTGATGTCTGATCGTCTACTTGTCAGTAACCACACGTCAATACGTCGACAGTATTCATTCGGGAATGCAGGGAAGCTTCGGATAAAATAATTTTTAGACGAAAGTCTCATATTTTTTTTCGGAGAATCATAATCCGTGAAAAAAAATGGGGGTTGCTATTTAGAATTTTAGAGTTACCCCCACCCCCTGCGAGGGGGTGAGTGGGTGGGGCTGAGTTTTGTGATCAAACAATTCTACCCTCCAAGGTGAGCAACCTTTGCTACAAACTTTTTTCACGAAAACCTACCGTTCAGGAAATATCGAAACGGTGCCGGACTATTCCCCATCCCCAAAAATTCATTTTGGGGATGCAGGAAAGCTTCGGATAAAAAAAATGTTAAGGCGAAAGTTTCATATTTTTCTTCGGAGAATCATAATCCGTGAAAAAAAATGGGGGTTGCTATTTAAAAATTTAGAGTTACCCCCACCCCCTGCGAGGGGGTGAGTTGGTGGGGGTGAGTTTTGTGTTCAAACGAATCTACCCTCCAAGCTGAGCAACTTTTGCTACAAACTTTTTTTACGAAAACCTACCGTTCAGGAAATATCGAACCGGTGCCGGACTATTCCCCACCCTCAAAAATTCGTTTTGGGGGTGCAGGGAAGCTTCGGATTAAAAAAATTTTAAGGCAAAAGTTTCATATTTTTCTTCGGAGAATCATAATCCGTGAAAAAAAATGGGGGTTGCTATTTAAAAATTTGGAGTTACCCCCACCCCCTGCGAGGGGGTGAGTGGGTGGGGGTGAGTTTTGTGTTCAAACGAATCTACCCTCCAAGCTGAGCAACTTTTGCTTCAAACTTTTTTCACGAAAACCTACCGTTTAGGAAATATCGAACCGGTGCCGGACTTTTCTCTCACCCTGTATATATATATATATAGAGTTTCCCATCTAAGACAGAAGGCGCACTTCCCAGCAGAGCTGAGAAATATTTACCACTGCTGTGGCTCAGCTGAGACATGCAAACATAAAATATTAAAACATAAAAGATCAAAAACATTAAACAGAGAAGCGTGCACAACTAAAAAGGGAGTGAGGCACGCAGAGAGTCACGCCACATTGAGAAGGGTCCTTTTAAGGACAACTTCACTGGTTAGCAAGCTAAACACACTCCTATTGTTGTTAGTATTTATAAGCATGCGATTAACGGATTCGAACATGCCATAATTGGTGTTAGAGGAGTTAATGTGCAAAAGAGGTTCACCTCTCAGGTTGTAGTTGTTCACTCTAAATGACGCGCGGTTTCTTAAGAAACCAGAGTCCACTTTGTCATTCATCAGTCGATGAACGAATATAACGTCAGCGACCTCACGGCGCTTATGGAGGGAGCTTAAGTTGAGCAATTTAAGTCTGTTCTCATAAGGCGGAAGAGCGAGTGGGTCATCCCACGGGAGGTGGCTGAGTGCAAACCGGACGAACTTCCTTTGAACGAATCGATTCTACTAACATGGGAGGAGTAGTAAGGAGACCATACCTGGGAAGCGTAGTCAAGCAAAGGCCTAACCAAAGATACGTACAGGTGTTTAGTGACGAGGGGGTTGTTGAACTCTTTGGACCATCTTTTTATAAATCCCAGGACTGAATTGCCCTTGGAGGAGATATAATTGATGTGCGTGGAGAAATCCAACTTACTTTCTAACCTAACCCCAAGATCGATTACAGATTCAGTACGGAACACCTTGTTGTCAAGGAAAGTATAGTCAAAAGTTATAACATCACGTTTCCTACAAAAAGTCATGATCTCGCATTTACTAATATTAAGCACAAGGTTGTTGTTGGAACACCAAGAATAGAAGGTGTTTAGATCTGATTGCAGAAGTTTGCAATCCTCTATACTCCTTATGTGGCGATACAGTATGATGTCATCAGCGTAAATAAGGATTTTACAGTGCCTTAGCAGGGTAACAATATCGTCAATTGATATAATAAAAAGAAGAGGGCCAAGATGACTGCCTTGTGGGACTCCAGAGGACGCTTCGATGTTCTTCGATTTGACTCCGCGGAATAGAACATGGTAGGTTCTATCGGCTAAGTACGACTGGAACCAATCCACAAGGGCATGAGGAAAGCCTAATTTCTTTAGTTTAAGAACTATAATAGAGTGGGAGAGCTTGTCGAAAGCCTTACTAAAGTCTGTGTAGACACAGTCAGTTTGGCAGCCAGTGACAAGGCCTCTAATTGTGTGTGAAGAGAACTCCAGTAAATTAGTAGTAGTGGAACGGGCTGCAAGAAAACCATGTTGGTTTGTTGAGATAAGCCTCTTGCAGATAGGGGCGATAGCAGAATAAATAATAGATTCGAAGAGTTTTGGTATAGACGATAACTTCGCAATTGGCCTATAATTAGATATTTCGTTTTTACAGCCTTTCTTATGGACAGGTATTATAAAAGAGTTCTTCCATAAGGTTGGGAAGCGCCCTTTTTTTAGGGATTTTTGAAATAAACATAGAAGAGGAGACAGTAGGGCCCCTGCACAGGATTTTAGAACAGCTGGAGGGACTCCATCAGGGCCGGACGAAGTTCTTGTGGAAGTTCATTTATATGTTTCGAGATATCATCCCTGGTTATAGACAGGGAAAAGTTTTGAGCCGTTTGGATTGCATTGATATGTCGAAAATTGTCTTCATTTGGTTGGAATACAGAGGACGAGAAAGATTTGAGGAAGAACGATGCAAAATTTTCACAAAGTTCGGCTGAATTAGAACTAAGGGAGTTCTCGTATTGCATGGTGAAAGAATGCTCTGGGATCACCATACACTTTACCTTCCATGTTTCTGAGGTACTCTTTATAGAGGGTTTCGGAGAGAGCATGAAATTGGTCATAGCAATTGAGAAATGCATCGAAACTCGCAGTGTCTTTCTTCTTCAGGTAGGTTTTCCAGAGTTTATTCTTCAGGTTTTTGGTACGTCTCAACTCGTTGTTGTACCACGGTGGGGATGATCTGGGCGATTTCAACGGCTCGATAGGTACACAGGATGCGAAAGTTTCATACAGGATGGAGATGGAGTAAAATCTGGCTACATCGACATCCAACTCATTAGGTGAGAGCAACCAATTGAAATCGACCGAAGCGAGCTTGGATGAGAGTTCCTCAAGGTTGGCTTTTTTAAAGTTAAAGGTAAAGGTTGTCTCCTCTGGGATTGGCTTATTGTTAAAGACAGAACAATAGCTCAGTTGGAGAGGAGGGTGATAATTATCGACAGGTGACAAGACAATTGAGCTAGGCTTAACATTCATGTTGTCTGAGTCGGAAAAGAATACAAGATCTAACCGCCTTCCTAAAATATTATTCACACCGCTCATTTGGCACAAGCCGCAGGAAAATAAGGAATTCAGAAAGTTGGATTCCCTAGAGTTAAGGTTGTTTCCAGGAAGGTAGTTATCGTCATCATCGCAAGATACCCATTTAACATTGGGTAAGTTAAAATCACCCACAAGTAGGAGTTCATCTTTGGAGTCCATCATATCTTGGATATGATTTATGCAAGCGATTAGAATATCATAGAGGTTTTGACCTCTATCGTCAAGAGTGCTGAACATATCTGGTGGGATGTAACAGCAGATTAAAAATAAGTTGTTATGAACAAGGGAGACTTTGAGAGCGAGGACCTCAATGTCTAAAGTATTGGAAAAATCAGGAAGCGTTATTAAGCAACAGTTGAGAAGGTTACTACATGCAAGTAGTACACCACCTCCACGAGCCTCCGAGTCAATATATCTATCCCTCCGAAAAACTTGGAAAGAAGAGTCGAAAAGTTCGGCACTAAGAATCCCACTGTATAGCCATGTTTCTGTAAAAGCGATTATATCGAAATCGCTGGCCGAAGTCGACAGAAACACATCTTGGGGTTTGGATCTGATTCCCCTCACGTTTTGGTAATAGAGGGAAGGCGTCTTAAGTTTTTTGAAACCTGTAAAGTGTCAGAAATACGCTGTACACGGGTGCGGGGAATAAAACACTTTGAAAAGGCACCAGGAGGCCAGAACGTCGAGTCTAAAAGCTTTTCAGCAGTGTTGGGCGGTGCAGTCAGGACAAAAGACGCAACCGGTTTGGAAACATTGCTGATCTTCCTGCAGGAAACTGTAGCAGGATTAATAGCTTTAGCCCATAGAACGAAGTCGATTGGATATATTTTTCTTTATCGTGGATTTCGTTCCCAAAATTGAATGCCGGGATTTTTTGGAAAGTTTTATATTTTCTTCAACACCTCCCTCATTAATGACATATCCCTGTCTGAATAATCTTCACATCAAAAACAGTAATGGTCCAAACAATCGCCCTCCTATTTTCTTGCATATGTTTTGGCATATCGTATTTCCTCTTCATGTTATCTTCAACAAATCTTTATCGTGTGGTCCCTACGCTATGAAAGAAATCCTACCTATAAATCCGTTGATAAGCACTGGGTAAATATAGGAACATTCCTAAGCTTTTTGAAGAACTTCTTTATGGCAGGATTGTCCTTTTTAGCAACCCATACCTAAACGAACAACAACACGGCTTTCGGAAAGGGCGTTCAACAACTTCTAGCCTTATAGTCCTTATCTCCGAATTGCTATGCGGTATGGATATCGGCCTTCAGTTGGACGCTGTGTACACTGCAAGACCTTTAACCGAGTTAAAATTATTAAAATTTAATTAATTATCAGGTTCTGCCCTGGGGAATGGTTAAAATGATATCTAAACGGAAGAACGCAGGTTATCAAATTCCAAGGATTTCTATCTAATGAGGTCGAAGTAACATCTGGCGTTCCTCGGGTAGTCTACTTGGTCCTCCTTTTCTTCAATAAAGCCATAAAGGCTATTTATCTTTTCTGCGATGACGATAAATGTTGGTTTATCCAACATTTTCATAGCTTCCGGATGAAGTTGCATAAGCGAAAATGCATTTTCGTGGATAGAAGAGAATCGGTCCCGCAAAGAAGAAATAAGAGAGTCTAAATAAGGAATAAATATAGAACGTCTGAAGAAGTCTTCTACACTTTCAGACGGATGATTTGATCTGTGCTTCTGCCTTGCAGTAACTCGAGGGAGTTTTATTTCAACATCTAATTCGTCAAATGTGTTGAGCTTTTGCGAAGATGGCTGAGAACTCTGTCGAGGCGTCATTACGGTGAGAATGGAACAATTCTGATAATTTATCAATATGATCGTGTACTGTCTTTATATTCATGTTTACTTCCTGAAGTTTATTACAAACGGGTTCAAGCTTAGCCGAGTAACTAGCGATTACAAGGAGCGTTATGACATATGTACGTTGGAGTTGTTGCAGTCGCGTAGAGTTGATGTGCTTTTCCTTTTACTTTTGTTTTCGAATTGGGTGCTTTTTCCAAAAGATCTTTCAAAGCTTCTGTGATAGTTGCAACTCCGAAAATACTCTGATGCTTTTGTATTTTGCTGACCACCGTGTTTCACAAAACAGAGGGACATTACGGATCTTGTGACGTCATAATGTACTCTCTCTGAAAAAATTGATGATTTCCTTTGTTGTAGCAGAGGTATTTCTTACTTCGCAAACATCATTTAGGCCATTAATGACAAGATTCAAAATATGGTTGGCACAGTGGAAGAATAACGCCATTGGATATTTGTCATTAATTTGTTTTTGAACACCGCTAATATGACCAGCGATTGCAGCACACCCATCATATCCTTGGCCAACGAGTCGATTTAAATCCAAGTTACAATCGTCCAGAAATTTGAGAATAGTTTCTGCAATATATTTGGAGTTTAATTCTTCCAAAGGTACATATTCCAAGGATTCTTCACAAATTATTGATATTCCATTTTGTTGATCGCAGCGGAGATAACGAACACCAATTGATAACTGTTCAATTCCACTTTATATAAATTTACTTTCTGCAAAAATAAGGTGATTATTCCCTATCAGCGAATAACAATATAGAAACAGTTTTAAAATATGTAAATAATACTAAACAAATATTTATAAACTATTATGTTAATCTTATAGAAATGTCCGCTTAAAATAATATTTATGAAATATTAATATAATATTATAAAAATATTTTTGTAACATTTTAAAAACATTATTTTTAATATTTCACAAATATTTTTTTATTATTTGTACATTTATTCATTATACTGTACAATTATATATTATTTTGTACATTTATTTATTATTTTAAAAATATTTTTTTTAGTATTTCAAAATTTTAATTTTTTTGAAAATTTTGAAAATGTAGCAATATTATATTAATATTTTATAAATACATATTTTACAAATATTTTTTAAAGAGGACATTTAATAGTGCTAAAGTATTATTTACAATTTTTTTAATATTATAGAAATATTTCTAAAATTTGAATATTTAATTACATATATTTCGCAGATTGGCATATGGTTAACTATTTCAAGCCACATCGAATATTCTTATAGAATAAAATATAATTTGATAGAATTGGATTGCAACTTTTTTATTAAATTAAATGTTTAGAAACATTTGTGGTTTATAATATCTACAACCATGATGCATATATTAATAAAAAAAGAACTTACGTCAATTTATTTCTTGCAAAACAGAAGAGTATAATATGCACTGTTGTTTCTACAATGTAGAACACGTTTGGCATGCGGCAGAATTCCACATACATTTAATTTCTCCACACCACCTGCTGTTTGTGTTATTGGTCGTTATACATATTTTAAAAGTTTTCCCCGTCGTTTTTTGTGTAAATTTTTTATTGTGAATAACAAACTGAAAATTGGGCTTTATTATGTTCTCAGAAATTAAATTTAGGAATTTTTAATTCCTAATCCCCAAGATGCCCTCAGTGAATAGATTTTTTGGAACAAAAATTTAGGATTTGTAGTCTGCATATGAAATTTCTGTGAATCTAATGTTACGAAACTGAATTCTGAGACGATATCAAAGCCTGATTTCTATGTTTTTCTTCGTAATTAAAAAATGTATGAAAAACAAAATCTCATGTCTAAAGTAGATCTGACAAATCACCAAAACTTCCAACCACTACCCCTTCCCCCTTCAAAACGCCCAAAATTTTTGCACCTCCCCTGACAAAAATTCTGCCGGCGCCCTTGACTATAATTACTGCCAGAACCAACAAACTTTGGCCTTTTTCATAATTGCATGGTTGCTTGCCTGCTTTCATGCATATTTGCAAAAGAGCAACTGTCAGGTAAATCAGTTGCGCAATCTACAAACTTTGCATTTTTGAATGAAAGCAATCAGCTGCCAAAAATATGTATATGTCAGAAATTTGACGTTTCAAGCATAAAGTTTTTTCTCTGCATTTTGTGAGTTCTTTTACCGCTGAAAAATAAAACGAAAAAAATGGATAGAGAAAATGTGATTAATTTTATCGTCAGTTTGTTGATAGATAACTCGGCTTCATTAGATCCAGTCAGAAAATTTATAACTTCACGGCGAAAACGTAAGATAAATTATGTATCCTGTTTAGCTAGGCACTTTCAAAAAGGGAAAAATAGGAGAATTCCGAAAAATAAAAATTATTTTGATGTCATCAATAGGTTTCCTGACGACATATTTGCGAGTCATCTTCGAATGAACCGGCAATGTTTCAGGGTAATTTTGAATGTATATCTTGAAATAGATGTTACTTAAAATTTTATTTAGAAGCTTTTAGCTGAAGTGAGGCCTTTCTGGGTTAAGTGCTGTAACGCCCGACGTCCGAAAATTGAAATGGCAATAGCGTTATGTGTTACATTATGGGCATTAGCCAACAGAAACAGCTATCGAGAAATTTCAGACCGTTTCGATCTCTCTATAGGAGCTACCCACAATATTATTCTAAAAACTTGTAGAATTCTAACACGAATGGCACAAAAATATATTCGGTGGCCACGAAGTGACGAATTAACCGAAGTATCAGATGGATTTATAAGCATGGGTAGAAAATATCCTTTTCCAGGGGTAGTAGGATGTGTCGACGGAACGCATATCCGCATTTCTGCCCCCTCTGCAGATAGACTATACAAGATAGACTATAACAGAAAACAATTCCACTCTGTACTATTGCAGGTAAATAAATATATATTTTACATTATGTAAAACACTAATTTTTAATTTATAGATAGTATGCAATTCAAACCTAGTCATTACAGACGCATTTTTCGGATGGCCGGGTTCTAGCCATGATGCTAATGTTTGGAATTATAGCCCAATAGGCCAAGCATTGGATAGTGGCAAATTAAATTTAGGAGAATATCATCTGTTAGGGGATTCAGCTTACACCTTGAAGAAATATTTAATAACTCCATACAGGGATAATGGTTTTCTAAGCCATAAACAAATGAAATTCAACTATGCACTTAGCTCCACTAGGGTGTGCGTGGAGCAGACAATAGGAATCCTGAAGGCAAAATTTCAGATATTAAATTATTTAAAAGTTAGAAAACTTTGTAATGCTAAGTTTTTTGTGATAGGTTGCATAGTTTTACATAATTTTATACGTTTGAATTCTGAGTGCCCTAATATAGCAGTGCTGGAAATCATAAATCCTGATGAAAACCAGCAACTAGAAATCGAAAACAATTGTTCTGAAATGCAGGACGCAGTAATAAAACGTGACGTGTTGTGTGAATGGTTTTCGCCAAATTAATAGAATGCCAAATATTCAATAATGAAATAGAAGATGGAATAAAACATATGTTAGAAAAATAATTTAGACTTTTAATACTAATATATAACAGTCTTCTTGTCCTAAAATAACTTAAAAATTTATATGTATATATATATTTTCTTTTTCTTCACTCTTAATATTAATATAACATGATATATGGTCTTCTCGACTTTTAAAGGTTATAAAATAACATAAAAAAATAATATACTATATATGTATTTAAAAACAAAACAAACTTAAAAAATTAGTCTTCTTGACTTGTAATACTAAATTACTTGTTGGTTTGATTTTCTTGAGATTGCTTCAGCAATGTTTGCATTTGTATTATTGCCTCAACCTTTTTCAGTTCTACCTCGATCTTTTGTTTCTCTACCTCCAGAAACTCCTTGTGTCGGCGTTCTTCCTCTTTCTCTTGATTTCTAAGGAAATCTAAAATAGCATCCGCTTTGGTTTTTTTTCGGAGGAGTTCACTTTCTTCTGGGTCTTGAAGCTCCATATTACTTGCACCCGATGGATACATTTCTGCATCTAAGATATTCTCAACACCAAAAGATGCCAGGTTTTCTTTTTGAGGCTCCACACTATGTTTTTTCCCAAACGTTTCATCAAATACCTCATAGAATTCCCAATTTGTTCTGCATCTTCCAGTCGAAAGGTTCCTTTTTTTTACCCTTTTGTATGTGGTGAAAAGATTGTAAAATTTTGTTTTCATTTCCGGAGGTTTGAAAGGGAAAGATGGATCTATTTCCCTTATGGCACGGTATATAACACTCCAAAGAGTAGCTTTCTTCTTTTTTCCGGACATGAATTCCTTTTCCCTTGCTAACCTCTCGTTCAAAAGAAGTTTTATCCTTGGGGTGGTCCAACTCCCTTCGTCATTATTTTCGCTGCAGAATACATAACATTAATTCCAATAATAATTAAATTAAAATAAAACATACCTAATAATATCGGAAAACTCACAATCTTCTGCAAACGCCATTTCACTTTTGACACTTTTCTTCTTCTTTAATCAGATAAGCATGCGTACAAAAATAGTTGCAAGATTTGTGCAGAGTTGCCAAGCAGGTTGCAGTTTTGAACAAATGATGGTTGCACATTTGCTTTTGTGAATACCATGCAAATGATCGATTTGCGCAACCATGCAATTATGAAAAGGGCCTTTATCGAGAGGAGAGCCAAAGAATTCGGTAATATAAGGGTCACAAAAACACTCTTCTGTTCTCTAGTCCGCCCTATCCTTCAATATGCGGTCCTATCTAAAATTTTTAGACACTTATTTTAGGTAGATAACTTATGTTATTATTCACAACAATCAGAGTAAATATGTCCTTGCAACGGGCAAACACTAGTCGCTTGGGAGCACATACGGGGTCACGACGGCTAAACTTGACTAAAAGATTTAAATGGCCGAGGATGCTCACGCGGGCATACGACGGCAAATTTGAACCAAAAAAATTATCTGCACCAAACGAATTGTTGAATGTTCTTTATCGTTATGTTCAAACGTTTTTTGGATTATTATTCTTAAAGACTATGCACAAGAGAAACAAGCTTGCCAGTAAGTTTTTCGGAAAGTGTGTGGAGCGTGTTGGTGTGATTTTTATTTTAGTGGAACACTTTGTTATTTAGACGTGAATATTGCTTTCTGCCGTTTGTCACAATAGAAGTAGAAAAGAGAGAAGAGTAGTGAGTAATATACCTCTCTTAGTTGAACTCACAAGCAGTATTGGAGGAATCTGCAACTTCCGGGAAACTCGTGCGGCTATCAAGAGCTGCTATTGCTCAGCACTGGTTTATTGGTATAAACTTAAGACATTAGTCACGAAAGAACATATAATAAGGCGCCCCTGCCAGCTATCTTTTACGTTTTTTTCAAACACAAGCTTTGTTAACCCCCTATTCATATCCGACGTTGTGTCTGGTATTTTGGAAGTGTTATCATTTAATAATCATTTAATGAATCAACACATTACTGGGTTCATTACTCGCCGTGTTCGCCCACCCCTAAAGCCGGTACTGCCTATATTTCAAGTAAGCAGTAGTAGGATCGAATCAGTTCAGACGAGATTTCTCCTTTTTGCCCTGAGAAAACTCCGCGACCTGCATGACTACTAAGCCCTACCGCACTACTTGGTCAGGCTCAAAGTGCTTGATCTCATGCAGGAGAAATCATAATCTTGCGTTGCCTGTGACGACCTAAGTGAGAAACTTAAAGTGCAGTTTCAGTTTCATCCTATAAGAAATTACTCAGATCCCTGTAGGATCCGTAAGTACTATGTAAAGTCAGACAGTCAGTCTGGAATGATCCTCAGTCCAATAAACACATTTAACAGACTCGGGAGTATCACTATTATATGGCGCAGTCGGTGTCGGTGTCAGTAAAACTGAGTGTAAAGTGATTAACAGTTCATGGGAATTGTTCGTATAAAGAAAGCCAAGGAGCATCTGACGAAACCACGAGGGAGGCCACCAAAAAATGTGCGGTTTTTAACAAAGGTCGTTCCAATGGAAAATATAAGAAAAGTGGAAAAACTTAACTTAGAAGGCTCTAAACTTGCCGAAAATTGGAGGATTTTTTGGCAGAATTTTCAAATTTTCTGCACAGCGGCGAAAATAGACAAAGAAACTGAGGTAGTAAAAGTAGCGGTGTTCCTAAATGCCATTGGACCCGAAGCAGTCGAAGTATTCAATACCTTCGGATTAACTGATGAGGAGAAAAAAGTGTACCAAAATGTGACAAAGGCTTTTGAGGATTTTTGCCGGCCTAAAAAGAATGAAATTTATGAAAGTTTCATATTTAATAACCGAGTGCAAGAAGAATGTGAGCCCTTCGACAGTTTCCTTATGGACATCAAGAAGCTAGTAAAAACCTGTGAATATGGAACTATGGAAGAACGGATGCTAAGGGACAAAATCGTGATGGGGACAAATGATAAAGTTGTACAAAAGAAATTGCTAGAGACAAGTGATTTGAACTTGGCGAAGGCGATACAGTTAGCACGAGCAGCGGAAACATCTAACAGTCAAGCAGCTCAACTACAACGAAAGCCAGCGACAACCGTACATGCAGTTAGCAAACCACATGGAAGTAATCCTAACAATAGATTAAGTGATAGAAATAATTATTTCAATTTTAGGTCAAAACCAAATTATAATCCAGCTACAAAATCTTCAAATAATAGGCAGGTGAATAATAATAAAATATTAGAGTGTAAATTTTGCCTAAGAAGTCACGAACGTAGGAAATGTCCAGCATTCGGAGTAATATGCAATAAGTGCAACGGGAAAAATCACTTTGCGGTAGCTTGCAAATCAACCCAAAGAATGAAGTATACTGAGGTAAGAGAAATTAAAATAAAAAACATAAAGGAGGATAGTGATAATGAATATTACATTGATATTGTGGGGCAAAACCGAAAAAATAAATTAACATGGATGGAACCAATAAAATTAGAAAACGTTTTAATTGATATTAAATTGGATTCGGGAGCGGAGGCAAATGTATTGCCGTTAGATATTTATAAAAAATTAGAAAAGCCGGTATTAAATGAGGCAGATTTCAATCTCATCTCCCTCATAATTTAAAACAATAGGTGTGACAAAGTTAGAATGCTGTGTAAGAAATCATAAAATAACTCTTGATTTTGTTGTAGCAAAATCCGGTAAAACGCCTATTTTAGGACTAAGTTCATGTGTGGAATTGAATCTTATCAAGCGCGTTGATAGCATAAACGAACTGCTTACAAAAGAAATTATTTTAGAGAAATATTCTGAATTATTTGAGGGGATAGGGAAATTTGCGAGAAATGTAAAAATTGAAATCAAGGAAAACGCGGTTCCGGTAGCCAAACCAGCACGGCGTATACCGTTGGCTATCCGGGATGCAGTAAAAGAAGAACTTAAAAGACTAGAAAAGTTAAACATAATTGAGAAAAATAGAGACGCTGTAGAGTGGATGTCAAACATTGTTATTGTGGAAAAGCCCAACAAAAAGATTCGGTTGTGTCTAGATCCAAGGGATTTAAATAAGGGGATAAAGTCAATCAACTATCCAATTCCGTCGTTTCGAGAGATTAGTGAAAAGCTAGCCCATAAATCATTTTTTTCAGTACTCGATTTGAAGGATGGGTACTGGCAAATAGAGCTCGATGAAATCTCAACTAAATTGTGCACATTTAGCACACCATTTGGGTGTTACCGTTTTAGGAGGCTGCCCTTTGGAATAAAGACAGCTCCAGAAATGTTCCAAATGCTTAACGAAGAAAATTTTAAAGATATTCCCAATATTGTAATTTATTTAGACGACATCCTTGTCGCGACAGAAACAGAAGAGGAGCATGATGCAACAGTAGAGAAAGTGATGACGAGGGCTGAAAAGTTAGGGATCAAATTTAACAAAGAAAAATTCCAATTTAAAGAAAAAACTGTTAAGTTCCTAGGACATGAAATTTCCAAGGAAGGTATAATTTGCGACCCTGATCGGGTGAAGGCGATTGATAACATAAGGGGCCCAAAAGATAAGAAGGACCTCCAACGAATACTGGGGCTAATCAACTATGTACGTGATTTCGTACCAAACCTATCCCATGTTTCGCAACCCTTAAGGGAGTTGTTGCATAAAGGTAAAATATTCAGGTGGGAAGGCGTGCATGAAAAATGTCTGCGTGAAATTAAAAAGTTAATAAAGAATGCACCAAAGTTGCAAATGTTTGACACAAGTAAACATATTGCTATCCAGTGTGATGCCTCGCAACATGGCTTGGGAGCCTGCCTGCTTCAGGAAGGTAAGCCAGTATGGTTTGCGTCAAGATGCTTATCAGATACGGAATGCAGAAATTCTCAGATTGAGAAGGAGCTTCTAGCAATTGTCTTCGCATGCTCGAAGTTCCACTACTTCATTTATGGAAAGCAAGTTGAAATATTTACAGATCATAAACCGATCTTAGGGCTTTATAAAAAAGAGTTGTCAAAAGTATCCAACCCCACGTCTTCAAAGGATGTTACTTCGATTGTTCAAATACGAAGTAGAAATTAAACATTTAGCTGGGAGTGAAATGTTAGTAGCAGACATATTGTCTAGACATTTTGACCAAACGGATAATAATACTGAAATCCCTGATATTAACTTAGTCATACATTCGCTGAATGTTAGCGACAAGAAGAAAGAAATTTTTAAAGAGGAGACTTCGCTAGATCCGGAGTTAAAAGTAGTAGTAAAATATCTACAGGAGGGTTGGCCTAAAAATAAAATCGGCATTCCAGATAACGTAAAAATTTATTGGAGGTTAAGAAATGACCTTACTTTAGATGAAGGTTTAGTTTTCCTTCACGATAGAGTGATAGTCCCATTAAGTATGCGACAAGAAACTCTGCAGCACCTTCATCAATCTCATCAAGGAATTGAGAAAACTAAGGCGCGTGCTCGCAGTCTCATTTATTGGCCAGGTTTAAACGAAGCCATTGAAAACCTAATAGCGCAGTGCGAAATATGCCAGCACTACAGAAGTTCAAACACAAAAGAACCCTACCATCCCCATGAAGTACCTAATATTCCATTCGACAAAATTGGAAGTGATATATTTGAACTACACAAAAAAATATACTTAGTAGTCAATGACTACCTTTCAAAATATTTAGACATCATCCAGCTCAAGAACAAGACAACTAGCGAAGTTATAACTAAATTAAAGTAAATTTTTTCTTACCATGGCATTCCAAAAAAAATTATAGCAGATAATAGCCCATTTGGATCATTTGAATTTACAAAATTTTGTACTAAGTACGATATAGAAATTGTGACAACGAGACCTAGATATCCTAAAGCTAATGGATTAGCGGAAAAATCTGTTCACATAGCGAAAAATTTGATTCGCAGAAGCATCGATTCAAGTCAAGAGTTATGGCTTACCCTTTTAGATTACCGAAATACTCCAATTAAAAGCACGGACGTGTCCCCCGCGGAAATACTGATGGGCCGTAGACAGAGAACAATTTTACCAGCGCGTGAAACATTATTCAAAATTAATAACGAGCATGTGAAAACTATAAAAAGAAATAACACAAGAAATCGAATGTATTATAATCGCACGGCAAAACCTAAGAATAAATTAGTTACCAATCAAGCAATTTGGTTTCAGGGTGATAAATATTGGGAAAAAGCGAAAGTAGTGGCAACACATAGGTCTCCGCGATCCTATTGGATAGAAAAGGAAGACGGGACAGTCCTACGTAGGAACTCCTCAGTTTTAAGACCAAGAAAAGAATAAATAATCGAGTAAAAAGTTTATTGCATATTGAAGAATGCTGCACATTTCTTAACGTTATTGTAGCAACTGAGTTTTAGTATAGGTTAGAAATTTAAAAAAAAATTAAATGTGAATTGCTTTAATGATAAGGAAAAAGAAAGAACTCTTGTATTAAGCAAATTGTAATGCCAGTATATTTTAAAAGTAAATTCTACAATTCTTGATAAGCTAAGGAAAAAGGAATATTGGTAATATTTAGAATTGAAATGAAAGCAAATTTTTAAATGAATTGTTAATTATTAAGTTAGATTTATGAATCAAAAGGGGGAGATGTAGGATCCGTAAGTACTATGTAAAGTCAGACAGTCAGTCTGGAATGATCCTCAGTCCAATAAACACATTTAACAGACTCGGGAGTATCACTATTGCAATCCCTACTAACATAACTCCCACCTCTCTTGACGGTAGTAGTTAAATTTAAAGTAGTTGTCAATAGTTATTAATTTATAGTTGTTAATCCATAAGTTCCGCAGGTATGCTGCAAAACCCAGATGTATTATTATTTTTTAATGCTCGCATCGCATAGCCATCGGCGTAGCTAGAAATTTTTTTATGGTTGATTTGGGGATGGTTTTACCCCTTTAGGATTATCCCTAATCAAATAATTGGACTTCATTTGGTATAAATCATTGGATTATTATTTAAATTATCACGAAAACCTTTAAAGAGGGTCTTCTTGCGTCATTTAAGGTTGCTGTACTTCTCATTTTCAAAAGGAATGATATTAAATCTTCGATATCAAGACTGCAGACCTTTTTGGTCAACCGCGCAATCTTTAGCTATCCATTGTACAGCCTGCGAAACATAAAAAAAGAAAAAAAAAAAGAAAGAAAAAACATGTACCATTATAATTTTTTTTAGTTTCATCACAATTAATTTCACGTACACAAGCACGCTCACGTTTATTTGTGGAAAATAGTCTTTTATTGGTTTTCAGGGTTTGAACTTTGATTCGAAGTTTTCCAATTTCGGTATCAGATGGTATCCGGATATTGACTTGTGCAGTCGTTTTCACTTGCTTCAACAGACAAAAGGTTAAAGCGTGTCAGTATGGAATTTCTTTTAGAAACTTATAGGGATTGTAACTATCACGTCCCAATATAAAAAAAGTTCATGCTGGAATGGAAGTTTTTATTGCTTTCTCAAGAGAATTTTAATTTATTTTTAAACTTTTTATAATAGAAAAGAAAAATTAAAATAGATGAAAAAAGCATTATATCCCACTGTGTAGATTTTATTGTTTTCTGCTTATTGTTTTAGATGTATTCGCTTGACGCATTGTGCAGTAAATATTGATTATTTATGCATATTTATTTAAGCGTTATAATAATAACTTATAGGCTATGTTTAGCTCTCGGCTCGATGCATGCTGGGTCTAGTCCGTGCTGTTGTTGTCTATTCGTTTTTTTTTTCTTAGTGTTATTAGTGGTTTTTAAATTTTAATACTTTATTTCTGTTTTTGTTTTTAATTTTGCTTGATTTTAAGTGTTCTGTAGCTTAATATTAATTTTGGAGTTCTTTTTTTCCTGTTTTCTTTTGCTAAAAGTTTTTATTTTCTTCTCCATCTCGGAAGCTCAACAAAAGGTTACAGTTATCGTCCGGTATCGTGTCTCGTATCGCAGGAGAGCGGATCAGCTGTGTCGTGTTAATTAATGATTAAAAAATTAACTAAACTCATAATTAAATTCTATAATGTGAGGTGGTCAAATCTGGTTAATTGTAATTAGGTTAAATCTGTGTATTTTTAATTGCATTTCCGTTCATGGTTTCCGAAACGTCAAAAAGCTTCCAAATACCATACAATTCAGTGCAGTTCACTACACCAAACGCAGGAAGTGTGTTTTTTATATATGATCATTTAATTGTAGTGGAATAAGATCGTCGTGAATTGCCAGATTTGAAAAAAAAGTAGAAAAATGTTTTACACCGTATTTCGTGTGTAAAAATACAACTATATAAATAATTTACTCAAATTAAAATTATTTTACATGCAATTGATCACAGGGTGTTAGTGCACGCAAATCGAATGCGCGAGAGTGCGGCTGTGTGCATCTTATGGAAGTGTTTTGATTTTTTTAGGGACTGTTTTGGACAAGATTTTGTTTTTGTTGCTTTTTTTTCTAGTTTTGACAAATGTGTATATGAAATTTTGACAACGGAAATTGCCAGAACAAATAAGTACAAGAAAGCGTTCATTAGATTTTCTATTCAAAGTTGTTCTAAAAGGTTTGACGTTTAATTGCTTGTTGTCCAATTCTCTTCTATTCTGTTCTGATCTGTCCAGTCCTGAAAACTACTGAACAAAGCTATTGTCAATAGTATTTTCATTTCAAAATAATAACATACCTATCAATATATGTATATCATTGTTTTCGTCATGGCGGATCAACTATGTAAGAGGTGTTCTTCGGAAATTGCCCGTGACGGGATTTCCTGTGATGGGGTTTGTGGAGGCGTTTTCCATCCTTCTTGCCTCAAGGTCAGTAGCAAATCTTCGGCTGCTAGAGGGCCCACTTGTGGCGATTGCTCTGACATCAAACCCTGTCATGTGCTGAGAATGATGAAAGACATCTCTGACGCTTTTCTCGGTGATCACGAAAGAGTCATGGATCGTCTTAACTCCTTCTCCAGCAACATCTCGCATTTTCAAATGCTAGCCGATGACGTCCAGTCCAACAATGCCCGGCTTGACACGTTGTCTAACACCCTGAACTCTGTTGTGACCAATAGGGTCTGCTTGATTGAGAAATTTGAGAAAATTTCTTCCCGAGTTGCAACAGCACTAGAATCGTTAGACGACATGCACTCGGCGATACTTAATCCGGTCGCCACTTCTTCCTCCTGCACTTTTAGCTCCTCGGCTTCTGTCCGTCCTATATTGGACGACATAAAAAGGAATACCAAGCGTGTCAGGGTTGATATTGAATCGCTGTCATCAGCAGTGATTCAAAATCACAATGCCCTGAGCTCCCTGTCCTTAAAATTGGAGAGCGTCGTTGTGACAAATAAGACCTCCCCAGCGACGGCAGCATCTTATGTCGCTCTGCAGGTTGAGGAGCAGCCTCTGTCTTCACCCTGTCCCGCGCCTACTTCTCGTTCGGAGAACGTCTTCTTGCCACAGGAGGCCGGCAATTCAATTGCTCCTATTATTAAGGTGCGTCGTAAAAGTCGCAGGAAAAATCGAAATCGCCAAGCCATCATTGGTGACGGTGTCACCCCGAGTTTCTTGCCCCGCGTTCCAGGGATAGAATCGATCTCTAGGCCGGTCTCGGTATCAACCTCTTCGACCTTAATAGTGGCCAACCCCCGGTCACTGAAGCTACAGTTCCCCTAGAACCGTGCACTCCTCTGATTACGATACCGAGACCTTTAGATATCTTTATATCACGATTCTCTCCTGAAACTACGACGGAGTCTGTCTGCGAATATTTAAGGAAGAAATCTATAGACCCTGGGACTGTTTCATGCAGAAAAGTCAGCAAGGCTTCCAAGCCTGTTGCTTCTTTCGTTTTGTCTGCACCTCCCGTTATTGCCGAGACTCTTTTAGATCCTGGTTTCTGGCCTGCTGGTGCCCTTACCAAGCTCTTTGTTCCCCGTACCCGTACTCGAGCACATCACTCAAACGTTTCCATTCCGAGAACACCAAGGATGCCAAAAAACTTGAGACCCTTTCCCTCTACTACCAAAACGTAAGGGGGACAAGGTCAAAAACTAATGACATCCTTCAGGCATCGATGGCTAGCGGGTTCGATGTCATAGCGTTCACGGAAACCTGGCTTCACGAAGGCATTCTTAATGCTGAACTCTTCGATTCCTCCTACCAAGTCTTTCGGAGGGACCGTCACACTGACTCGGAAGCTCGCGGGGGTGGCGTACTTCTTGCATGCCGCAGCCACCTTAATTGTAACCCAATTTCGCTTCCTAGTTTCTCTAACCATTTGGACATTGAGCTTGTGGCTCTCAAGATCTCTTTTTCAAAATCAAATCTCTTCCTGTTGTGCTGCTATATCCTACCAGATATGATAAGTACACTTGACGATGGAGGTATAAACCTCTATGATATTCTCATCTCCTGTGTTGATTATAGCCTGAGTATGATGAACACTGGTGATGAATTACTTCTTCTTGGTGACTTCAATTTACCCATTATTCAGTGGGTATTTGACGAAGCTGACGATAACTACCTCCCCGAAGGCAATTTTAATTCTAAAGAATCCTGTTTTCTCAACTCCTTATTCTCACTTGGCCTTAATCAAATGAGTGGTGTGACTAATATGTTATGGGAGGCAGTTGGATCTTGTATTTTTTACTGACTCAGGAAACATGATTGTTGAACCCAGTCCAATAGTCATGACGTCCGTTGACAATTACCACCCTCCTCTCTCGCTCAATTACTGCTTGAACTCAAGGAACCATCCTTGTCCGAAGGCGGTAACCCATTCCTTCAACTTTAAGAAGGCCAACTTTAATGAACTCTCATCTTGCCTTGACTGATGTCAACAGCTTACTTTCCGCAAATGAGTTAGATGTCGATGTGGCACGGTTTTATGCCGTACTATATGAAGCTATTGCTTCTTGCGTACCTTTTGAGCCCCAAAAGTTGCGCAGTTCTACTCCACCTTGGTATAATAATGAGCTGAAGCATTTAAGGAATCAGAAAAATAGACTCTGGAAGACCTATTTAAAGAGAAAGGACTCTCCGAGTCTTATTACATTTACTGATTGCTATAACAGATTTCGTTTATTCTCTTCTGCTCTGTGTGGCGAATATCTCAGCAGCATGAGGGACCAGGTTTATACTGATCCTAGAAACTTCTTCAAATTTGTCAACTTCAAGAAAAAAGCTGATAACTACCCAAAAACAATGCAGCACACTAACTGGTCAAGTAGTGAGTCTTCCTCGATTTGCAACATGTTTGCTTCATTCTTTCATCAATCATTCACCCCTTCTAATTTTCAGCCTAATGACAATAATTTTCGTCACATAACTCTACACCGAGAGGCTACTAGTTTGTCTCTCTCAATCTCCATTGACGATATCATGAAACACATTGATGAACTCCCATACGATTTCACTTCCGGCCCTGACGGTATCCCTCCTGCTGTCCTTAAATCCTGTGTGGAGGTTCTCCAGTTTCCACTGAAAACCCTTTTTCAAAAGTCCCTGGATAAAGGGTACTTCCCTACTCTTTGGAAGAATTCGTTCATAATTCCTATTCACAAAAGTGGTAGCAAGAACGAAATATCGAACTACAGACCAGTTGCCAAGCTGTCTGTCATACCGAAGCTTTTTGAATCAATCATTTATTCTGCAATCGTGCCCATCTGCAAAAAACTTATTTCTACAAACCAACATGGTTTCCTTCCAGCTCGTTCCACTACCACCAATCTCCTTGAATTCACTTCCCATGCTGTTGAAGGCTTCGTTTCCGGTTGCCAAACTGATTGTGTTTACACTGATTTCAGTAAGGCATTTGACAAGCTTTCCCACTCCATTATACTTTTCAAACTAAAAAAGTTAGGTTTCCCTGAAGCCCTTCTATTATGGTTCCAATCCTACTTAGCTGACAGGACCTACCAAGTCCTTTTCCGTGAATCCAAATCCGCCACAATTGAGGCCGTCGTCCGGTGTCCCTCAAGGCAGTCATCTTGGCCCTATCCTCTTTATTCTTTCTATTGATGATATTGTTACCTTGCTGAGACACTGCAGAATCCTGATTTATGCTGATGACATCAAATTGTACCGTCACGTAAAGAGTATGGAGGACTGCAAACTTTTGCAAGTCGACCTCGACACCTTTTACTCTTGGTGCGGTAACAACAACCTGGTTCTTAATATTAGTAAATTCGAAGTAATGACTTTTTGTAGGCGACGTGATCCTATAATTTATAACTACTCATTTTCTAGTGAGGGTGTCCCCCGTGTTAATTTTGTCAAAGATCTCGGGATTAGATTTGACACCAAGCTTTGACTTTGACTTTGCTTCTCATATCAACTATATTTCTACCAAGAGCAGCTTAGTCTTGGGTTTTATTAAAAGGTGGTCCAAAGAATTTAATAGCACCCTGATCACTAAACACCTCTACATCTCCCTTGTCAGACCTTTACATGAATATGCGTCCCAGGTTTGGTCTCCTTACTATTCTTCGCATGTTGGAAAAATTGAGTCGGTTCAACGTAGGTTCGTTCGATTCGCATTGAATCATCTTCCTTGGGAAGACCCTTTAATTCTTCCACCATATGAATACCGACTTAAGTTACTCAACTTAAACACTCTCCACAAGCGTCGTGAGGTGGCCGATGTTGTTTTCGTCCACCAGCTTCTTAATGGACGTGTCGACTCAGGTTTTCTAAGGCGCCGTGCGTCGTTTAGAGAGAGCCGATACAATCTGAGAGGACCACCGCTCTTACACATCAACTCCTCTAACACCAATTATGGCCGATTTGAGCCTGTTAATCGCATGTTCATTAATGTAAATAAAAATATTAATGTTTTTAGCGTGAGCACTAACAAAGACCTGCTTAAAAGGAGGCTATTTGTTGTCTCATGACTGTTTGTGTGTTGCATGCAATTTTTATTGGTACTTAATCTTTTATGTTTGCATGTCTCAGCTGAGCCACGGCAGTGGTAAATATTTCTCAGCCCTGCTGGGAAGTGCACCTTCTGTGTTAGAAGGGAAACTCTATATATATATATATATATATATATATATATATATATATATATATATATATATATATATATCTATATCTTCTATATCTATAAAAATCTCGTGTCACAGTGTTTGTTACCGTACTCCTCCGAAACGGGTTGACCAATTTGCATGAAATTTTTTGTGTATATTTGGTAGGTCTGAGAATAGGTCGTAGGCTATTTTTTATACCTTTAACCAAAAAAACAGCTGCAAAATCCAAAAAAAAATGGTAATTTTAGGAATTTTCACTTCATTTTAGTTTCAATAGCTTCATGGCCTACCTATTGTTTGACAAATGTAAAAATGTCATTAAATTGAATCATTACATTCAGTGAAAATTTCAAATTTACGCAGCTGTCAAACAATAGGTAGGCCATGACGCTATTGAAACTAAAATGATCCATGGCGGCCGTCTCAAGACGGCGGTGTACCACTTTCTTCACAACCACCTCGACATGGGTATCAAATGAAAGGGTATGATAAGTAGAATACAATAAGCAATGTAGTATACAAAATATATTTTTAGATCCATGGCGGCCGTTTCAAGAGGCCGGATTACCACTTTCTTCACAACCACCTCAACATGGGTATCAAATGAAAGGGTATGTTAAGTAGAATACAATAACCAATGTAGTATACAAAATATATCTTTAGATCCATGGCGGCCGTCTCAAGAGGCCGGATTACCACTTTCTTCACAACCACCTCAACATGGGTATCAAATGAAAGGGTATGTTAAGTAGAATACAATAACCAATGTAGTATACAAAATATATCTTTAGATCCATGGCGGCCGTCTCAAGAGGCCGGATTACCACTTTCTTCACAACCACCTCAACATGGGTATCAAATGAAAGGGTATGTTAAGTAGAATACAATAAGCAATGTAGTATACAAAATATATTTTTAGATCCATGGCGGCCGTTTCAAGAGGCCGGATTACCACTTTCTTCACAACCACCTCAACATGGGTATCAAATGAAAGGGTATGTTAAGTAGAATACAATAACCAATGTAGTATACAAAATATATCTTTAGATCCATGGCGGCCGTCTCAAGAGGCCGGATTACCACTTTCTTCACAACCACCTCAACATGGGTATCAAATGAAAGGGTATGTTAAGTAGAATACAATAAGCAATGTAGTATACAAAATATATCTTTAGATCCATGGCGGCCGTCTAAAGAGGCCGGATTACCACTTTCTTCACAACCCTATCAAAATGGGTATCAAATTAAAAGGTATGATAAGTAGAATACAATAAGCAATGTAGTACACTCAATATACAGATTCATGGCGGCCGACGCAAGACCAATGTTCTTTGAGGCATTTCATCTGTGTAAAATTCATATCTCGAAAAATATTAAGTCAATGGATGGTTTTTATTGTTTACTATTGACTTATGGGTGCAGCGTAGGCGCACCGGGTCCCAGCTAGTATATATATATATATATATATATATATATATATATATATATATATATATATATATATATTTATGATTTAATTTATTTAAGAAGATAAAAATACAAGTTATTTCTCCAGGCACACGTATTTAGGAGTTTCTGTGGGCGAGCAATCTATTGCTAATGTTTACTTATATTTACTGGTCCCGCTAAAGGGCGCTTTCGTACATTTTATCTATATTTCGTAGGTTTTATCACTATTTTTCAAGAATTGTTTTGTTTTGCAAAACAAAATTATTAATGGCCTAAAATAAATGCATGGGTCAAGTATATTAAAACACGTGCGCTATAGTCGTTTTGGTGTTGCCACGCTACACCTCTTCCAGAAACACATTCATAGTATATAAAAACATAGGCATATTCGAATGCAACGTTGTATCAAAATTTCAAAGTGATCGGAGATTTTAGATTAAGAACAAACGCACATTTACAATTTTATTATAAATTTATTTTTATTTATAGAATACTGTATAAAAGTAAATTTAAATTCAAAAAGGAAAACATTTTTTTGCAGTAATAGATAAGAATCGAGGAGTTATTTTTGAAAGTCTTGCTTGCTTTCAAGTCGAGATAATTTCTTACGGCTTTCTAATGTCACTGCCATTATTCCTTCTCGATTCTTGTCTAAAGCACGTTTAGAAACATTAGCCAGCAATTGTATGTGTCTTTCCGTACCTTGGATGTGTAACGGAATTCCTGGGTCAGGCAGCGGTGGCTCGTCGTATTCTAAGTATTGCTCAAAATAATCATGCGGAATCGTTTTTGTAAACGGTGGCTCAAAAATAATACTGTCGTCATTTAAGTCAATCATATTCGTATAATCTGTGCAATTGAAGTTAATAATAGGTTTTCTATAAACTCTAACTCGCATCGGATCGTCCAGTTTATTTCGATAGTGTAAAATTATGTTTATAGCACTGTCGCGTTTGTCTTTTCTGTCATCAAACAACATTGATAACAAAACATTTTCCGAATGTGCATAATATGAATTGTCCTTAATTACATTATTTATCACGTCGCGTAAATTTGGCTCTAAAAACTGTGCCCAACGTATGAATTTCTAAAATAATGCGCTACCATACACGACAGAGTTATAATACTTAATATTGAAATACATTGGCGTATAAACTTTCATTATGTAGGCTACTAGAGTTTTCAAATTCTTAGATGGCTTATTCGTTGTCACATATAACCGTAATACCCTATTGGCCTTGGTGAGCCAGCGAGAATGAGCAATTGGCCCTGGTTTAATGTTAGCCAAATCCTCCGGAATAAAACCATTAGAAATCGCATTGGCCAACTTGTACAAGTACTTTAAATCCGTAGATAATTCACCTTCTTCTTCCATTGCTGGAGGCATATTCTCTAGTTGGATTTTTTCAAAATCAGCTACAACCTGTAAAGATTAGATGAATTAAAATACGATTTTATTATTTTAAACACATTATAAATAAGTAATAGAAGTAAAAATGGTATGAAAAAAGTTATAACAATTACGTACCGGAAGTTTTTCACAAGTTTCAATTTGTTTGTTTAACGTTCCGGTTGTCGTTCGTGGTCCAGTGGTGGATGATCTTTCTAACGTGTCAAACAAATGCCGCAGCGGAAGCTCGTTAAAGTGGATAAGGCACACAAACCAATGCAGTGGTCTGTGTAACTGTAGTTCGAATCGTCGCAATATTCCATTTTTATGCCAGTATTTGCTGGTTCACCATCACAGCATATGCCAATTAATGAATCAAAGGACATTCCTTTGTTGATGAAAAATTCGTTCAATTTTTTGACCTTAGTTTCCGCATCTTCATTTTCCAATTTTACGTAGCCTATTAATTGGGAATTAGGCTCCTTCAAAACAACTAGATGAGGCTCTTTTACCATCGTTTGATGAAATTTTTGATCTATTTTCTCTCTCGTTAAAGAATCATTTTTTCTGCCATCAAACGAAAATGCTATTAAACTGGAAGCGTCATACCGGTTACGAAGCACTTCTTGTCTACATTTCATTTTTTCTCTACGAACTTTTGCTTTATCCATAATTACAAAATTACCACGGTCATCTCTTACGTTAATGTCTTCCATAAGACATGTTGCCATAGCTGAAGCTATTCTGTCAGGCACACCAAATCTGTCACAAATCATAGCAAACTTCGAAGCATCGTATCTAGGAGTATAAGGTCCTCGTTTCGTTGGAGAAAGATCTTCTGCACTATCTTCATCATCAACATGGATATTTGTTCGATCAGGTATGTATGGTTGATCGCTGCTCTCTATAGTTGCTGGTATTATTGTAGATATAGGTACCTCCTCTACATTTTCTGTCGTATATTCTGGTATCATACATTTTCTGTCATTATGTTGATCTAGCATAAACTCTTTTAAGTGTTCTGGAATCAAGCCACATGAACATAAATTTGTTTTTAAGTCACATTCACATTTTCCGATATAAAATAATTCGTTTGTGGATTGTACGAATGCTCTAAATGATCTGCCTTTCGTTCTGTTCTTATCCGCGGTTTGATATCTGTCAAGCAAAGTATTCAATTTTCTACCAATACTGGTTTTGGCAATAGTTCTAATATTCAGTTTACCCCAAATTTCAAGCAATTTATCTACTACATAAGGAGTTAAAGTCTTATACGAGAACATTTTACTTTGAACTTTAGCACGATCGCCCAGCAAGAAATAATATCTTAAGATATCCACTTTATTTGGCAGATTCACACCACTTAATTCACTAGACACACCAAAAGCACTAATATCTTGAGAAGGCATATGTGTCAAACAACTTCCGGAGCTTGTTGATGCTATTTGGTCTTGCGAAGTAGACGGCACTGGATCCATAGTATATTAGGTTCTAAATGTTCTTATATACACAAATCAAATAAAAAATACTTATAAAAATAAGAAATACAAAAATTACTTTTACTTTTTTCACAATAGATTCGTTAACTCACGGCGATGCCTAGGAGCGAACTGAACTTTCAGGTTCCTATATCTATTTCCTAACATTCCTTACAAATCGTAATTTCGCGGAACTCCTAATAACCTATTTTACTATCTTACTTTTATTGTCCTGCTTTGATTTTCCATCGGCTATTTCTGTGGAGTATATTTATGTTTATTACATGTGTCGCCTACTTTTTACTCTTTCATACAATTTATTACCCGTAATTATTGCTATATTTCGTACCTACTTATATGTAGGTAATTCTTCTGAAAGGCCCTTTTATTAACCGCCGCAAAACATGATTGTCTCAATATTGCTTCCTGTGAACTAGGGGTGGGATTTCCCTGTTTTTGTTCACTATATTGTTTGTTTGATTTTTTTCCACTTGGACTTGCATTGTTTTACACCTATACGAATTTTAATACTTTCTCTTCTTATTAACTTTAGATTTATGTAATTTTCTTTATTATTATTAATTTTAAATTTATTGAAATTAGTAATGTTTTAATTGAGACCTGCCTTTTAATGGTTTATAATTTGTTTAACTAGAGAATGAGTATATTTATATTGTTTACACTTCATTGAAATGGCGCTAAAACAAGAATGAACCACTCCATGAAACATAAGCCATTTATAATTTGGGGTTGCTATAATAATTTTTATATTTAATTTAATTTTAAAAATCCGGAGGCTCAAATTCAACTTTCGAACTATGGTTTCTTGGGCAAAGTTGCTCAAAATTACCCACAGAATATCACTAGGGGGTGTAAAAGGTCGATTAAAAATTTGACCCGCCCTAATATATATATATATATATATATATATATATATATATATATATATATATATATATATATGTATGTATATATAGATTTTCATGCTTAGCTGAAAAGTGCGCCTTCTGTGCTAGAAGGATTAACTCTTGATTATAGACCTATTTTTCCTATCTAACTCAACTAACTTACTGGTCCTACACTGATGCTCTAAGCTAAATCCTGTTTAACTTAATTTATTAATAATGTCATTATTTTTGACTTTGGATCTATTTATTTATTTTGTTGTCGTAAAGCTTAACTCTAAAATTAACGCTGAGAAAATTCTATTAAAACAAAAACTTAGACAATTTAACAAATATTTTTTAAAATTTAACCTCTTACATCACATTTTTAAAACGAACTAAAAATTATACTCTTTTAAGGCAGAGTAAACTATATCGTTTGATTGTCCTAAGACTAGTGGAGACTGTTTTAGAGGAACTCGAACTACCTATTTCCCTAGCTGGTTTCGATAATGTGACTCTGCGAAGAACCTCTCACACTCCTCTTCTTCCTGAGTAAGTTTGCTTTTTTTGGTGGTTCTTCTATCTCTCAAAATTTACTCAGATAAACTTCTAAATCCATGGCACTGCAGTGTTAACTAGTAAAGGTGAGAATTCCCAAGGGGCTCCAGTTATGTAGGAAAAATTGACGTTCCCAAATTTCCTACAAATTGGAAAATCCTTAACGGAAAATTTTTTTAAATTCAATATTTGCAACAAAAAAAAAAAAAAACCAAAACTCCTAAACGGAAAATATATCTCACGACAAAATCCAAGTTGAAATAAGATACTTCCCTTCACGGGAAACGATGAAGACAAAAGCAATTTGAGCTTATCCGTCGTCGGCGAGATAATTTGGGGTCGTCCATAAATTACGTGAGGCGTTTAGGGGAGGGAGGGGGTCGAGCATAATCTCACCAAATCTCACGTGGGGGGAGGGGGAGTCTCGGCAAATATCACGTAATTTTTTTTGTTTTAAAGAAACAGTGTAAAATGCCGAGAAAACTGGGTTAAATTATATCAAACACGTTTCTCCATTAAAGATCGCCATTCACTTACAGGCCGCCGGTAGGCAGTGGCCTGTCAGACCAGGTCGACCAGCACGACTAAGCTTGACTCAGTCTAACTGAGGGATGATACTTCAGGTACCCACCAGACAGGCTGCGGCATGCAGATGAAATCATGATTCTCTACAGACACACAGGTGAAAACGACTGCTTAACATAGCAGATTATTAATTCAAGCGCAAAAATGTTCATGGTCTCAACGAAAGCTTCAAGGCGGCTCCAGCCTCACGTCGCGTCGTGAACACCCGCAAACAAGCGCAAACGCGAGTGTGAATGGTTTTCACGCTTAGCTCGCGCCTTGCTTTCTGTTACGAGTGGATACAGCGTGAATTCTTCCCCTCAATTCACGGCTCGAGAGTGAATAGAAGCTCAGATCTTCAGGCCCAAACTGACGATAAATTCGATTTTTGTCAGCTTTCATGAGCTGTAGGCATTCTTGAACTTCAGGCCATACATTTGGTGGCCGGTGATTGTATGGTAATACTTGGCCTCAAGGCTAAAACTTTCAGGCCACGGTCTGCCGGCGAACTGTATGTAAATTGGGATGTGGGTAAGGTAGGACACACAAGATGTGGGTAAGGTAGGACACACAAAAAAATTACCTCTAAAGGCTAGTCAAACGCGCGACTCGGCGAATGCTGCAGAGTACGAGCCAAGTAATACTGAACCGCGAAAAGGCCATCAGAATTTAGTGCTACAAGAAAGCACATGCCGAATTTTAGCGTAATGAAATGTTGGGTGAGTGCTCACGTTTTGGTAGTTGTGTGTCCACCACAAGCAGAAAAGCGAGGAGGGCAAGCAGTCCGCCTTATCAATTATCTCAAATAAAATCTTGTACACAAGCCCCCACATTCACACAGATGAACTTTTTACACACCTTTCACTAGATTTCACTACGGTTACGTACACGGATTTTATACGCGAGGGCCTTTCCTGCAGTTCTACATTCAAACTCTGTGGTTACGACCGTAATTTCGAATTTTTAATGTAAATACTATTGATTTTATAAAATTTGAAAAATTTCACGTGAGATTAGGGGGGGGGGTCAGGACAAATCTCACGATATCTCACCAAGGGGGGAGGGGGGTCGAAAAATCGCAAAAATCACCTCACGTAATTTATGGACGACCCCTTTTCGCAAATATTTGCAACCAAAATGTGTGAATCTAAAAGTGCAATACAGCAATTTTTGCGTGTTAAATTGCAATTATGCAATTACATGGATACTTTTTGAGGATAGTAAAATAACTTTTAATAACGATACGAAGAGTCTTGATTTTAACTTCGATCGCGGCGCATCGAATAAAATAATTTAAAGAAAAAAAAACGCGGTCGGTGGTGGTCACGCTGGCATCGTGGCGGTTGCTTCGGCACCGTGGCGGCTGGCAGTACAAAACTCATTTAAATTGCAATATTTAATAAATTAACGATTTTTTAAATGCATTTTAAGAATAAGTTCAAAAGCAGATAATAAAAATTTAAAACTAATAAATAAAATTAAAAAACAATTTTTTTGCTGTGACTAGTAAATATAAAAGAAAAATAAAAGTAAATTAAATAATGATAAATTAATATATCTATTTTTGTAGAAAAAATCAAAAAAAAAATTGTGCTAAAAAATAATTATTGTGAGTGAGGATCTGGGTGCACCAAGGCGTTAATACTGGTGGTCAAGGCTCCATTGATCTCTAACCCAAGGCTGAACCTAACTTGAGGGCAGTGTTAGCGTCTGATGCAGCGTAAAAAAAACCCAGATCCTCCAAAGAATCAACGCTCGGGGTGATCAACAAAGTGCCTCTGCTCCAGGCGAGTAAGCATTCACCCCAATTAATTTCATCGAGGGACTTTCGTGGGCTTCATCCCTGCCCCAGGAGACGCTCTATGTCCGAGGGCCAACAAGGCGGCAGCAGCAAATCTGAGACTCCCCACCGAGGGACAAATACACCAGGCCCTCCAGCCCTACCATGGTCCAACAAAACCCCAATGGACTACCAGGCTATTCAACGAGGGATTCAATCCACAACACTAGCAGCTAAATTAATTCCTTCAAGCGGCTAACGCAGCAATAAGTTTACTGTATGTACAAAATTTAATATTTGCTTAACATTAGTATTAGATAGGTTTTTACATACATATATATATCGATTAATTTTGTGACAACTAAATAGACAATAAATAAAAAGTTCAAGGTTCCAAAAATAATACAACTAAAAATAAAATCAGCAAAAAGATTAAAAACTAAAGGCAAAATGACTAATTGTTATTAATAAAAAAAAATATTAAAAGTTTAAATTATGAATTAAATTCGATTTAGGAAACTTTCAAGTGCCTTTTTCCTCTTTGAATTTATTATAATAAACAAAAGCCATTCCATTAAAAGAGATATTTTTTTTTTATTAAATGTTAAATGCGCCTTAAAGCATACTAATTAATACGGCGAACACTTATGTAGATTGTAACTATATTTTGTGTAAACATAAAAAAAATGAAAGTTATTTTAAATTTTCTTAAATCATTTAAGGGTTTGAGTTGTGCGTCTATTCAAATTACAATCATATATGATACGAGCCATCCCCATCTCTTTTACTTTAAATAAACAAAAAATACTACATACCTAGGTAAAAAAACTTTTGATAGAAAAAAAAAATAAATTAAACAAAAATATCAAATCGTGAATTAGATGGGTGAATTATAAATGATGAATTAAGTAAGAAGAAATCATTAAAAGGTATGTAGTGCTAAAATTCTTCATTAAACTTATATTTTTATTTTACATAAATATTGATGAAAAAAGCGTTTTATATAGCACATGTCGACATATGTACCTATATAATGTACAAAACCCAAAGTGAAAAGTCAAATTAATTTTGTTGCCAAAATAAAATAAAAACAATATTATTTCTAATGATTTAATTAACTCCATTCAAAAACTTAAAAAGCTCTATTATATCTATTTTAAATTGCAATTAACATATACATATGTGGCAAAAACAAAAAATTATAAAGCTAAAGCAGAAATTTTTTTTTCTTATTTTTACCAATGTTAGGAATTTAAGATTAAGATTCGTCGATTTTTTTTTAATTGAACAATGTATAAATGAAAAACAGTACGAATAACGCTGTAAGTATTTTGTTAAAATAATTGAAAAATTTCTCGATGACAGTCACATGTATTGGTTAATGTTTGTAAACTTTGTAAATTTTTTTCAAAAGGAAATGTTTTCTCACTTTAAAGCCTTCACTTTACATCACCAACCAACAAACCGAGTACCTATTTAAAAGAGAAGATTTCATTTAATAAGTTTTTCTAAATTTACTGGAATGGAAGTTATCTGTTGAGTACTTACTTTTCTTTTTCATTATCATTCCGCCACAAACATCGTCTCGAGCAGTTTAAATAAACGTTTGAAATAAATTTTCAAAACTTTACATATTCAGCATTGGTTTTGCCCAGTAAAAGATTGGATGTCTAGGCTCTGTGAAATGTATGGTGGCTGCATGTATAATATACACCCCCACGAAGGCACACAAATCTCAACCAAAGATTAAATCGAAACCAAAACTTTTTAGGGTAGATTTATGGTCATTTTATTTCCAACTTTGCGCATTTCTTCGTTCATCCCGGCATAAGCACCACTTGTTGGGACACAATTCAATTTTGACAGTAGAAAGATATATGACGCGTAGACACAGGACGATGGAGGGAAAGGCTCTGCCTTCTGGCATGGCTTTTCTATATGCAATGAGAATTCTCAGGACTCCGTGGTAATCCAAATAGACTTTCCAATTCCAGCGTTGTAATGTAGATATCTTACGTCATATATTCTGGAATTTGATCTGACATTCCGCAGGCAAGTACAAAGTAGTGTAGAAGTGGTGTAGCACGAATCCGGGTGACTCGCTCATAAGCAGCAGCCCAAGGCTGTCATGATCTGTGTGTATTGCTACGCATTTCATGCTACCGAATATGCGAATATTACAGGAGCCTTTATCCTTGCGTAAACTTTCATTTTGTTTCATTCCTTTGAAATTGATATTTGTTTGGGTCTTCGTCACAGCTCAGACTCCACCAGGGATGATTTATTTATTGTTGAAGATTTGTTTGCCTTTTGCTAAACGACAAGGACAGGCGACCTATTTTTTTCTTAAACGAAAACTGGAAGCCACTGCCAATAAACTGCTGGTTTGGCGTTTTATTCCGATCACGTGAGATAGAAAAGTTTATACCGGAATGAATAATTTTATAGCATGGCAGAATTCAAAATGTTTTCTCTCTAAAGGCGGGGATAATCTGTTTTCGAGCAGGGACGACTGGGGAAAAGAATGCCATTTCCTGAACCGTGTCAAGGGAAAAATATATTTTTTATATGATAATCAGCAGGGGATAATTTTTCAAGTAATATTAAATAATCCGTAATTTTTCATAGTTGAGCTTAACGCATGCATATGATAGCTTCACAGTCATTTTTTATATTTCTTTAAACAAATATGCCTTAAAAATCAAATCCAAACCAAACTAGCCCTGGAGAAGATACCGAATTATTTTGTTATTTAGCTTCAATTTTTATACAGAAATGATACACAAAGTTTCAAAAGAAAACGTGAGTCAAATAGGATTTTTGTAATTCGATTTATTTCGCTAGAGATTTAGAAGTTCTTAAATTGTTTGTAATTCTTTATTAGTACGAGATTCCGATGTTTTTTTCACGAAGGCTTAGTTTTCCTTTGACCCTTGTCACTTTGTAGTGATAAAGTTATCGGTAGTAGATTTTAAAGCTTGCCTGGCTAGAATGGAATGCATGCAGCGCAAATGTCGGTCTACTTTCAACTTTTTCTATATATATAGCCGCATGCGTCATAGCACACACAATCATACGCTTCTTACTTAGATATTTGGGTTATGTTTAAAAGTCGGGACGGAATGCAACTAAGCAATTAGCTGTTAGTCGAAATTCGCCGCATATGATGGAACCGCTGAATGCAACGCAGGGACGCTTGTCTGTCACCAGCTTGATATTACTTGAGAATCAAATGGGATTCGTGTGTGGATTCTCAATTTTATAAGTTTTTAATATTGTGAATAAATATGGTTACACAGAGAAGTGTTTGTTTCATTTACAAATAAAGCCTCTTTAAGATATGTAACTCTTAAAATAACACTATTTAAATATTCCATAATTATTCGGCAAAACTAACCGAATATTCCGCCGAATAAGAACATTAAAAAATACGCCGAATATACCGAATACGAATATTCGGCCGAACATTCGGCGCATCTCTGTATGTATGTGTACTTGGAATGTACTTTTTTGCCCATGTTTACAAATTAATTAATAAGTGGATGAATAAACAATTTTGATAATAAAATAATTATTTCTTCCTGGCAAGAACTCTAAATTGAAAGAACGGTTAACTAAGGCCACATATGTACGTCAGTAATTGAGTTACTCCGCTACACACCTATCATCCATCATCTGCGATAGCTTCGATATGTATTATTCCTTTAGTGATCTTTAAACATAAGATTTCTAGTATTTCGGCTTGTTATTTGTTTGAGTCATTCTAATCTAATTTGTTTAAAAAATTCGAGTGGCTTTGAAACATTAAAATACTAGCTGGAACCCGGTGCGTCCCGCTGCACTCATAAGTCAATAGCTGGCGTGTTTCAAAATCTCCTTTTCTTTTACTCTGGAGCGGAGAGCGTTTGCCCTTGATCTTTTGAAGTGCTCGGATTTACTTCTAGCGATGACCTTGTTCAGCCTTTTCCTCGCTTTCTTATATCTCTGAAGGAGTTCATCGAAATCAGGACGGTTCCGATTTCTTTGAGTTCTCCTTCTCCCTTTCAGGCAGGCCCTTCGGCATTCGTCGATCTCGGCGTTCCACCAGAAGTTTGGTGGGTGTTGCCGATTGCCGGCGTGCCGAGGCATGGATGCATCACATGCCTGTTTTAGTGAATCTACGATTCACTCTGCCCCTTCCCTGGCACCTCCTGCCGACCTTGCATCATGCAGGAATACTTCCTCGAACACCTCTGCGCCGAGTTTCTTTACGGCCCATCCTCTGGCCGTTCCGTACCTAAGATTCCTCTTTTCTATACGCTGACCAACCTCGAAGATGATGGCTTGGTGGTCGCTGTGCGTGTACAAATCGCTCACCCGCTACTGTAGGTCCTTGGCCACTGAATCGCTGACGTAAGTGATGTCGATTACAGACGATCTCCCACCCCTTTGGAAAGTGTTTTCGTCTCCGGTGTTGACCAACACCACGTTTAGTCGCGAGAATACTTCCAGGAGTATGCGCCCTTTTGCGTTCGTTTGTCGACTGCCCCATTCGACAGCCCAAGTATTGAAATCACCCGCTAATATTACCGGGTGATGGCGGCTCGCGTCGGCGGCTAACCTATCCAGCATCGACTCGTAATCGTCTAGTGTCAGGCTTGGCGCCGCATAGCAGCTGTAAACGTGTATTCCGCCTACTTGACAGTCCTGACCGTCCATTAAAAAATAAAATACACTTATTATATTTTAAAATAAATTTAAACTTTTCATATGCTCCCCCCCTAATTTCTTGGTTTATGATGAAATATTATAAGGTTTTTTTAATTTAGCGCTCCAATATTTGGTAGTGTGGTAGGTAGGTGGTAGTTTTTTTTTGATGATGTACAACGATACATACCTTGGTACCAGGGCGGGTGTTGTTTTGATTTTTTTTTGATTTACTTTGGGAGGCGGAGCACACTTTTCTTTAACCACTTCTATTACACAACAGTTAGGCAGTTAGTCTATAAGATGGCTTAATGTTTTTTTATAACTGAAGGTTAGGATAGTTGACGCTTTTTTTATTATAATAAATGAATGTCGTACCTGTAGATGTGTGCAGTTAGTTATTATAGTTATTCCTTCAGCATGACAGGCTAGGAGAAACAGGATGGGCTAGCGGCAGGATCAATTTCTCTTCCGCCCGTAATTTTCAGGTTTAGGCATCCTACCTTCTCTCCCTCATACGTACTCCGCGTCCGCCAAGATGGGAGCACGCTCACAGACAGGTAAGTGGTGATGACACACTTCAATAGGTGGTACCTCAAGGGTCTCAACACTCCACGATCCCCCGGCGAGCCAGCCCTACTTTTGTGGCCAGGGGTACCGCTTTGAATGTTCAGTTTTTTGGACGTTTTTTATTTTGGAGTGACAAATTTTTGGTTTTTGTTGGTGAACTTGAAGTTATATATATATATATATATATATATATATATATATATATATATATATATATATATATATATATATATATATATATATATATATATATATATATATATATATATATATATATATATATATTATATATATATATATGTGGTTATCAGAGAGTTTGATGCGGAATCGGGCCTCAGGAGAACTAAGAAACGTAGCCCAAAGCCCAGCAAAAAAATGGAAAATTTGGAGACTATTCTTTTAATGGATATATGGAATGATGGAATGAATGGGGAATTATGGATAAAACAAGCATAAGTTTACGGAATAGTACTCTGACCATGGATATTGCAACAAAACTTTACGCATCTATGATCGATTATGTCAATAACGCACGCAATAATTTCGATCAGTACGAATCGGCCGCTAAAGAGGAAAATCCAAATACTGTGGGTATTGATTGGAAGTCTGCAAAACGTCTTCTTCTACAGCCAAACGTCGTCTTCTCCAGCTAGTCTATTCTTCTTCGCAAAACGTCTTCCCTCTATCTGTAAACTGCAACCTCTTTGTAATTTTAAACCTTTATTGGCAAACTGCTTCTCCAATTCCCAATTTTGAACTGATTCATAAATTAAAATTAAAACATAAGAACTTATATCGATATGACAATTAATTTCCATCAAGTCTTCTAGAAAATATACTTTTATGCAGTATATTTTCAGCAAGTAGATATTCATAGATATCCATTCCCACAACACTGACTATAAATATAAGTCTAAAAGAGAAAGAATTCGCAGCACACACATCATATTTTTTGAAGGATCATCAGAGAAGAGACTGTACAGTTGAATGGCAAAGAAAAGTAGATACTTTTTTTATGTGATAGACTAGAGGCTTAGGGAAAGCAGCTCGAGCCGGAAAATAGAGAGAAGAGAGAAGGAATGCACATCCTATATATTTTTATTCCACCAACTCGTAACCATTTCGCGACTTTCCTATAATCGACACATTATATGCACATTTAAAAAACTGTTCGGAAACATACCAAGAAATTGACAATCGTTTTAGTTTTCTTTGTAAAGAGGCCCATACACGGTCGAATAATATGCGCAACGCAGCCCGTTGTGCAAACATTCTCCCCGGGCGGTTTGATGTGTTGCGCAACTGTTTCATGAAAATAAAACGCGTTTGAAAATTTTTGGGCAACATAGACGGAACTGAAGTTTGTGGAAGTCGTTGTGTAGTGTATGGGCAATCACATATTTTTCGCAAACACACATTTGCACAAATTGTTCGCTCGTGTATGGCCCCCTTAAGTCAACAACAATCGATTCTGATGAGTTGTCAAATAAATGCAAAGAATTTGCCGAGTTTTATCACGAGGATATTAATGCATATGAGCTTAAAACAGTATGTACGCATTTAAGCCAGTATTTAAAAATCATTGCAAAGGAATCACCGGATTTAAGTATCGCAACCTTACATAAGCTAATTAAGTCTGAAAAATTAGAAGAAACTTTTCCAAATGTTGAAGTTGCTACAAAAATATTCCTTTGCTTAATGGTTACCAATTGTAGTGGAGAGCGCTCAATGTTTGTATCATACTCCAAAAAGGCCCCAAAGCGTTGAGCCTCCAATTATTGAATTTGTCGCCTTTTTTGTACCGCGGTACCACGTCGTCTTTTTTGTATCGCGTCCTTCGCGAAAAATCCGTGAATTACCTCCGATCGGCGACTATCCGTATCACGCCCGATAGATCTGAAACTTTGGGAATCGTATTTTTTTTAGAAAAAAAAAAAAAAAAAAAAAAAAAAAAAAAAAAACAAAAAAAAAACAAAAAAAAAAAAAAATAGATCTGAGTTCTTTAGCATTAATTTAAAGAGTACCTCCCATACAAAAGTTTCGGATTTTGTTATATCTTACACCAAAGCTACTCGAAGGGCTCGAGATAGAGGAAAACATGTATCTCGTAGGAATACTCGCCGTACCCGAAAACCCCTGAATACAAAATTTCTTACCAATCGGATGAGCGGCTTCGGAGTCTATAAAACATTTACACATAGACAGACAGCCACACAGATAAACTTTTATTTGTGTGTATAGCTTTATAAATTATAGCCTATATGTTTTTCTGATGTTACAAAGTTTCATTAATATTCATTAAGGAGTTTTTGCGTGAAAGACTAACAAACACCCATACAAACTTTCGCGTTTATAATATCAGTAAGATTTCGAATTTTTTATCACTTTTCATGGAACATGCCTATGTAAGTACAAAATAAAATGCTGTAATTATAAACTTTTTGCGGTATGAGCAGCCTCCTACAAGTTTTAAGTCTGTGTTCCTACTACTTTGTTTACTTTAAAAGAGCTCTGGAAAAACTCGTATGTAAATTTCTATTTTTATGCAAAAAAGTCTGTAAAAGTAATTAGGTTCTCGTAGTTCTCATATGTCATTTGCGACTATATTATGTTGCAACGTCCTTTTAATCACATTTACAAAGTGGAAGTTGACTGGTGTAATTATAACTAAAAATAATAACGGCGTTGTAGGGAAAAGTAGCTGGCTGTTAGTAAATCATATGTTTTGACATAAACAGCAAATTCTAGCCAATTTAAGTGGTCGTAACGTTTACCATACTTAATTTCGCATGTCAACTAAAATTTTATTCACAGCCCCATAAGACTCCTCGCAAATCAATTTAAACCACACACCGAGAGAATTTTTAATGCGGGGGTATTTGCATTCGAGGGTGCAAATTTGATCGATCTTTCAATGCTTTACAGCGTACGAAAATACGAGCTACTTCATTCGAAATGTACACAGAAATCGTTAAAAATGTTAATTACCTTCATGATTACTGATTACGGCTTCGAAATTAAAGGATACAGTGAGTTTTTAGCTTTGCTTTCGCCTGTGGCCTTTTTGTCTGTTGTGAATGTTTATCAAGTTTTATGAACAGCTTAGAATGACAAAATTCACAAAAGTCTTTTGATGTGCTAAAAATAATGACGTTACCTTCATTTTACGACTGTTCTCGAGTTTAATTTTCCTTTTTATGGGATTGCTTTCCACTTCTGGGAAATAACATGACTCAAAGGGCTTACCTTTTCACTCCTACAGCTCACTCGGTCTTTACTGCCTTAAGATGAAGAAAGTGCCAAGGTTTTATATATTTTTTTATATTTGGATTAAAGGGAAAGTATAAATTAGGAATGCACCATATAAATAATCGTAAGGTAAGCACATTCACCCTATATTGGCTAGCCTAGAATGATGGACAGCGTCGTTTTCTTGAACCCAATATTGGCCAAGGAGTGCAACCCCTAAACATATCTAATCTCAGAACAAGCGGGACTTTCTCCGAGTGGAATGATTTTTATGATTTAGTATATACCAATAAATTATCTACTTAATATAATAAATATATAATTTTAATGATGTAATCATTAAAGAAAAGTGTAAGTGAGTAATGTAAGGTGTTTCTATCGTCTAGTTGCTAGCGTTTAACGGAACATTCCTTGTGTGTCGGCTCAGCGCTCTTAGCATCTCATATGTGACATTTTGATTGACCAATTATACCATCTGAAAGGTCAGAAAATGGGCATAATAGGTCAATTGGTTTGATTAGTTGGTCATTGATAGAACTATTTTTATTAAACACTAGCAAAAACCCGCGTGCGTTGCAACTCCTTTTAATAAATAAAAATAGGTGTGCATAGTCCAGGATAAAAAAAGATATAAGAAAACAAAGAACGAATTTGCAAAACCTGATTAATTTAGGGTAAATAAAAAAATGTAGCTACCTATAAAAAATATGTTACCTATAACTTTTTTAAAGCTCGCACCAGCACTAATCTTGAAAATTTTGTACTACGTGCACAGCAGACACATAGTCATTCATATTACGACTCGCGCGCATAGATTTTGACGTTCCCAGGTAATTGGCACCTTGTACAGAGCTTCCCCATGGCGACTTCAACATTTTTTCCCCAAAGTTAATCTCTGCTAATGACACTGCTACGATAACCCTGTGATGTGTGATCTACCATCGGTTCCGTGGTCGAAGTAGCACAGCTTAGTTTTTTTGCGGGGAGTTTTTGGGACATTACGCAATTTTTGACTTGTATTTACACGGGGGGTTACATTTTCTGCCTTGCCGGCAAAGTTTTTGTGGTACCAACATGCGTTTTCTTGTGAGGTTGCGGTGTAGAAAAATTAAAAGTAAAAAACTTGCACAAAAAAACACACAATAAAAAAAAACAGTGACAAAAAAACGTGCGCATTCTAACGCGAAGGCCCATTACCCTTCACTAGACTCAACGACCGACCGGATCGACGAACGACACGAGTAAGTACCCTTGCTTCCTACCCTCTCTTGCATCAAGGACCTGCAGGTGCCGCGGTTAAAATCTGTCGGTCGATGAAATTTGCCCCGTCTCAAAAGGCATAATGGGGCGCATCCACAGGCCAACTGGTTGCCCAAACTGAGTTGTGTTGGCACTGAATCGCAGCGTGTATGGGGCAGTTGGCAAACTGATTTGACAGTTGGGGTTGCAGTTGGGATAAATCAAAATCTTTTAATTTTATGGGGGCGGGGCCTACAGTTTGGGCAACTAGTCGCGCTGTGTATGTTGCAGTTTGGCAAACTACTTGCATTAAATAAGCGTGAATTCGAAAATTATATTTTTTTGCAAGAAATTATAATCATTGTATTGCATAATTTTTAATTTAAATTATGAAAGTTCACATAATATTAAATTATTTTCATAATTTATATGTTTAGGATTTAATTTATATTTTAAAAACATACAAATATTTATATTAATAATTAAAAATTTTATAATTAACATAAAAAATCATTACTACCCATTTTTTATAATCATAAAACTTAATCGCAGGTTTTCTACAATTTTATTTAACGTTCAAATTGCCTATAAAATACTGAATTGACAGTTGAAGCAGTGGCGTAGCGTGGATTTGTGCCACCCGGGGCGAACCATAAATTTGCTGCCCCCTACTTTCGAATTGATTCTTTTAATCAATGAATCAAAACCCAACTTGAATTTCAAGTAATTTTCAATCCAAGAATTCAAGGCATCATGTAAACGCAATGAATTATATGTAACTAATGAATGTTCGGTATAGTGCGCGCCAAAATAAATGGGAATTTTACGCGCAGGTGAGGAAATGACAACTCCACATACATTAACATTCCGTGTATGGATAAAATTCAAGCGCACATGCATTTTAATTTCCCTTTTGAAACTCGTTTACCGGGAACAACACTCCACCATAGCACCTGACCAGGACAAGAGTCGCGTAGTGAGACGGATTGAATTGTTATTGAAAATATAAATGAGCGGGTGATTTGGGGCTTTAAACGAACGGAATGACGAGGTGCACTTTTCTTTTCGAATCTACTTTCGTGGTGTGGATTTGAGACTTTCACTGCGCACCAAAAATCGATTTTGAGATTTCCAATTGTTTTGGCGCAGGCTATATCCGTGCTTCAAGGTTGGCCTAAATTATAAACTTTAACAAACCCAGAAAGCTGGAATCAGTAATTTCTATTTCTCTCTGTAATTTATTTCAGGCTGTCTTTAGATAGATAGCCTCGTAGACGCGCGAGCTTAAGCTTAAACTCTTCTCTGTTCCAATATCTGGAGGTTTCATTTCCCATCATCGTAGCACAATACTATTACAGGCGATTTTAACGACAAATGCGGCAGCTGTTGGAGCCCTTCTCAAACTTCAGCATTTACAGCCCGCGTCATAAAAGAAGGGAATCTTAATATCGCTGTTTCCATGCACATTGAGAGTCTCATACAAGAGAGCAACGTCACTCTGTTTGTATAAAAACGAACGAACGAACTTACAACAAAACTACGATTCAACTGAAAATAAACAATTGAATCAATTTTTCACCACAATCTAACCGACTGATTTATTCACAATTTGGCAATCCGCTGTCAGCTGCCAATGCACACCTATCGTGTTTGATATGCGCTAGTCCAGAAATAAGGTTCATATTTATAGTCCAGAAATAAGACCAAACCCAAATGAAAAGTAACGCAGAAGTAAAGTAGACGTAACTTCCACTGAAGCAGATCTAACATCCACTTACTTCCAAATTGGTCACTCTCATACAGGGCTTTTTTGCGCCCGGTGCAGCATGCCATATACATATTGCGCCCCCTTCATTGTTGTTCATTTTTTTGATGGCAGTAAAGGAAAATGAAAGACGACACAAACACTCATTGAGAATGAAGGCACGGAATTTTTCTTTCACTTTTTTTGAAATTGCGCCCTGTCTAATTGCGCCCAGTGCAAATACACCAGTTGCACCTATGAAAGCGCGCCCTTGCCTTTGCCCAATCAGGATTTGCTTCGCGATCTTGCTTTTGTGCTGAGTTTACTTACGCTTTAAGTTCACAAAACTCTCCCGCTAATGCTGAGTAATGCTCTCCGATGATTTTCATTATGAGCTGCACTTCCTTAACTATTTCCAGCACTAATAATACTACAAACTCGAATCTCCATAACGGAGGTCTATATGTCGTTCTCCAATCCTTTATATTTCGAAGGATAATATATGGTCACTGCACTGCATGTATTGGTTTCTACGGTAGAGTCTTACATAACAAAGCAGTCCACTTAACAGCCTTACTGGACATAGAAGCCGCTTTTAAAAACTTCAGAACAGAGGCGATCCAGGTGTTTCTCGCCGAAGTAGTGATCTATAATTGTACAACTAATTTGAATTACAAATCATGACCTATGGCAACGTGACCAGCCAAGAAAGGATAGACGACAAGATCAGGCGAACTAAATGAAATTGCATTGGTCACACCTTGCAGAAGACAATGGTAAAACGCACAGAAGATGCATTCCGTGTAATATATGACAATGGGATCATCACTTTTTCAATTTTTTCAATTTTTTTTTTTAAATCTTAATTTCTGAAATTGCGCCCGGCGCAAGTGCACCATTTTCACCTATGAAAGCGCCGCCCTTGCTCTCATACATTTATATGGAATGGTACATAACTTCACCTCACTTCACTTCCCTTCCCATTTGGGTTTGGCCTGTAGACACCATCAGCCAGGACATCGTGCTGGATGTGGCAATGGTTAGGGCTTCATGTTGCCGGCAAGATCTCTAGCTCTGTCCAGTTTGGCCGCCGCCCCCAACAACTACGCCGCCCGGGGCAATGGCCCCCTCGGCACCCCCCACGCTACGCCACTGAGTGGAAGTATCAACTCAGTTGAAGCGTTTGTGGCAAAACACCAACTCTTTGCACAACTCAGTTTGGGCAACCAGTTGGCCTGTGGATGGGCCCCATAACACTTTGACGAGGACAAATTTTATTGACTCTGATGGTTGCGGAAAATGTAATGCCGGGAAATATCCCCGAGAAGGTAGCGATTAAGCCTGCGCAACCGAAGTCCCGTTACAAGTCAAGTTTTGGTATTGACTTTTGTAACATTCGTGGACTTCATGCGAATTTCTCTTTTGTTGAGTGCCACTTATCGAATTATAAACCCCCAATTTTCGCACTTACTGAAACCCAAATATCACCCGATAATGACTTAAGTCATTACCAGGTGTCGGGATACACTTTAGTGCACAATCTCTCCCCCCATAGGGGTATTGCCATTTATGTTAGGGACGACGTGGCTTATTATAAAATACATTCGAGCGCGACTTCAGATTTTAATTATCTTTGGATTAAAATCATTTTCCAAAGCCACGTCATATTCTTCTGCTTCCTATACAGAAGTCCTAACATAAGTAACGAAGCCTCCACCTTATCTTTTGATACTATTTCCGAACAAATCTCGGGATTTTTGTCGTCCAATTCTGAGTGTGAAATGATCGTTGCGGGTGATTTCAATGTTCACAACGTTAAATGGCTAACTTACTCAAATGGCACCAGTATTTCTGGCAAGGACGTCGAGCTCTTTGCAGACATCAATAACTTGCATAAAATTGTGGATCATCCCACAAGAGTCCCTGATGTTGCTGATCAAGGAAAATATCTCCTTGTTCTTTTTCTAACTTCTCATCCAGTGCGTTACTCCGTCGAAGTTGATTCACCTCTCGGCGATTCAGACCACTGCCTAATCAGCGCTAACTTCCCATTCGAATTTCCCACCCCTCCCAAACCAGTTCGAAGAACTGTATGGCATTATGGGTAGGCCAATTGGCTGGGGCTTATTAATTTTTTTCAGTCTACAGACTGGAGTCTGTTTTTCCGGAATAGAAACGCCAACTCTGCCGCTATCCGTATCACCAGGATCATACAGGCAGGAATGCATTTGTTCATTCCCCACTCTACCAAATCTATGAAGCCTAGGCGCAACAGATGGTTTAATCGGGAGTGTATGAAACAAAACTAAAGAAGCCGCCTTCCTAGTGTACAAGAACTTCCCGAGTGAATCGCTCCGTTTAGAGTACATACAAGAAAGAAAATCTTGTAAAACCGCCATTAAGAAAGTCAAAACCTTATTTGACAACAAATTGAGAAGTAAACTCCTAAATGCAACCTCCGGTAGCAAAAACTTCTGGTCCTTGGTAAGTTCCAGCAAGAAGAATTTCACTACAACTTCAACCCCTTCCTTTATTCACAATGAGAAGGTAATAACAGACAGCAAATCCAAGGCCAATTTATTAGCATTTATGTTCGCTTCGAATTCTTCTTTACCCGAAACTGATTTGTTACCCCATCCGAGTGTCACGGCCATTCAATGGACAGGGTTTTTTCAGGACTCGCGAGATGTACAGGTGCCTCAAAGAGCTCGATGCCAACAAATCCACTGGACCCGATAATATACCCCCTATCGTCTTAAAACCATGTGCCTCACCTTTGGCTAAACCTCTGCGCAAATTAATTTCCCTGTCATATTTCTCCGGAGTTTATCTCGACTCTTGGAAACTTGCCCATGTACAGCCCATACCAAAAAAAGGTGATTCCAGCCTTCCCTCCAATTATCGCCCAATAGCAATTACTTCTATTCTCTCCAAAACCATGGAGACGATAATTAACAAAAAGCTTATGGGATATCTAGAATCCAACCTACTCATAAACGACAGACAGTATGGCTTCCGACAAAAAAGATCCACTGGCGATCTTTTAGTCTGTCTTACAGAACACCTCAGCCGTAGTCTGCATGGATCCGGTGAGTCTAGTCTGGTTGCTCTAGATATCTCCAAGGCTTTCGATAGAGTTTGGCACTCAGCCATGTTAGCTAAACTCAAAGCTATTGGACTTGACTCACTTCTACAAAAGTGGATCGAGAGTTTCCTTTCCGGTCGTTCAATCAAAGTAGAATTGGATGGCGTCAAATCCGCATCCCACCCGATCTCTGCGGGGGTACCCCAGGGGTCAATTTTATCACCGGCCCTATTTCTCATCTTTATAAATGACCTTCTTTCAATCCTCTCCAACCCACTTCTCAGCTTCGCTGACGACGGTGCTCTACATTTCTCGTACAGCTTCGAGACAAGACAGACACATACCAGATCCTGTCTTGATGATCGTGAACTAATGTTCAACTCTATTAATAACGACATTGAACTTATTCTAGAGTGGGGAAAAAAGAATCGTGTCGAATTTAACCCCTCCAAAACCAAGTACTGTCTTATTTCAAAGAAAAAGATCAACACCTCACCATCCTTGAAAGTGGATGACGTGGTACTAAAGGCCGACCCATCCCTACACATCTTAGGCGTGACATTAGCCAAAGACTTGCGATGGAATGACCATATATTCCAAATCGCCAAACAAGCATCCCAGTGCTTGGGATTTCTTAAGAGGTGCCAGTTCCTCCTCCAGCCATCGGCCCGTGCTGTTATTTATAAATCCTACATTCGGCCTCTTCTCAAATATAACTCCCTCGTTTGGGGCGGCGCCCCAATAACCACCTTGGCATGGTTAGATAAGGTGCAAAAAAGGGCACTCAAGTTAATTGATGACGACACCGCCTGCTCCACCATCGACCCCTTGAGCCACCGCAGGAATGTAGCAGCACTGACAAAATTTTATCGCTACTATCATAGTGACTGTTCCTCCGAGCTAAACGCTCTCCTGCCTCCACGGCAATCTTATACCCGTAACACCAGATTAACCCACTCGTCCCATTCCCTTCACCTGCAACTACCCCTTTCACGCACTTAACAAGATATGAATTCGTTTGTAAATAGAACAACTCGACTTTGGAATAATCTCTCGCAGTCAGTATTTCCGAGCTTCTACAACATCCAAGAGTTCAAACGCGGGGTTCATCACCACCTTCTTCAATACCCCCCCCCCCCCCCCGTACCTTTTACCCCTTAACCTATACCCCCCTCCCATCCCTTCTCCGTACTAAGCTTACTGCTAGACATTGCACCATGACGTGACAAATGACATGAAGGACTAGTAGTACAAAGGGTGACTCCTGAGCTTAGCACTGCCACATAAAAAAAAAGTTTTGTTTCAAGTTTTCATATCTATTGACCAATGGTGGGTTCACTAGAATGTCCGCTACTACCTCCATGGTTTCTTGTGGCAAGGATGCTACGAGATGGTCGTGCTTTATGCTAGCGGCAGTTATGCTGCTAACACGAAATTATTTTTCCACCGCGTTGTTATTTTCGGAACTTTTGAGTGCCATTATGTGGGTCTTCTATATTTTGCTCCATTACGATTGGAGTGGAAAGTGTTTACACTGCAGTAAAAATTGGAATTTAGTTTCGGATACACGAAAGTAATAAGCCGACTTATGAGGGATGTAATTTTTCCTTGTCTAATCTTCACTCATTTTCTAATAAATCTAAATGTTTGCGCTAGTCAAAGATGAACCACAAATGTAAAATTAGGGTGAATATTGAAGCAGTGGCGTGGCGTCTTTGGAAGCAAGCGATGCATTGCATCCCTTACAATTTCTTAAGAAATAAAAATAAAAATTCAATAATCAAAAAATCAATAATTATACTTTTCTTTTTCAAAAAAAAAAAAAATTATTTTTACATTCTGAGATTAACTAATTACTAGTTGGGATGTGGGTTTGACCCCTTCGGTCCACACGATTAACTTCCCAGTATGATGAACGAAGAAGGAATAAACTGATTTCTTACAAAATAGTTATACGTTTAGCACTGGTGGAACATTGGCCAGTATCAGAACTGATAGTGTCTACCTAATATTTGAGCTTGATTTATATTTATAATAATTTGATTTATTTTTATAATGGACAATAGTTGTAATATGGTAATATTGGGGCCAAAACGCTGCAGAATAAATCAGCGTGCCTACTGTCACGTCCTCGATTGCAGCGAGGTTTTAGTAATGCATAGTACACATTATATTAAAATAACACATTTGCTACATTTATAGCCACATAACCAAAAAATTTGCAGATTGCATCCCTTCCAATGCAAGGCACGCCACGCAACTGGAAGGCAAAGTAAGGGATTACCAAGCAAAATTTAGAGGACACAAATCGACAACAGACCAGATTTTTACAACGAAACAAATGCAAAAACAATATGCTGGAAAAAAGTGATGATAACAAAATAATAGAACTGAGCAAAATACGAAGAAGAATGTGTAGAATTATTCAATGGCAACAACTTGAAATGGCCACCTATAAAACATATTCGTTCTTTTACTTGGATCATATTCTTTAAAGCTCAGCTTTCTTGTTTTTATCATTTATATCCTGCTTGTGCCATTTATGTATATCCAGCTGTATTAAATAAGGAAAAGACCCTGATCATTAATGGCACATGTTACAATATAAACTACCTCGTTCAAGAACTAACATTCCTGAAAATAGCTCCAGCTGTGAATGTGTTTGTGAAAAAAACTTCCTCAGTTCCCATTACTAAGCAGTAACACACATCCAAAGGACAATATATGAAAGTGGTTATGCTGCAAACTCCGCAAAAGGAGCTCTTTGTATTTTCGTAGTATTAGAGTAAATCAGACTGCAGTGATGCTGAGGATAAGCGAAGATGTAACGGAATAAATCTTTAATTGCAGTTCAATGGAAGAGAGCTTCATCGTTTGCTTACACAGACCCCTATTGAACTAGTAATTCTCCGCTCTGCCACTTCCCAAGATAGATTTTGGCCCATGAAAATGATATCAAGAAAATGCTGGATAAAGGCTTCGCTTTCCAACGCTTGTTACGGGACTTGTGTAAAATCCAAGGGGAGACTCACTTTAATTCAAAAGTTTTTCTGGGTGTTTTTAAAAAAGAACGTTGAAAGCACTTTTGTCCGGGTATTGAATTATGCTTAACTCGAAGACTTCAGTTTGATTTGAGTCCTTTAACAGGTAAATCAATACTGGCAGCGGGATTTCCACTCACACTGATGGATTTTATCGTATTCTTGAAATAAAACGATGCAATTACTCACGAGATGTCTCTGGCTTTTCAAGAATCGCAGCCTACAAAACAAGTTTTCATAGCAAGGAACCTACGTGACCCCAGAAAATTAGCTAGTAAACACTGGGAGAGATATTTTAGGAAGCGGACTCGTAACTTCATTAAAGCTATCATACCAAAATGACGCCACCATCACTGTTTTATTCAAGTGGGTCCTCGTCATACTACGATAAACTTGATTTCTCAAGCACATGACGATTTAGCGCTTTAAATGCTTCCGAAGTCCACACTTTCTGGTGCGTTTGCACACGCCTACGTGAAGCTTACACAAATTCCGTGCAGCTTACACGAGAAACAGGTAGAGAAATTGCTCTCTTATACTGTCTAGGTAAGAACAATTTCGAAGGTGAAACACTATCTCTAGGAACAGGACCCGGAAGGGTACTAATTTATATACGATGTCAAGTTCAGAGCACGTATACTCTGGAGCTATCCTTCGTCTGTTTTTTAGGCGTTCCTTATCTGTTATGCAAATTTTGAATTTTCGGTACAAAAGTCTTTTTAAGGGGAGAAGATTTACAATGCCTGAGATTTAAGACGAACAGTAGCTGAGGGTATGCGGAAAAAATGGGAATGGTACTTTACGTCGTTGCTTTATGAATAATTACTTGCTTTATTGCGGGTGGATAAATATCTTCAATCATGAAGAAAAATGCCAGTTTCATTAGCAAAGTCATATTTTTATGTTGACGATTGCTGTGAGTTTTAATAAAACCTTAATAGAGAAACACATGAGCGGTAGGTAATTGTCATTCGGGGACACTGCGTATGCTAAGGCGATAGAATTTTGTATAGAGTATCACGCAGAGCGTGCTAATCCCATTACCGTGCTGCCGTAAAAACGATTATATAAAAGCTCCCATTCAAATTTATTATATGTAGGTGCCATAAACTAACTTTTCTGCCATTATTTCAGAACAGCTGCCTAAACAGGCAGCGGCAATTTTAAAACATCGATTTAAGGTATTTGCCACACCGAACTAGTGATGTGATGATGTACTGATATGCTGATATACTAATTATCAGCAGCACTGGTTTTGTAAAGTCATGGCTGGTGTTGATATATGTATATATGTAATGACAAATGATCTGGATGTCAGAACAAAATTTGAAAAAGTCAGTCGATTTTTAAAATTTGTAATGGAAGAAAATTTGAGGTTAGGTAGGATCCAAAAATAATCATCAATCATTAAAAACAATCGTTGAGACTTAGGAATCCATTTTTTATTCTTTTAAATAGTACATTTATTTGCACATGAGTAAAACAGGGCGTTTCGACATTTCTTATTCATGTCATCATCAGCTAAAGAACTGTGTACATTTTATTATTAATTATATCAAAAAACATAAAGCTAAGTATAATAGAGGCTTACCAAAATTAAAAACGTTGTAAATTAAAATTAAAATCTAATGACAATTTTAAGATGCTTCACATCACGCACTCAATAAAAGGGTTTCTTCTCCCAAAATATTTTTCTTTTTATTATTTTTAATTTTTTCATTTTACTCATTGTTATCGAATACGGAGCTACACCTTACAATGACACCGAGATAAAGTGGCGTATCAATGATAAGCAGCAAGTACAGCACTGCAATAAATACCAAACTTTAGGAATGAAAACCAGTTATTATTCGAAGTGAAAAGGTGGGCAATCGGAGTATGAGAAAGTCACGTTAGAAACATTATAAAAAATTAGTAATAAAATTGTTAATATGTTTTAAATTATTTTTGTAATCAGTATGGCTGTTTACTGTTAATGTAGAATTTTTATTAATACAGAATGTTTCCTTAATCAGTCTATTATTATATAAGTTATCAGAATCTAAAATCTTTGTTTCTTTAAATTTAAATTTGTGACCAGCGTCTAGAGTATGTTTTGTTAATGAACTATGTTGTGGGTTTAAATTTTTGCAGTGATATTCGTGTTGATATAATCTCTTTTTTAAGGGTTGTGATGTTTCTCCTATATATGTTTTGTCACAGACTCCACATTTAACCTGATAAATGACATTTTTGGTTTCCATGGTGGGAATTTTATCTTTAAGTTTGGTTTATAACATTGAAGTGGAGGCGTTTGAGACATTAGTGATCTTAATGTTACTATTTTTAAGTATTTTGCCTATCAAAAGGGATTTTAGTAAAAATGAAATCTGAAGTTGGACTGTTATCAGTATTAGAATATAGCATAGAGAAATTTTTTAACGAAAGGAAGAAGATAACAGTTTTTAATTAATTTGCTGTTAATCAAGTCAAAATTTTTTGGGTGGAATGATTGATTTTATTTCACACTCAGTTCGTCGTGAAGGTAAAAGAAAAAATCATGAGCTGTGACTTGCTTTAAGTAAACACATTTATTCAAATAAAAATTTTGATTAATGAAACAACAGTTGTGTATTAAAAATATTGTAATCGTAAGTGTTCGCAATCAGTAAAGAAAAGTGAAAATATTCATATCTGACATCATATTTACAGTATTATACCAATTCTTCTTGGCTTTTTAGCCATAATATTCAAAATCTCCTCAGTGGTGACATCTACATCTCTGTGTATGTTGAGGAGTGCTAACCCATTCAACCTTTGCTCTCCTGTTTTGTTACGCAAATAAGTCTTCAGCCTACGGAGAGTTGAAAAAAAAACAGTGGGTGTGTGTACTTACGTACGCGCATTAGAAGTTATACTTCTTTGGCATACAAATAATTTTCATGCGTTGGAAGTTGGAAGCATCATGATGCCGACAGGCTCTAGCCTGCAGATTATAGGGACTCAAATCCTAACTGAAATCACCTACTAGTTGAATTATCAGGCCTAACTACAATGGTTTTAAGATGCCTCATCAAATTTTCTTAAGACTGGCTGATTTCCTGTCAACACGCAAAGAATGTTAACCTTCATATACGTCGCCAGCTGGTTCAGCTCTTATCTACCTGATAATACTGCTGCTATTTCTAAGCCTTACTCTCTTCCTTTTGGTTTCCGCCTTAGCTACCAATAGAGGATATTTAACTTCTCCTCCACTTTATTCCGTAGATCACACAATGGTACCATTATAGTTTTCTTTGCTCTTAGCCGTGCCTTTAGCTGTCGGTTCTTCGGCTAATCTTCGACGCTCCAAAAGGGCATGGTCTGTGTCCTCTTTCGCATTTAGGAATGCCAGGCATTGCGTAGACTCATATTGTCCGAGCCGATGGAGGTATGCCTTCATAACTCACCTCTCCATGCTCTCTCGAGACCCATCCTTCCACGTTTGTTATGAGCCGGTGAGTTCATCGACCTTGGGTAGACTAATTTTAAACAATTAAATTGAGCGCGTTAGGGTAACTGAAATATCATACAAAGAGTTTCGGGCAAATACAGCATCATTTATGGTACCGTGCCGTGTATTTGAAACCAATCGATCATCATTCAGCGCTAGATTTACATGATCTTGGAGAAAGTTAATAGTGGACGGGAATCTTCGCCTCTGCCAAGAAATTCTTCTCAGTATTTTTTTTGTATGGCCATAATACTTGTTTCAAAAATTAGATTTTTGATTTGGAGCAAATACTGCCTACTAATACTTTGGAGCGGATACTGCTATCACAACTTGTAAATTCAGACTGCTTCACAGAACTAACCTCTCAACCGTTCAAAATTGAGTCTGGAGTTCCCCGAGGCTCCATTTTAGGCCCCAAGCTTTTCAATATATTTATACACGACTTCCCCAACATGATTCCCCTTCTTAACTCAACTTGCATATAATACGCTGTTGATGCACTTGTTTGGAATACAAGTCTCACCTATTAAAACCACAGAAGAACTCCAAACACACGTCAACAAAATAATAGATAACCTAGATAAATGGAACGTAAAATTAATCAGGGAAAAGTTTAATAACCTGCTTCAGGAATAATCATTAATGGTTACACAATTATTTGATGAAGTACCTGGGAGTGCAGATGCATCACAGAATCATGTGGAACCCACACGTAAGACACGTAGACTGATAAACGCCTGTATAATAGTAACTAGCCTAAGGCCGTTAATGAAATCTAGGACGCATCAACAGAAACTAAAAACTTGCGCTATAAATCAATAGTACGATCAGTACAATATCCACAAAGGTGGCAAATAAGTTGCAGTTTTTGAAAGGAAAATCCTTCCTCTATATTGCAGCGGAAAATGGGTGAAAATTATACCAATCCTGATATACATGTTCCAGCTAATAGAATAATAAAATAGACTTCGCAATCATGGCCCCGAATGAATTGGTAAGAAAAATAGCTAGTGAAGGCATTATCAAAGCAGCAGAGTTACCAAGCAAATACACGCCAAATGAAATATAAATGAATAAATAGTAAACTTGAAACACCCAAAAACATCAGCCTATGGGACCCAGGTAGGCTATCATATCAACTACCCGGTGTCCCATAGAAAATAGTTTAATAGTAGGCTGGAAATATTTCCTTGTCTACTTTTAAGTAGGCGATGGAATATCTCCAGCCTTATATAAAGCGAACAATTAGATTTTAAGTTCAGTTGCAATTAGCAACTCATCCAATGTATATATATATATTGTAAATAAATTAGATTTTCGGGAATATACATTTTTTTAATATTTAGTGGCCAACCACTAAATATAGGTAGGCCACTACAAGCCTACGGGAGAACTAGAAATTGAGTATACCAGTAAAATAGCTCTGACAAAATGTAAGTCAGCGATACAAAAATAAAGCCACAGCCAGTTTGGCGCAACCAATCTGTTTGTGCCTAAAACACTACGACACTTCCTATGCCCACGAAAATCCCAGCTGATGAATCGAACATGAAATTTATTTCCCTCCATAGCCTCGGCATAAAAACCCCTCACCCACCCAACGACATCGTGAGCCGGCATCGGCTACGAATTTCCATATGCCCATAATAATGATAATCCCAGTGCGCATGAAGAATGGAAGTTGAAATGCTTGCCCTCCATTGCCTCCTCCCCTTCGCCCATATCCTCCGTGCTAAGCCTTCTCCTGTGTTGCGTTGCGTTGCGAATTCGTCAAAATTCACTCTCATAATATTTTTCAAAACGCGCCTAAAGAAGTATAACTTCAAAAATCTTTGGACTCAGGGATTCAAACCTGCAACTTTGGCATCCGTACCACTAGAGCCTATTAGCCACCTGATCCAATCGATCACTTAGTTTCTGTCTATTTCTTTTAGAGCTATCAGAATAAAAGCAGACTAATGATTGTCAGAACAAGAGATAACCAGATAATCGAGAACCAGAAGTTATTCATCTGGCAGTGCATTTAGAAAATGGACAACGAGTTTATTTCACAGAGAAGACTGCGAGGCAAGTTGGCAGCGAACCACCAGTGGATACTACCTTGACTGCATTTTTTAAACTCTGTCAAAGTGATGATCAATTTGCAAAAACCTTGCTGTACGCGGATGTTCCAACTTATTATACGTGGGACCCAAACAAACGGATTTTTCAAAGAAGAAAGCAAGGAGAACCACTTGAAGGTTACGAAGGAATATTCAAAAGTAACGCACTGGGGAGAGTCCAAAAAACAGCGAGTGTTTTTATTTACGAATGATGCTACATGTAATTCGTGGACCGCAGTGTTTCAAAGATTTGAAAACAGTCAATGGATTTGTGTGGGATACATGTCAGCGCTTAGGATTATTAGAAAGTGATAACCATTGAGAGTTAACTCTGCAAGAAGCTACCTCTTCAGCTACTGCTCATCAAGTAAGAGATTTATTTGCGACAATATTAACAATGTGCAATCCTCGAATCCTCAAAAATTGTGGGACACATTCAAAGAGAGTATTATTATTATTATTATTTATTTGAATACCATGTACACAAGATAGAATCTTATAGCTAGTACATTTATTAATACATCGGTAGGGTAGGAGGATATGAAGGAGTAATAAAATAAAATAAAAAAATAAAAAAATACATAAAATAAAAAAAAAACTACATAAAAAACACATAATTGAAAAAGTATAACAGATAGATAGTTTAAAAGAAAGAAAATTTATAAAAGAAAACTCGAATTTGCGCTTTAAACAACCCTGCTAGAGATATGATGGAAAAGACGCTTCTTAAAAATGCCCGCTGAATCAATGCGCTGGAGCTCAACTGGAAGACAATTCCAAAGCAACGCCGCGAAGACAAAAAAAGAACGTTGTCCAATCAAGGTGCGAAATTGTGGAATAATTAAATTATTATTTCTGAGAGATTGTGAGGGTATTACGAATTGGTTAAGGTAAGCCGGTTTACGGTGATACAAGATATCATGGAGTAGACGCAAGAGTCTGTATTCCCGATAGCCACTGAAAGAACAACCAAGGATAGAATTAGAGTAAGGAGATATATGATCATAACGACGAAGTTTATGGACAAACCGTACGCAGTCGTTGAAGGCAATGTTAAGCTTACGGGCGCAGGAAGAGTCAAGAGAAGGGAAAATAGACAGGCCATGCATTAGGTGGGGGAGAAGTAACGCTTTCATTAAACTCATACGCAGAGATCTAGTCAGCAAACTACAGTGAAACCTAAGTTTCGACAGCTGACCATAGGTTTTCTGAACAATGAAGCTAATGTGATCGCAACAAGTTAAACTACTATTCAAGATTACACCAAGATTTTTCACTTTATCAACGCGGGCGAGGGGAACTCCATTTAAAGCAATATCAGATACATTAGGACAGTTAAAGGCGGAGTGAGAGAGAAACATGCATTTTGATTTCTGAGGATTAAGTAGTAGATGGTTCAATGTCGACCAAAAGGAAACACGCTGCAGGTCTGCGTTAAGTTTCTCCAAACTATTGAGGAATTGTTCTTTTGGGGAAGATATATAAATTTGAACATCATCTGCATACATGTGAATCTTGGAATCTTTGACGACAGAAGGAAGATCATTAATGAAAATCCCGAATAGAAGCGGACCAAGGATGGAGCCTTGAGGCACACCAGCGTGAAGAGCAGCAATTGAGGAAGAATTGTTACCGAGCAGAACTTTCTGGGAACGATTGGTTAAGAAACTATGTATCAGTTTAAGGGCAGGAAAAGAAAAATTAGCTTGGGAGGCAAGTTTTTTTTAGAAGCAAACCGTGATTAACACTATCAAAAGCTTTTGAGAAATCGAGCAACAATAAGCAGCAAATGTGATGTTGGTCAAGTGACTTTCGAATATCAGACGTCACTTTTAGGAGGGCAGTTTCACAGCTATGGCTTTTGCGAAAGCCAGATTGCCATTCGTTAATGAGTTGAATTCGTACACAAAACTCGAGTATTTGGGCAGCAATAAGCTTTTCAAGAATCTTAGCCAAAAAAGGAAGTATACTGATGGGACGGAAATCCCCGAGGGTGGCAGGGGATGGACATTTAGGAATAGGCGTGATTAAAGCAAGTTTCCATGACGATGGAGAGTATGAGTGATGATATATTGTATCAAGTACGACAAGCTAATCCAGAGTTGAACATCGAGTTCAACGAAGATATACTTAATGAAGCTCTGGTACTTTTAGAAGACAAATGCTTAGCAATGTGTAATCAAACATTAGTTCAACTTGGACTAAAAGCACCAAATTGAGATGCTCTTGATGCATTAAATTCTGAAATATTGAAAGAAAAAAGTTACAACGTTGATGAACTGCAGCAATACATTGCTAAGAGCAGACCTTTGTTGACAGAAGATCAAAAGCAAGTTTACGATTTGATAATGGATTATGTTTACAAAAATATTAGGAATTATTTATTTAGATGCACCTGGTGGAACAGGAACGACATTCTTAATAAGTTTACTTTTGGCTGAAATACGCGCCCGACGAGAGATTGCACTTGCTCTAGCATCATCTGGAATCGCAGCAACATTAATGCCAGGTGGAAGAACTGCTCACTCTGCGTTGAAGCTTCCATTAAATTTTGCAGAACAAGAATTTCCAGTTTGTGATGTATCAAAATCATCTGGACGAGGTCGACTCTTGCAGAAGAGTAAAGTAATTATGTGGGATGAATGTACTATGGCACAAGAAATCACTTGAAGCATTAGATAGAAGCCTACAAGATCTTCCATGTAATTCAAAATTGATGGGAGGTGTGTTAGTTATACTTTCTGGGGATTTTCGGCATGCACTTCCAGTTATTCCAAAATTAGCTCCAGCTGATGAAGTCAACGCATGTTTGAAACAATCTGTACTTTGGCCCCGAGTAAAAAAATTGCAATTAAAAACAAATATGAGAATTAAACTAAGCAACGATGAAGATGGCAAACTCTTTGCCGAAAAACTCCTACAGATTGGTGAAGGTACTCATCCAATCGATCCAGCGAGTGGGCAAATCAAACTTGAAGAAGATTTTTGTCACATCATCAATAATAAGGAAGAATTGATCGATAACATTTACCCAAATATTGTTGTAAACTATCAAAATCCAGATTGGTTGTTCGAAAGAGCTATATTAGCAGTGAAAAATGACATAGTAGACGGAATTAATTTGGAAATACAGGACAAAATTCCTGGTGAGGCAAGGATTTACACATCGATCGATTCAATGGTTGATCCACCAATGGTTGATCCACCAATTTTTGAATTCATTGAAAGTGGCAGGAATGCCATTACATAATTTAAAATTAAAAGTAGGATCGCCGATAATTTTGTTGAGAAATCTAGATTCACCAAAATTATGTAATGGCACACGAATGACGATTAAACGATTGTCCAATAATATTATCGAGGCACAAATCATGATAGGGAAATATAAAGACAGTACAGTGTTTATTCCCAGAATTCCTCTGATATCTACAGATTTACCGTTTCAGTTTAAGAGATTGCAGTTTCCAGTGAAATTAGCTTACAGTATCACTGTAAATAATAAGGCCCATCACCCTTCACTAGACTCAACGACCGACCGGACCGACGAACGGCACAAGTAAGTACCCTCGCTTCCTACCCTCTCTCGCATCTCGGTCCTGCAGGTGCCGCGGCTAAAATCTGTCGGTCGATGAAATTTGCCCCGTCTCAAAAGGCATAACACTTTGACGCGGACAAATTTTATTGACTCAGTTGGTTGCGGCAAATCGCAAATGTAATGCCGGGAAATATCCCCGAGAACGTGGCGATTGAGCCCGCGCAACCAAAGTCCCGTTACAGGTCATGCTTTGTTATTGACTTTTGTAACATTCGTGGACTTCATGCGAATTTCTCTTTTGTTGAGTGCCACTTATCTAATTATAAACCCCCAATCTTCGCACTGAGTGAAACCCAAATATCACCCGATAATGACTTAGGTTATTACCAGGTGTCGGGGTACACTTTAGTGCACAATCTCTCCCCCCATAGGGGTACTGCCATCTATGTTAGGGATGACGTGGCTTATTGTAAAATATTTTCAAGCACGACTTCAGATTTTAATTATCTTTGGATTAAAATCATTTTCAAAAGCCACGTCATATTCTTCTGCTTCCTATACAGAAGTCCTAACATAAGTAACGAAGCCTCCATTTCATCATTTGATACTATTTCCGGACAAATCTCGGGATTTTTGTCGTCCAATCCTGAGTGTGAAATTATCGTTGCGGGTGATTTCAATGTTCATAACGCAAACTGGCTGACTTACTCAAATGGCACCAGTGTTTCTGGCAAGGACGTCGAGCTCTTTGCAGACACCAATAATTTACATCAAATTGTGGATCTTCCCACGAGAGTCCCTGATGTTGCCGGTCAAGGAAACTATCTCCTTGATCTTTTTCTCACTTCCCATCCAGAGCGATACTCCGTCGAAGTTGATTCACCTCTCGGCAATTCGGACCACTGCTTAATTAGCGCTAGCTTCCCATTCGAATTTCCCACCCCTCCCAAACCAGTTAGGAGAACTGTATGGCATTATGGGAAGGCCAATTGGCTGGGGCTAATTAATTTTTTCCAAGCTACTGACTGGAATCAGTGTTTCCGAACCAAAAACGTCAACTCTGCCACTATCCGTATCACTAGAATCATACAGGCAGGAATGCATTTGTACATTCCTCATTCTACTAAATCTGTGAAGGCTAGGCCCAACAGATGGTTTAATCAGGAGTGTATGCATGCAATCAGAAACAAAGAAGCCGCCTTTCGAGCTTACAAGAGCTCCCCGAGTGAATCGCTCCGTGAAGAGTATATAAAACTAAGAAATTCCTGTAAAGTCACCATCAGGAACGTCAAAAATTCATTTGACAGTAAGTTGAGAAATAAACTCTTTAATGCAACCTCTGGTAGCAAAAACTTCTGGTCCTTGGTAAGTTCCATAAAGAAGAATTTCACTGCATCTACAACTCCTTCATTCATTCACGATAAGAAGGTGATAACAGACAGAAAAGCCAAGGCCGATTTATTAGCATCTCTGTTTGCTTCAAATTCTTCCCTACCCGAAACTGATGCGCTACCCCCAGTTCTCGAGCACAATGCTCACTTAATGGACAGGGTTTTCTTCAGGACCCGCGAGGTGTACAGGTGCCTCAAGGAGCTCGATGTCAACAAATCCACTGGACCCGATAATATACCCCCTATCGTCTTAAAACAATGCGCGTCACCTTTGGCTAAACCTCTGCGCAAACTTTTTGCCCTATCATACTCCTCCGGAGTTTACCCAGACTCTTGGAAACTGGCCCATGTACAGCCAATTCCGAAAAAAGGTGAAGCCAGCGACCCCTTAAACTACCGCCCAATAGCCAAACCATGGAGACGATAATCAACAAAAAGCTTATGGGATATCTAGAATCCAACCTACTCATAAACGACAGACAATATGGCTTCCGCCAGAAAAGATGCACTGGCGATCTTTTAGTCTGTCTTACAGAACACCTCAGCCGTAGTCTGCATGGATCCGGCGAGTCTAGTCTGGTTGCTCTAGATATCTCCAAGGCTTTCGATAGAGTTTGGCACACAGCCCTGTTAGCCAAACTCAAAGCTATTGGAGTCGACTCACTTCTACAGAAGTGGATCAAGAATTTCCTTTTCGGCCGTTCAATCAAAGTAGTATTGGATGGCGTCAAATCCGCATCCCGCCCGATCTCAGCGGGGGTCCCCCAGGGGTCAATCTTATCACCGGCCCTATTCCTTATCTTTATAAATGACCTTCTTTCAATCCCCTCCAACCCACTTCTCAGCTTCGCTGATGACGGTGCTCTACGTTACTCGTACAGCTTCGATACAAGGCAGACTCATGCCAGATCCTGTCTTGATGATCGCGAACGTATGTCCAACTCTATTAATAACGACATTGTACTCATTCTAGAGTGGGGAAAGAAGAATCGTGTTGAATTCAACCCCGCTAAAACCAAGTACTGTCTTATCTCTAAAAAGAAGTTCAACACCCCTCCACCCTTGAAAGTGAATGAAGTTCAACTATTGGCCGAACCATCCTTACACATCTTAGGCGTGACATTAGCCAAAGACTTGCGATGGAATGACCACATATTCCAAATCGCCAAACAAGGATCTCAGTGCTTGGGATTTCTTAAGAGGTGTAAGTTCCTCCTCCAGCCATCGGCCCGTGCTGTTATTTATAAATCCTACATTCGGCCTCTTCTCGAATATAACTCCCTCGTTTGGGGCGGCGCTCCAATAACCACCTTGGCATGGTTAGATAAGGTCCAAAAAAAGGCCCTTAAATTAATTGATGACGATACCGCTTGCTCCACCATCGACCCCCTCAGCCACCGTAGGAATGTAGCAGCACTGACAAAATTTTATCGTTACTATCATAGTGACTGTTCCTCCGAGTTAAACGCTCTCCTGCCTCCACGGCTTTCTTATACCCGCAACACCAGATTAGCCCACTCGTCTCATTCCCTCCACCTGCAACTCCCCCTTTCACGCACTCAACAAGACATGAATTCGTTTGTTAATAGAACAACTCGGCTGTGGAATAATCTCTCGCAGTCAGTATTTCCGAGCTCCTACAACATCCAAGAGTTCAAACGCAGGGTTCATCACCACCTTCTTCAATTCCCTCCCGTTCCTTTATAACCCCTCCAACCCCCTCCCCGTACTAAGCTTACTGCTAGACATTGCACCATGACGTGACAAATGACATGACGGACTAGTAGTACAAAGGGTGATTCCTGAGCTTAGCACTGCCACATAAAAAAAAATAAAGCACAAGGACAAACTTTGAAATATTGTGGTCTCAATTTGGAAGAACCATGCTTTTCTCATGGTCAGTTATATGTAGCTTGCTCAAGAGTAGGAAGCCCGAAAAATTTGTTTATTTATTCGCCGAATAAAAGAATAATAAATATAGTTTACAAGCAAGTATTGTAAATTCTTTTGTTGTTCTTTTGTTAAATGTAAGTTCTTTTTGTATGTATCGGATTCGAATTTTGTATCAAAAATAAAACAACTGTATGAAAAAAATATGAAGTGTTATTTATTTTCATTTTAAAAAAAAAAACCTAAACTGTGACAAAACCACTATCTCCACACCCGGAGTGTAGGCTCTAGCGGGCCCAGCCAGTAAAAATATAAAAAAAATGTAAAATAAAAACAATAAAATAGAATTAAAAATAAATTATGTTGTTCATGTTCATTTTATAAAAAATCGTACGCCGCTGTGACAAAACCACTCCCATCCGCGAAGCGCGGGCCCTCAGCTAGTAGATATAATAAACTAAAAAGTAGAAAATAAAATGAATGGTTAAAAATTTTTTTTTAAAAAAATTCTTTTAAGTAACTAAAAAATGTACTGATAAGTAAAAAATAAAAATTATGTAAAAGAAAGCGTAAAATTTCAATTTTAATGAAAAAGTTAATTAAAAGAATGGCTCATTTTCCTTAAAAAAATTTTGTTAGAATTTTCTTCAAAGTGAATTGAGCAAAACAACAAGTTTAAATTAATTTTTTTACTACGCCTTATAAATTAATAGGTACATAAAATCTTAAATATATTGAAAAATAAAACAAAATTAAAAATGATGATATTATAAAAAAAATGTAAATAATAAAATAATGAAATTAATAAAGCAAAAAATTGAATGTTATTGTAAATCTCACGCGATTTACAGTTATGTTTTCAATTTTAGATGAAAAATTCGCCATTCTTTTAATTAATTTTATCATTAAAATTGAAATTTCACGCTTTCTTTTATATATTTTTTATTTTTATCTTTTTAGTACATTTTTAAGCTAATTAAAAGATTAAAAAAAAAATGTTTTTCAAGCATTTATTTTATTATAATTTTATGCCTTTAATTTTTCTCTTCTTTCCAATTTAATTTATGAGGGCACCCTTTCTAAATAATTATATAACTGAATAGAAAAATTTTCCGCTGAGAATTTCTGTTGCATTTACATATGTGGTTTTATGAAGGGACCTATACACGAGCAATAAATCCGTCCAAATTACACCAACCCATGTCATTTTCAAATGTCATTCATTCATTAATACATTTTTTACTTATTATGATTTTTGTTGTGCAATTTCAAGCTCATTTGTAAGGGCAATAAAGAAATAAAATTCATCTGTAGCCATATCCCTTTGTCTGATAGAGATGAAGGCTTTGCAAAAACAGGTGACTCGCCCAGAGGCTATTGTAAATATGCCCTAATTTTGGCCCGGATACCGGATAGCTCGTGTAAGGGAGTCTTAACACCTTAAAACAAACAACTAAATTACAAGTTCTATGATAGTCACTGTTGGAATGGCCACTACTTAGAAAACCTTTAATGAAAGATGGAAACTCTTGCCTAAAACAATACTTACCCAGAAGTTAAGAACGGACCCCAATTAAGCAAACCAAAACCTGAAATCGATTCGGCCGATAGCAGAGATGCACCTATATTTAAGGGCCTCACACATTGTGAACTCAGCAGGGATTGTAGTTCCTAAAGCTATTAAATACTTTCAGTCACGCACGAAACTTTTACTTTGATTTGAAGCCCCCACAGTCCCACTCTACTTTGCAAGAGAAATTACACATCGTTTACCTAAAAGTTGGTGGATTTGCACTGTAAACCAGCAAACGCCAACGTCCACATTGGTAGCGGATAATGGTGGTTACAGCTGAATGTAAAGAGAATTCTAAAAATTCCTATACACTTTAATAAATTATGTAAACAATCTTAAGATGTGCACAGCATGGGTTTGCGTGCTAATCTTTTTTTGCGTACAGTAAGAAACGAGCGGTGAAGAAATGGGGAAAGCGATATTTGATAAGGAGTCAATTGAATGGGGAGTCAACAGTCAACCACGCTTACATACACTCTCACTATAATCAGATGGCCAACGTGTTCCCAGTAGGACCGGTAAGCTTACAGAAGTACTGAAATCAGCACTTACTGGTAAGGGGTAGGCCTTACCACTCCCTTTTACAGAAGTGCTTACTTTTACACACGATGTCATAGGGGGTAAGGCCTTACTATGGTACTTACCTTAGAGTACTTATAGAACTGCTCATCTGTAAGGGGTATAGTAAGGCAGCAAATGGAACATTGCGAGAAGAGATATTCATGGGCGCCTGTGGATATGTGATCCGGTGTCGAAATGTTTTTATTTTTTTCATCTTTTACAAATGCCTTTTTTTCCAAGCCCGAGAGTGGCTTTACCTAAGCAGTCCCCCAACTAAATTCTCCACTTCTCCAAAGCTGCTTGTCCTCCGTATCGAATGAGAGCCGCGCTATTGAGTATGCTAACGTCGCATTTTATGTCGACGAATATAATTGCCCGTTTTCTTTCTTGCTATAAAATTTATGAAAGCTCCAGGAAAGCTCCCTTGAGTCCGGGTAGATTCTCACTTGTTTGGGTATAATTCTGGACTACACCTTACCATCTGCCTTCTCTTGTAATGGGGTTTGTAAGGGCTCATCTAGCACCAAGAAAATAAGGGGTACCCCTTACCAGATGAGTACTTATTTCAGTGCTCCATCGGTAAGGCCTTCCTAGAATTCCTACTGGGTTATATCCCTACGATTACATTACACATTTGAAATGGTGTTGATTCACCTCCAACCCGAGGTTAAAATCGCTGATGCCTATCGCATGAGTAACTGGAACTCGCTAACCCGCTAAACGAAGACCTTTGCTGGGAAATTTTGATTAATGGTTGTTAACTTCATTAACTGTAACGATTTTTTAGCTTAGTGCACAAATTTATGTTCCTGAATAAAAGGCTGAGAAGTCTTTGAGGTCATTTGACAAGTACATAAGCATTGATTCTTCCTACTAAGTCAGATATTAAAGCAAGGAGAACACTAGTTAAATCTTGTACCTTAAAATAGCTCAGTTGATAAATTGATTTTTTTAATTAAAAGTACCTCGGGCCAAATATTTTGTGAATCAGAACAATAGTGGAGTCAGACAAGCAAAACTTAAGGAATTGTTTCCAGTTTCAAAATTTTTGTTTCGAACATGTGTTTGCGAGAAGGGGTTGCGGGGGTTTCCGAGGAGGGATTTGATGGGATCTGGAAAGAAAATAAAGCACCAAACGCACCACAAAAAGATCGTATTTTTCTTAATTGATTCACTTTTTATTTACTTTAACTATATTTCTATTGATCTTCAAACTATATTTCTATTTTTATGTTCAATTATAATTTTTGCTTGAAAGTTCAAATTATTAGTTTTGATTTTAAGCTAGCTTGCCTCGCTGGGTTCTGATCGGATACTAATTTTTCCTCCTACCACGATCGCCTTCGATCGTCCATCCCCGCTCGGGCTGCCGTTATCCTTCCTATGCTGTGTGGGGGATCCCGCTGGGATATCTGGTGTTGCAGAGCTGTATTTAGGGGGCGGGTAAACTTCCACACATGTTTAGGACCGTTTACACTACGCGGACTTAGATCGGCCTCAGAAAAAAGCGCACATGAGAATGTAATTTTCTGAATCGTGAGTAAATTGAGAAAACCGACAAGAAGTCCGTGTTGTGTGGACGTACAATGTACATTTTTGAGAACAGCCTTACGTCCGCGCAGTTTGGCCGTATGGTCTTTGCCATTAAAAATATCGCAAAAAAGCCATTAAACTCTTTATGAAAAAAAAGGCAAAAGCGCGTATGCCTAAGTCCGCGTAGTGTAGTATGGATGCACCATTAATCGAGAAAACAAATCAACCGTACTACCTTTGCTATTAAAAATACCGTAAAAAAGACATAACACTCTATGTATCTATATAAAAAAGGCAAAAGCGTGTATAAGTTAAGTCAGCGTAATGTGGATGCACCACTAGTTACGTGGAATATGGAAATAGATATTATCTATCTATGTAAGTTATCGGCTATTTTGTGAAAAATTGACCATTTTGGTCGTTCTCTCTAATTATAGATGCATATATCTCGGTATGTGTGGGTCCAAAAAAAGCGAAAAAATAGAGTTACTCGCTATTGGCGAGCGGTCAAATTATGAAATGTTTGTCTGCACACAACTTCAAGAAAAAATATAAAAACTTAAAAATGTGTTAAATTTATAAGTTCTGATTTCTCCAGTGAACTTTTATGGAGTTTTTTTTAGACATTATCAAGGCAAGCGGTAGTTTGCCAAGCTCGTAAGGGCAAACAGCTAAAGCCTTATTTACGCCTAACATGGAAAACAAGGTGTTTTTTTATAAAATTATGAGATTTATCACCTTTTTATAAGCAATATAAGTAATTTTTCATTTGTAATCGATAACCACAATATAAATAATTTATTATTCCATTAGTTTTTTTTCCTATCAACTACAACCTGAGAGGTGAACCTGTTTTGCACATTAATTCCTCTAACACCAATTATGGCATGTTCGAACCCGTTAATCGCATGCTAACAATAATAGGAGTGTGTTTAGCTTGCTAACCAGTGAAGTTGTCCTTAAAAGGACCCTTCTCAATGTGGCGTGACTCTCTGCATGCCTCACTCCCTTTTTAGTTTTGCATGCTCCTCTGTTTAATGTTTTTGATCTTTTAAATATGTTTTTAATATTTTATGTTTGCATGTCTCAGCTGAGCCACGTGGTAAATATTTCTCAGCCCTGCTGGGAAGTGCGAAATCGTAACGGTTTAGCCGCTAGGGCGTTTTGAAGTTTTTTTGCTAAAGTTTTACATATCACCCTGTATTTTTGTAACCGCATAACCTATTTTCATGGTGAGATCCAAGTCCGCGTAGTGTGGACGGCCTCAGCTAAAAGCGCGCATGAACTTTTCAGTCGTGAGTAAATTGAGAAAACAAATCAATTTTTATGTGAAAGGCCGTACGCGCTTCTGAAAAGCCCGTATTGTGTGGATGTAAAATGGAGCTTTTTAAGCCCAGCCTTTAGTCCACGCTGTTTGGCCGTACTGCCTTTGCCATTAAAAATATCGTAAAAAAGTCATTAAACTTTTAGTGCTTCGTTTAATTTAGGAGTTTTGTTGTTAATGGTTAATAAACGAACACGCAATTTTTATAAGTTTATTTTTTATTCATTTACTTTTAACACTTTATTTTATCTTTATAACAATTATATATTTTATTTGATTGTATGTACCACATATATTTTGTATTACATTTATTACTCAAACTTTTGGTATTATTTAGATTTTAAATTAATTAATTAAAAACTCACTTATCACAAACTTGATATGTTTTTATTTTGATTTTTCAAATTGACAACTCGTTATTTTATTTTTTTAATTACTTAGCCTCAGTCGATTATGTTTTTAGAAACATATCTCCTTAGCTAAGTAAAGCCGGAAGCAGTAGGACGATGTCCCTACATACTCCCCTCCCAGCGTAGCGTTACATGAAGTGTACCGAGCGAATTGATGTTGTTTCAACGTCTCGGTCACAGTCAAAAAAAGCAGGTTTCAGTCGATCGATACTTATCGACTTATTTGTGTCATTTATGTTGACGACGAAATGTTTACGTAATCTTTTGATTACTTTGAATGGCCCTTCGTATGGTGTTTCAAAAGGCCGTCGAACGCGATCGGTACGTATGAAAACATACTACGCGTTCTCTAAGGTGTTCGGCACGTACACATCATTTTGAACTGACTGTCGGGGCTGTGTCGCCGACAGACCTTTCATGTGTGTGCGAAGACGTGTTAGAAATTCTGAGTGTTCTATTGGGTTCTCATCCGTTAGGATGGAAATTGAATTGGGAAGCCTCAGATTCTGTCCATATGTTCAAATACTTTCACAGCGAGGAATTTCTTCGTTATCCTTTGAATTCTGTCGGATTAGAATCCAATCACCGAATCACCTTTAGGGCATTTAATTTTTATTATTACAGATGAATAACGTTTATTGATGAAGAACAGGTTTAATTACACATTTTCGGAACCTCTGAATAAGGAAGATTGGTCATTTGGCTACTAATGGACATCCATCAAAACATAAACATCATCATATTTGGCCAAGATCGCCACATTAGTCATCATCAAATTACATCGTCATTAATATTAATATAATTTAAGTTTATTAGAATTAATTTTCAATTTACGATATTCATTCAAAATTTACTCTGGTAACCCCATCACCTCAATACACGCTTACACATAAATTAGCATTCCCACTTTTATCGTCGAAGCAAAAATCACTTCAAACGTTACGGTTTTCTTTTGTATCCCCACTTGAACTTGAAATTCAAGCAAACGATTAAATATTGTTGCGAACGAAACGCTCGCTCTCTCTGCACCGGAGCTTCACCGAGGTAAGTTGATCCTGGACTTGTTCCTTTTTTCCTCCTTATTCTTTTTTTTCCCCATTTCTAACTTTCCTCTGTTGTTGGGTTTCGACCAACAACAGATTTATTAATTTTCCTTGTTGTTGGGATTCGACCATCAACAAGGTTTACTAACCTTTTCCTGTTTTTGGGTTTCGACCATTAACAAGTTTACTAATTTTCCTTGTTGTTGGGATTCGACCATCAACAAGGTTTACTAACCTTTTTCTGTTTTTGGGTTTCGACCATTAACAGATTTACTAATTTTCCTTGTTGTTGGGATTCGACCATCAACAAGGCTTATTAATTTCGTTTGTTTTGGGTTTCGACCATAACAAACTACTAACCTTTCTTTGTTGTTGGGATTCGACCATCAACAAAGATATTAATCTTTACTGTGTTGTTGGGATTCGACCATCAACACAGTACTTCCTTTCCTTGTTGTTTTCATACAACAGTAATTTCCTTTTTTGTCATACAAGTTCAAGGTCAACTCTAAAAAACAGGTGAGTACCTCATTTTATATGCTGATAAAATTCTATATATATATTTTTTTTCTTTTCTCTTTTATTTCTTTTGTGATTCGGTGATTGAATTTATTATTTCTTCGAAATTTTAAACTTCGCGATTTAGTGAACAACGTTGTAGAGGTGATTTTTGCAATTCGATAATTAATTCATAGCTTACATCGTTGACGAGGTGATGAGATTGACTTTATAGTTTTCAACATTGTCGAGGGTGATCCAAATAAATTTTGAGTGAGTCTTCACTTGAATTAATACTTTGTTAAACGTATGAATTGTCAAAATTGTTATCCCTTTTGTATCTTGAAGTTATTAAGAAATTGAATTATAGTTTCCAACATTGTTGAGGGTGAATTAAGTAAACTTTGATCAAATCGTCATTTGACTAAATAATTTGACAAATCTCTAATTTATCAGAAGTTTTGTTCTTTATTGAAATTTGAATTAATAAACTTACTAACTAAACTAATTAACTAAAACTAAATAACTAAATTTGAACTAATTTATATGAACTTGAATTTTATTGAATTACTGATATTTGAATTATCATGAATAAATTTGAACTGTTATAACTGAATCCTACTTCTTCTTCTTTTATTTGGTTTTTGTTTCTTTACCTTTTTTTTCACAGGTGTACTGCAGTTAGAAGCGTCAGAGAAATTCCGCTATTCGTTTAAAGTTTTTGTATAAAAAAAAAACATATGGTCCTTCGAGCCGGATCTGTTTCTAAGTGCAGTGCATAGTGTTTAAAAAGAGTCAAGTGGAGTTAAAGTTTCTAATCTCATAAGATCTTAGTAGAAAACATTAATGTGTTAATGTGAACCTAGTGCTCAAGACTTTTTATTTTCAAAACAAGGCGTTTCATTGCAAGCAATTAATTTCAAATACTGTTCTCGAACTATTCACTCGTTCAATTTATTATTATTTTTCGAGGCAAGTCCCTCATCCATAGTAAGGTCGTACACACCAAGCTATTTTTTTTACATGAGCCTAGTTGTTGCATTTTTTATTTAAATACCTTACTTCAACATACTATAATTCTTAACCATATTATTTTCCCGAGGTGACACTCCTGATACAGTGATTATAGTTATTATCAAGTTTGTGAATCAACAACATGGCTACAGTTACCCCTTTTTACGATGCATTAAAATTGCAAAATGTATATATTGATTTGTTGAATAAGTCTATCTCCAATTATAAGAAGACTGCTCTTGTCAAAAGAACCAAGGAATACATATCCGAACGTATTACTCAATTTCGAGAACAATGGTTACGAATAGAACAGAACCATATTCAGGTTGAATTACTGTTTGCAAATTTAGTTGAGAAACCTTCTTGTGAATATTTTGTAAATAATACATATTTACAAGTCGAAGATAAATATTTTGAATTCATGGGAGTAATAAGGGCTGCTCTTAGTAAATTTGAAGAACAAACACCTCCACCAAGCCCTCCACTGCATGAGTCGACGCACTTAAATTCATCAATGTCGACACAGCTATTGCGACTTCCAAAAATTTCACTTCCTTCCTTTTCAGGTTCTTATGAATCGTGGCGCTCCTTCCACGATCTCTTTAACTCACTGGTTCACCAAAATCCCTCACTTTCCAATGCACAAAAATTGCATTATTTAAAATCTGTGTTATCTGGTGAAGCCGAACATTTACTTCGACAATTTCAAATAACAGATGCTAACTATGAAAAGGCATGGTCAATATTGCTCAACAGATACAACAATAACAGAGTACTGGTCAATTCTCAACTCAAGAATTTATTCAATCTCAAACAAGTGTCTAGTGAATCAGTGAATTCTATCAAATCCTTAATGGATAAATCTAATGAGTGTTTGTGTGAATTAGAAGCTTTAGGTGTTAACATTACCAATTGGGATCCCTTGCTTATTTATCTCATTGTTCAAAGACTTCCTTCCGAATCTCATCGAATGTGGGAAACAGAACTAAATGGAGAATCAACGCTTCCAACGTTCGAAAGACTCAAGCAATTTCTCGAGAAGCGTTTCCGCATGCTTGAAGCTATTTCAGAGCATAAAACAACCCCTCAACAACGCCCTTATAGTGGATCAAATTCTAAACTCCTCACACACTTCGCTTCATCCTACACGATCGGTACCTGCCCTTGCTGTAAGGAATCTCATACATTATCCGCATGTTCTAAATTTTCAAGTCTCTCTCATCAGCAAAAATGTGACATTGTAAAATCAAATAAGTTATGTTTTAATTGTCTTTCAAATTCTCACTCCACTTTAAACTGCTCTAGTAAGTTCAAATGCAGGAAATGCGGCAAAGCCCATCACACCTTTCTACACAGAACCCCATCACAAAGTTCAATTCCCAATAACATACAAAATGTAAATAGTCAAACTTCTTCTTCAGGGACATTAGGTCCCAACTTGAATAGTGCACATAGTTCCCCTAATAATACCGAAACTACGGTATTTCTCTCTACACAATCGTTCTGCTGTACTAAGCAGAAAAATCGTTTCTCTAAAACCCTTCTTTCCACTGCCTTGCTAAATGTTCCAACTAGAGCAGGTGTTGTGACTCTACGAGCTCTTGTTGACCCGGGATCACAAGTTTCTTTTGTTACTGAAAGAACAGCGAAACAACTTCAACTGAAAGAGTCCCCTGCTTCAGTAACAATTAATGGAGTATGTGAAACGCCAATTACCCAAGCTCATAAACAAATAGAATTTTCTTTTCAGCCAAGAGATCTTTCAACTCAAGAGCAAGTTTCTGTGACGGCCCTAGTTGTTCCTTCAATCACAAACTTCTTACCACCGTCTCCACTTACGAGAGATGGTTGGATCCATTTAACAAATCTTAATCTTGCTGACCCCCAATACTATCTGCCTGGAAAAATTGACTTACTACTTGGAGCCGATGTGTATTCAGATTTGATCTTAGATGGCCTAATTAAAGGCCCTAAAGGTACGCCTACAGCTCAAAATACCGTACTTGGTTGGCTTTTATTCGGACCAATAAATTCAAGAAGTGAAAAATCTACCATACAAACACCAACTACTCAAGCTATATCCCCACTTCCAAAACCAGAACAATCTTCATGTTTATCTGCTCTTAACACAGTCACTGCAAAATGCTTTTCAAGTTTTGTTTCAAGATCCACTAAAGAAAATCGAAAACAATCTAATAACTTTATTCCAAATTCTTCCACTAATCCCATTACCACTAAAAACCAAAATGCAATCTCAACCACACTACCTAATTTTGGTCAACCTAATTACAAGGGTCTCTCCAAAAAGTATAAACCATTCTTAAATGGATCGCACTCACCACGATCAACAGCTCCTGTGTGCACACCTCGTCCATTGGCATACATTCCCAAGCCACTACCTATTACAGATTTTGAAAATCTTTCAAACACTAGGCTTAACAAACCATTATTTATACCTTTAACAGGTGATAAGAAGACCATGACGTCCTCGAAAACTGTTACATGTACAAAATTTAGCAATAGAATTAATGGCAAAACCAAGTTATCAAATAAAAGAAATGCAAATTTGAAAACAGATCCCTTGCCGATTACATCTACAGAAACCTTACCTAAATTAAAATTATTTTCATCTCCCAATAATTGTAATGTCTTTCTTAGCTCATCTAAACCAATTTGCTACACAAGTAATTCGTTAATCGATGTTAATTCATTAAATTTTACAAATAATATGTTACCTACAAGACACAAGGATATTTTAATGTACTCAACTGCTACGGACAAACAGTTAGCTGTTAAAACATCACAAGTGTCTCAATGCAAGGAACGATGTCCAACGTCCAACGCAACACCAGTTGCTACTAATAAAAATAAACGTCGCATAATGAAACCAAAATCAATTGTTTCTTCGTATTTTATTTATTCTTCAAAATAACCCTCATGTTCTAACTTTATTCAACTTAAATACTTCATCAAATAACTATTATCCCTTTCAAACTCAATAATCTTCGAATTGCAGATAAATTAATACAACCACCTGCACAACTGCTCACGAATCTCAGGGGTGATTTCATATCCTCCTTTAAAATCAGAACAACCATAATTAACCTACATAACAACTGGCTATAATTTATGCCTTGAAATACAGTGTACAGAATTCAACTTCCTTTACCGCCATTAACTTATATGAAACACAATCATATAAATCCCACACATATAAAATCTGAAAAAAATATTTTCTTTTAACATAATTGATAATTTCAACAGGTATCAAACTAATTACACGCCCTGTACTAAGGATTACGCATTCCCAGTCTGAAAATTGAATTCGAAACCACTTCCTCATACATACATAACCTAATATCAGTTAAACAAATCGCATTTAATTTCAGTCCATCCACTCTGCTTCATTTTCAAATTTAGTTGTACAACAAATCTCTTCATTAACAGCCTCAATAGTCACTTAACCTTGAACTTGAAATTATGTCAGCTGTAACTAAATTCCTTGTAATAAAATTTCTAACAGTTGAATATTAACAATTTTGTTATCATAATAGGTTCGCTCTCTCAAATCCCTTTGTTATCAATTAATTATTTGTCACAGCTATCTTTGAACAACTCATACCGATCATTACATATATACGAAAACGCAGACAAATAATATGGTACAAAGTTCAACAGTCGAGTCATAGGATCATCGTCTCTTACAAAGACGTAACCGAGATCGATAATGACATAAAAATAAATTCAGGGAATTACCTTCATTGAGAGAATTAAAATTTATATTTTGGGCCACTCGCTTGGTTTCTCAAGGTCTTAGTGAAAATTAGATGTACTGCATATTATATCGAAACCAATTATTACTTGGAGATGATAAAATTTCAATTTCATGCGTATTTTAAGAAAGATACATTTCTAGTTGAATGGATTAAAAAAAAATATTCATAATTAGTTTGTATTGTTTTGCTTCCCTTTAACCAATCCCATTGATCATTTACCTATTCAATGCTAGAATCATGGTGATTGTTTATTTGCTACTTAGTTTTGAAACGATGAGGACAATTATGCAGAAACACAAACATTTTCGTTTAAATATTTGTTATAAACATCCCGACGTAAAATGGGTCTTCATTTAGTAATGGAGACACTATTAAACTCAAGGTGTTGCAAAATGGATTAGTAAAAGTTACTCGATCGAAGTTATGGTTTATTTATTTATTGCTTCTCTATTCCCTCTTCTCTTAATTTATTTATTTTTTTCTCAATTCATCAAGGTCGACTTGGGCTAATAAACGTTACTGAGTCTAGCGCCATTGTTTCAGTTCATCTATTGTTTCTCCCCTTCCTCTTCTCTCATTTAGTTTCAACACCTCAAGGTGATTTGTTAATTTACTGTTTTGAAACATACCAAAATGTTTCAACGGGGGGGAGTATGTTCAAATACTTTCACAGCGAGGAATTTCTTCGTTATCCTTTGAATTCTGTCGGATTAGAATCCAATCACCGAATCACCTTTAGGGCATTTAATTTTTATTATTACAGATGAATAACGTTTATTGATGAAGAACAGGTTTAATTACACATTTTCGGAACCTCTGAATAAGGAAGATTGGTCATTTGGCTACTAATGGACATCCATCAAAACATAAACATCATCATATTTGGCCAAGATCGCCACATTAGTCATCATCAAATTACATCGTCATTAATATTAATATAATTTAAGTTTATTAGAATTAATTTTCAATTTACGATATTCATTCAAAATTTACTCTGGTAACCCCATCACCTCAATACACGCTTACACATAAATTAGCATTCCCACTTTTATCGTCGAAGCAAAAATCACTTCAAACGTTACGGTTTTCTTTTGTATCCCCACTTGAACTTGAAATTCAAGCAAACGATTAAATATTGTTGCGAACGAAACGCTCGCTCTCTCTGCACCGGAGCTTCACCGAGGTAAGTTGATCCTGGACTTGTTCCTTTTTTCCTCCTTATTCTTTTTTTTCCCCATTTCTAACTTTCCTCTGTTGTTGGGTTTCGACCAACAACAGATTTATTAATTTTCCTTGTTGTTGGGATTCGACCATCAACAAGGTTTACTAACCTTTTCCTGTTTTTGGGTTTCGACCATTAACAGGTTTACTAATTTTCCTTGTTGTTGGGATTCGACCATCAACAAGGTTTACTAACCTTTTTCTGTTTTTGGGTTTCGACCATTAACAGATTTACTAATTTTCCTTGTTGTTGGGATTCGACCATCAACAAGGCTTATTAATTTCGTTTGTTTTGGGTTTCGACCATAACAAACTACTAACCTTTCTTTGTTGTTGGGATTCGACCATCAACAAAGATATTAATCTTTACTGTGTTGTTGGGATTCGACCATCAACACAGTACTTCCTTTCCTTGTTGTTTTCATACAACAGTAATTTCCTTTTTTGTCATACAAGTTCAAGGTCAACTCTAAAAAACAGGTGAGTACCTCATTTTATATGCTGATAAAATTCTATATATATATTTTTTTTCTTTTCTCTTTTATTTCTTTTGTGATTCGGTGATTGAATTTATTATTTCTTCGAAATTTTAAACTTCGCGATTTAGTGAACAACGTTGTAGAGGTGATTTTTGCAATTCGATAATTAATTCATAGCTTACATCGTTGACGAGGTGATGAGATTGACTTTATAGTTTTCAACATTGTCGAGGGTGATCCAAATAAATTTTGAGTGAGTCTTCACTTGAATTAATACTTTGTTAAACGTATGAATTGTCAAAATTGTTATCCCTTTTGTATCTTGAAGTTATTAAGAAATTGAATTATAGTTTCCAACATTGTTGAGGGTGAATTAAGTAAACTTTGATCAAATCGTCATTTGACTAAATAATTTGACAAATCTCTAATTTATCAGAAGTTTTGTTCTTTATTGAAATTTGAATTAATAAACTTACTAACTAAACTAATTAACTAAAACTAAATAACTAAATTTGAACTAATTTATATGAACTTGAATTTTATTGAATTACTGATATTTGAATTATCATGAATAAATTTGAACTGTTATAACTGAATCCTACTTCTTCTTCTTTTATTTGGTTTTTGTTTCTTTACCTTTTTTTTCACAGGTGTACTGCAGTTAGAAGCGTCAGAGAAATTCCGCTATTCGTTTAAAGAGACAAGCTCTGCTGGTGAGCATTGTAAATCGGTTTTAATTGCCGAGCGAATACCTAATAAAACAAAGGGCAAATCCTCACTCCAATGAGTAGTGTTGTCCCTTGCCATTAAGGCCGCTTTTAGTTGTCTATGGAACCGCTCAACCATCCCATTTGCTTGCGGATGGTAGGTGGTAGTACGTATTCTATGTGTACCTAGAAGTCTTGTGACTTCATTGAATAATTTTGATTCAAATTGCGACCCTTGATCTGTTGTAATTTCAAGTGGGGCGCCGAATCTAGGGACATACTCGGTGACAAAATGTTTGGCCACCGTAGTAGCAGAGATGTCTCGCATTGGATATGCCTCCGGCCATCTCGTGAATCGGTCTACGATTGTTAGAATATATGAATATCCTCGAGATGGGGGCAATGGTCCAACAATATCCATATGGATATGTTCAAATCTATTATTTGGTGGGTTAAAAGCTTCATGTGGAGATTTGGTGTGTCTCGAAACTTTAGATTTTTGGCAACCTATGCAGGATCTAGACCAGTTGTTACAGTCTTTGTTGATCGCTGGCCAAAAATATTTCTTAGTGATAGCTTGTCTTGTGGCTCGTATGCCTGGATGCGACAAGCTATGTTCAGCATTGAATGCTAATTTTCTTAATGATGAAGGTATATATGGGCGTAATGTACCCGTGCTAATCTCACACCAAACTTCATGAGTTGTGAAAGGAATTGGTGTGAGTATTAGTTTTATCTTCGAGCTACTACTGGGATGCTCTTGGAGTCGTTGTAACTCGTTGTCACCTTCTTGTGCTTTCGCCAGATGTGGCAAATCGAAGGTGATTGTGTCAACGTTGTCGGCCGCTAATGAGCGAGATAAATAATCTGCGACAACGTTTTGTTTCCCAGAGACATGTCTGATGTCTGTTGTGAACTGGGAAATTAGGCTCAGGTGTCTTGTTTGGCGGGGAGATCTTTCGGTTTTTGTGTGAAGGGCATGTATTAAAGGTTTGTGGTCAGTGTAGACCACGAAATTTCTTCCTTCAACAAAGTACCGAAAATGTTTTATTGCTGCGAAGATTGCGAGTAGTTCGCGATCAAATGCAGAATAATTTCGTTCAGCAGATGATAGCTTCTTAGAAAAGAAAGCTAATGGTTGCCATCTGTGACCGTTAAATTGTTCCAGCACAGCTCCGATAGCAAAATCGGAAGCATCAGTTGTGACGCTATATTTAGCATCCTCTAGTGGGTGTATCAGCATCACTGCTGCAGCCATTGCGGCTTTCACGTCGAGGAATGCATTCTGCGGGCCAAGGAAGTTGTTCCTTATTTTTTGTTGTTGATGAACAGTTGAGGAGTTCCCTCAAGTGTTCATTGATCGGTACTAGCAGTTGTGCTAGTTTAGGAATAAATCGGTGATAAAAGCTCACCATTCCTACAAATTTTTGTATTTGTTTGACTGTTGTTGGAGTTGTGAGGTCACTAATTGCTTGGACTCGTTCGGGTGATGGAAGGATTCCATCCTTGCCGATACTATGTCCCAAAAAGTTGATCTCACTGACCCCAAAAACGCATTTTGATAATTTTATTGTTAAACCAAAATTATCAAGGCGTTTAAACAGTAATTCGAGGTGAGTGAGATGCTCATCCTCGGATTTACTAGCGATGAGTATATCGTCTAGATAGACATAAACGAAGTCTAAGTCTCTTGTGACTTCGTTCATAAATCTTTGAAATGACTGGGCTGCATTTCTTAACCCAAATGGCATGCGAGTAAACTCAAACAGACCAAAAGGTGTTATTATGGCAGTCTTATGCACGTCTTCTTGTGCAATGGGGATGTTATGATACGCACGTACCAAATCCGCCTTCGAAAAAATCGTGCATCCGTGAAGGTTCACAGAAAAATTGTGAATGTGCGGGATTGGATATCTATCCGGCACTGTGACTGCATTAAGGCGACGGTAGTCGCCGCATGGCCTCCAATCATTTGTATCCCGTTTAGGGACCAGATGAAGTGGAGATGCTGCGGGAGACGACGATGGTCGACAAATCCCTAGTTGAACCATATGTTCAAACTCCAATTTCGCCACCTTGAGCTTCTCAGGATGAAGTCTACGAGCGGTAACGAAAGGTAATTGCCCATTAGTAACAATGTGGTGTTGCACATTGTGTTTAACCGGTAGGTTAAAATTTGGTGGTTGTGTTAATGAAGCGTACTTCATTAACAATACTTTATATTTGCCAAGATGTTGGCATTCAAAGCTCTCGAGTATATACTCACTAGTAGTACAGACATCAGTCCGCAGACTGGTCTGTGAGTCTACTAATTCTCGATGTTTAAAATCGAGAATGAGCTCGAACTTTGTGAGAAAGTCCGCACCGAGTATAGCTTTGCTGGTGTTGGCTATGATGAAGTTGTGGATGAACCGTCGGCGAAGACCTAGGTTCAGTTCCAGCAACTTCGCGCCAAAAGTTTGGATCGTGGATCCGTTTGCGGCCCGCAGAAGCAAATTAGGGCATGTTGTTTGTACCCTAAACGTGTGCTTCGGAACTAATGATATGTCCGCGCCAGAATCAATCAGAAAATCGAGCTGATTGTGTTGGTCGCGGACAAATAGTCTGCACGAGCGTCTCTGCTGAGAGACGCCCGCGGAAGTGGCGACTCCCCGCCAATTTAATTTTTTGGATGACGGGCCCCCTTCATCTTCCGGTCCTTTTTGGCTGTAGAGCCAGGACTCTTGAAGGCACACGGTGGGGTGCATCTTTCTGCCCCACTACCATATCGGTAGTGGTAATAGCAGAGCGTCCCCGTCAATGTCGCTGAAGACGAGGCCTTGGGCTTAGCCCCTTGTTGGTTGGTGTTACCGGTTCCCGCCAATGAAGCTTTCGACTGTCGAGCCGGTGAACGGTTCCATTGGCGTGAACCGGTAGCATCTCTCGTCGCTTCTGATCGCTGACCTTGCCTCTCCTCCAACACTAGTTTTCTTAGTTGACGCACCTCGCGTTGGAGGAACTGCACTGTCCGCTCCAGAGACGACGTAGCATGAACCTCTGACACCTGAGCGGGGTTTGGACGGGCAGTGACCTCCCACACTGTATCCGCCAGTTTCGACAGTTGCCCTAGGGACTGGTCAGCGGATGCGGCAAGCACCACCTGGATGTCTCTGGGTAACCTGCGCTCCCAAAGACCCTTGATGAGCTCTTCGCCATCCCCTAGACAGTCCCCTGCCAGACTCTGCAATCCCTTCAGGAAATCTGAGGGCTTGCGGTCTCCGGGCTCATGCGCCGCCAACAGCTGCTCGAGGCGGTTCCTGGTCGATAAACCATATCGTTCCAGCAACCGCTTCTTAGCCTCAGTATAGCTGGCAGAGCTGAGGTCCGGAAAGGCATGCAATAGTATCTTGGCCGCCTCTGTCGGAAGAGCGGACACAATGTGGGACAACTTCGTTTTGTCCGAAGTGATGGCATTTAAGGAGAATTGTGCTTCAGCCTGGTAAAACCAGACTGCCGGGTCGCTCTGATGAAATTTCGGCAGATTGAATCTCGCCGTTGAGGCTATGTCAACTTCTGCCCGAACCCTACGCCGATCCGGCAGCCCCTCCTCCAGGCTGTTCAAGGACGAAGGAATTGTCCATATAATTATCTCTTGGCATATTATTAAAAGTTTCAAGAACCCAGATGAAAAACCTTCGTTAACCAAAAGAAACAAGAGAAAAAGAGAAAACAAAATACAACACCCAACGATGTATAAATCAGTTACAACTTTAAAAATTTTAAAATTTAACTAAATCAAAACTTTTATTATTATTTAATTACTTTAGAAATTAATACTTAATAATAAGAAAACTGGCGTAAAAACTAAAGAATTAAACCAGTTTCGCATCAAAAAGTTTGCTTCCAGGTGGTCGTTGAAATTAACGCTTATTTTCCTTTTTCTATGATATAATTCTCCTCCAAATCCGATTTACCTCTTCAAGAATTTAATACCAAAACAAAAAAAAAACAAAACTTATCTTATTCTCTCCAGGGAATGGGACTTCCAGTCGATACAAATGTATGTTCACAAAGAAAAACCAGCTAAGAATCGCCAACCAGTTCTTGCTGCACTCCCTCTCGTGTCCAACTCGGGGTCACCAATTTAGTGCTTCGTTTAATTTAGGAGTTTTGTTGTTAATGGTTAATAAACGAACACGCAATTTTTATAAGTTTATTTTTTATTCATTTACTTTTAACACTTTATTTTATCTTTATAACAATTATATATTTTATTTGATTGTATGTACCACATATATTTTGTATTACATTTATTACTCAAACTTTTGGTATTATTTAGATTTTAAATTAATTAATTAAAAACTCACTTATCACAAACTTGATATGTTTTTATTTTGATTTTTCAAATTGACAACTCGTTATTTTATTTTTTTAATTACTTAGCCTCAGTCGATTATGTTTTTAGAAACATATCTCCTTAGCTAAGTAAAGCCGGAAGCAGTAGGACGATGTCCCTACAAACTCTATATGATAAAAGAGTCGAAAGCGCGTATGATCTTAATCCTGATCTGATAGTGTGGATGCACCATGATGCCTGTGTTCCGAAATATAACCCAGCATACCGGCTAGTGCTTCTGGCGTCTTGTATCGCACGAAATTGCTATGGAAAAATTACAGAATCTGGTATGTTGGGGCTACATTTGGGAACAAAGCCTATGTGAGAAACTTTTACCAGTGGCGCCTGGTGCGTCTTCAAACTTGCAGCACGCACGCTCACACTGTCGATAAGGCGTTGGTAGACTTCTTTTTGTATATTGTTTAACTTCCCAGCGGAAAATTAATCACACAAGCAGTGGAAGAAGCACACACTCTATACTCCAATTTTTTGTTTTGTTTTTCCCAAGTGTTCTATTCTATTTGGGAAGTTTGGAGTTTAATAATAATCGCGTCAGTTGTGAAATACTTTTTATGGTTCTTTTGCATTTTGATTAAACAATTATTCAAAAAGTATGAGTATAAGTACGGTATGTTTTAATCCATTTTTTCAACTATATAGTAACTTCGTTCTATGTTTGCGATCAATTTTTCGGTCACTTTCCGATATTCGGCGATGCTCAAATTTGGCGCAAACCTTTGATTCTGAAGGCAATGCAATATAGTATATTCTGTTTTATGGTACTATAACATGACGAATATTTCTGGGCTGGGATCTTGCGATCGATTTTTCATTCACCGGGCGATATCCGATGATGCTCACATTTGGCACAAACCTTTGGCTTTGATGGCAATGCAATATAGTATATTCAATTTTAGGGTACATCCAATATGGAGGCCACCATAAAATGCCGGTTTACCTTTTTCTTTACAACCTCCGACATGTATATATCAAATGAAAGAGTATTGCCAGTAGAATAGAGTTAGTTATGGGACGTCACCAACGAAATGGTGCATTGCCTCTTTCTTTACAACCTCGCGATATGGGTATCAAATGAAAGAGAATGACGATTACAATACAGTAACCTATATCACTTCATTTTACATCCAATCAGCGCCCACCACAAAATGGCGCACACCTTTTACTTACAACCCTTCGATATGGGTATCAAATGAAAGATTATGTTAAGTAGAATACAATTAGCTGTGTGTCGTCAATTAAAGTTGGAAAATAGTAAAAACATTAGGTAAAGAACATAAAAAATCAATTAAAAATAGCTCAAAATTTTTTTTTTTACTTTTATACTGTTATTAGATAAATTAAAAAATATTACCTAATAAAAAAGTTTTTATATACATATGCGTTGAAAAGTAGAAAAGATTTTTTTTTAATCCACCTGTATGTAACAACAAGTAAAAGCTTGGCGCGCTCAGTTTACAAATATTTGAGATATTGTAACAAAAATGCAAAAACCATAATATGGTTTATCTAATAAATATGAAAATTAATTGGATACAATCTCAAAAAGCGGCCCGGCCCTAACTTTCACTTGTAGTTACATACATGTGGATTAAAAAATATATTTCATTGCATACATGAACTATTTCATACTTCACCTTTATTTAAAAACTTTTTTATTATGTATAATATTTTTTAGTTTATCTGATTAAAGCTCGTTTTTAAAATTTTTGAAGTGAATACTTCTTTAGGCACGACTGGCACTTTTTGGCTTAGGGTAAGACGTAAGAACAACAAATTCGCGTCACGCGCACTTTTGTTGCGTACCCTTTTCTGGGCACTTGTAGCCATGTATCTGGCTAGAGCATGGCCGAAAGCGTATTGCAGCCAAGTAAAATATTTAAATGTTGTAGCCATGTAGCTGGCTGGAGCATGGAAACTTTTGGTCGAGCTCCAGGAACGCATAGCAGCGTATAATTCTATCGTGTGCGAAGCAAAATACCTACGGAGGTGTGAGGGGTTGCGTTTCAATGTTGCAATTCATTTAATATTATCGCACACCGTACGTTCGTTGCTGGAGCTCGACGAAAAGTTGCCATGCTCCAGTCAACTACATGGCTGTAACATTTAAATACTACTATGTACTGTGTACTATGTACTATGAACTATGTATGATGTACCTACTATGTACTGTGTATTATGCACTATATATTATGCATTATGTAGTATATATGTTGTATTATGAATTCTGTATATTATGTTTTATTACGTTGTTGTTATTCTTATTTTATTGCAACAGTAACAATAAAATAAACTTAAATGGAATATTTATAAATAAAATTTATTAACCCTTATTCTCCTGCAATATTAAGATTAATTTGGAAATATAGACTGGCCATAAAAGTTTTCACTTTCAACGTATGGTGCTATGCTAGGGATGGCCCATTACTAAAAAAATGTTGATTAATCGAATGTCGATTAATTGGATCATTCGATTATCTCCAATCGATTAATCGTTTGAAAATAATCGAATAATGTAATAATCGAAAAAATTTCAATAAAAATTGATAATAACACTTTTCTACTGTTCTTAATTTTTTGTTGTACAAAGTAATATAGTAATATAAAATTATCAAAATTAAATTATAGGTAGTGAATGTCATTAAGAAATTTTGCAATTCTGAAGAATAAAGATTTTTATTATAGAATATAGTCCAATATAAAAGTAAATATACATCTGAAACGATCATAGAATAATTTTTGATAACAGAATATATTACTTATTAATCTAGAAGCAAGTTACTTAAGATTATATTTTGATCACAGGGTTTCGCTGAGCGGTGCCTTTTTTGCCGAACAAAAACTAGTATCCCTCCGTTCAACAGATGATCGACGAACCAGAATTTTAGAGTGCAGAGTTTCAACATGTGCCAAGCTACTGCGTTTTCTTTGGGCAGCCGTGCCTCAAGGACACAAAAAAATTAGTGTGACCACACTTTAGAAGTGTTAACTTCTATGGCTAGTCTATATTTCCAAATCAATCTTAATACAGGAGGATAAGGATCAATATATTTTATTTATAAATATTCTGTTAAAGTTTATTTAATTGTTATGTACTTATATACACTCACTCCAAAATGTTTGCAATGTTTTGGAAATTAAACAATTTTTCCTAAACTTATCACACAAAGATCGAACGATGGATGACTGGGATAATGTAGTTTGTAGTAAAAATAGTAGATAATATATAGTAGATACTAACAAATACATAGTACATAGTTCATAGGAAATATGTAGTACATAGTATACACATATCGTCGGGTTAATGCAATAGTCACGAAACAGAAAGTTTTGCTATTTTAAACATTGTGCAAAAAAAGTCCTATTATATTAGAAGTCACGGATCTAAATTTTTACTGGATTCAATTTGAATTTTTTCCGAACAATTCAATATGTATACAATATGCAGTACATTGTATACCTATAGTACGTAATAGATAATATATAATACATAGCAAATAATATAACATACTACCCCAGATATGTACGTAAAATACAGACTCCCAGTCGAATAGGCGAAACGCCGAAACGTATTCCATGTTACCGAAAGCCATTAATCCAAGCAAAGAATTTAAATGAGGAGCTTTTAGACGTAGCCAATGCAATTAATAGCAACAGAGATATGACAAGATATATACAATTCCTAAATCAAATTAACTACAACATAGATTTATTAAATAATCATCTAGTAAGCTTATCAGAAACCCTAATGTTAGCTCGACTAAACATAATATCCAAACAAATATTAAACTCAGATAAACTAACACATATCAACCAATATTTAAAAAACCAGTCAATCAAAATTAATTCAGACGAACATGTCTACGAGCTCCTCGATTTACAAGCTTACTACAATAATAGCAATATAATATTTAATGTACAAATACCAATTATTTCTAAAGAACAATATTCCATGTTACATATTATCCCACTCCCAATTAACCAAACTTTAACAATTGACATAAAACCGTATATCATCCACAACACCCAAAAAATCCAATATTTCGACTTACCCTGCCAAAAAATAGAAAATATCTTCTACTGCAAAGAATCTAGATACCAGGAAACAACCAGCGATTCTACATGTATTGGGAAACTTCTTCTAAATAAACCATCTCAATGTCATCTAATTGAAAGATCAGTGACATCAGAAATCATCCAACCTGAGCCACATTTTCTACTCCTGATGAATATACCAGAGACAGTCATCAAGCCCTCATGTGGTTCCAGCTTCAATCTAAAAGGGACACATCTTTTACGAATAAATAATTGCACAGTCCAAATAAATAACATCGATTATACCGACGATATGGGTACATATTGGGACGAAATTCACCTATACCCCACCGTCCTACAACAAGTAAACTATTCATCATTGATAGAAGACCTAAGATTACGGAAACTAAGAATCAACAGTGTTAACGATAGAAGAGAAATAGAACTGTTAGACGTAAAAACGAGGAAAAGGGACATCATAACAACCTAGACGCTGGGAATTAGCAGCATCATTATCATCATTGCTCTACTTTACCTGTACCGTAAATCCAAAAAGGATCATCCAGTAATCTGCAACATTCCTCAAGGTCCATCAGAAGAACCCACAGCAGGAAGACGTGAAATGCAGCTCTTTTGGCCCTCGCTGCATTCTTAAGGAGGGAGGAGTTACGTTACCATAATAAACATACTACAGATACACATACTACTTACATTAATGTTCCCACAATAAATACAACGTAAACATAAATTCTTAAATTTTGTACATTCCCATAGAATTTGTCTGGACGGTTTCCGCCGATCCAATTTCTCTCTTTAGAAAACTTCTTAATCAGCAAATTGTTATAATAAATTTTACCTTAGAGGTATTCGCGACACGCGCATTTTGTTGCTACACCCGTTTCTGGACACTTGCTGCAATGATGGCGACACGCGCACTTTGTTGCTCACTCGTTTCTGGGCACTTGTGCCTATGCAGCTGGCTAGAGCATGGAAACTTTTGGTTGAGCTCCGCTTACAAACAGCAGCGTATAATTATATGTGTGCGAGGCAAAATAGCCCGCGCTTGGTGAGAGGGATTGGGTTTGAATGTTGCAATGCAGAAGCTGCTCTCAGCATTCGTTTTATATTCTCGCGCCGCTCTCAAAATCCATGGCATATTCTCGCACCCATTCATTTCATATTTTCGCAATGCAGACGCCGCTCTTAGCATTCATTTCATCCTCTCGCACACATACGCTGCTGTCTGTGGCTCTAGCTCGAGCAAATTTTACTTACATATCTGGAGCACTTTTAGTCGAGGTCCAGTAACAGACAGCAGCGATGGCGTGCGAGAATATGACATGAATTTTGAGAGCGGCGCGAAAATATAAAACGAATGCTGAGAGCAGCTTCTGCATTGCAACATTCAAACCCAATCCCTCTCACCAAGCGCGGGATATTTTGCCTCGCACACATATAATTATACGCTGCTGTTTGTAAGCGGAGCTCAACCAAAAGTTTCCATGCTCTAGCCAGCTGCATAGGCACAAGTGCCCAGAAACGGGTGCGAAGCAAAAATGCGCGTGACCAAAGCTGCTGTCTGTTGCTGGACTAGTGATGTGCGATTCTGTATCGATTTAAAATAAAATCGATTTTTTCGTCTAAAAAAACCGGGTTTTTCCGATTCTTTTTCAGCCGACAAGATTTTCGATAATCGATTCTTTTTTAGAGAATCGCGTAGTCATCAATTTCACCTTACTTCTCACTATATAACCGTCATCCGACTGAACTAAAAATGATCCCTGGGGTTTCCAGTTTCCACGCGAATTTTCTCTGACAATGGCAACATTGCTTGTTTACGCATTAGTGCCGGGCCTTTAAATGGTTAATGGGCTTCCTCACACGCTGCCCTATTATGGTGAGTAAAATCAGTTTTATAGATGAGAGAGAGAAGGGAGCGGAAGAACTTAACGAAACATTTTTTACGCAAAAGCAAAAGCGTGAAAACTAGCACACCTATAAAAAGATACTTCTATCTCTTGCATTCCTTAGCTTTGTTTTTCTCTACGAAGTAAATTTCATCTGCAATACATTTAAACGTTCCTGTATAGCATTCAAATGTACCACCCATAATTTACGCTCCGTGTGAGTTCCTAGCAGTTGAGTAAAATAAAACTGGTTATGCTCAACATGCTTTTTTAAAAGATGCGTATAGGGTACGGTACGTAAAAAGGAATTACTAATTTCTTTTTGTTTATTTTTTTGTTCCCAATCTTGATTTCAAAAATTCCTGAACTCATTTCCTGGGCCATCATCGCCTTGGTAATAATTGCCATTTACCGAGTTTCCATGGGAGCCGAGTTGAGTTGAGGTTGAGTTGAAATGACACTTCAACTCAACGACTCAACTCTATGCGTTTCCATGACTGACTTTTCTGCCTGTGTACAGACAGCTGAATGTGTACTTGTATTAAGCAAGCAGCTGTTTTTAAATTTGACGTAATATTTTTGTTATTATAAAATAGTGATCATGGACCATAAAATTAATTTATTGTGTTCGTTGTATAACAGAAATGTTATAAACAGGCGCGACATTTTGACTTTTTTAACATTTGACAATCCCGTTTGTACTTGTGTGCGTGAACTCTGTTCAATCTACCTATTTTCGTTGAGTTAAGCAGAGTTGAAAATCTTAAACGAAACTCGAAACAGTCGCATCCATGGAGCTCAACTCGGGTTCAACTCTGGTCTCATGGAAACTCAGTAATTTCTGATGCCGAAAAGTTGCCCTTTGACTACCCTAGGTTTGTTTTCACCCCTTTTGGTTTTGGGTTGAAAAAGAGTTCGTTAAGTTCTTCCACTCCCCTCCCTCTCTTACACTGGTCTGCAAAAAACGGGTCATTTTTTCTCCTTTCCAATTTAATAGTCGTATCCTAAGTATTTTTTCGCGCTGAATCCGAATCCGTTGACCAAATTTCCCTATCACGTCAGGATTTTGAGCAATCCTAACCTAAAAGTGCCAAAAAGAGTGTTTTTTGCACTTTTGCGCATTAAATATCTCAAAACTATGGAATGATAGGGCAAATCGGACAACGGGATCGTTTTCAGCATGCCAAAATCTACAGAAAACCATGTCGAAAGCGTTAAATTTGAAAAAACTTTTTTTGTAATACTGAAAAGAAAAACTTCGGTGCAACGACGATATCATGTGTTAATAAAAATCGTCGATTTCGCGCCAAGAAGTTTTTCTTTTCAGTATTACAAAAAAAGTTTTTTTCAAATTTAACGCTTTCGACATGGTTTTCTGTAGATTTTGGCATGCTGAAAACGATCCCGTTGTCCGATTTGCCCTATCATTCCATAGTTTTGAGATATTTAACGCGCAAAAGTGCAAAAAACACGCTTTTTGGCACTTTTAGGTTAGGATTGCTCAAAATCCTGACGTGATAGGGAAATTTAGTCAACGGATTCGGATTCAGCGCGAAAAAATACTTAGGATACGACTATTAAATTGGAAAGGAGAAAAAATGTGCAGACCAGTGTTATCATTAAAACCAGTTTTTATTGCTATCTAGGAACCGTGTGAGGTAGCCCATTCATTGTTCCGTTGGTTCATTCAGAGGACTGAGAGAGAAGAGGGAATTTTGTAACGTGTGGTCGTGGTGTGATTTGTTTTGTTGTAGTTTTCTTTATATTCTTTAGCAGGTTTTAGCAAGTAAGGTAATTGAAAGCTGATAATAAAAATTTTTATCATCAAATAAATGTAATTTTTCTTTAAATATTGTACTTGATTTTTATAAAATCGATTTTTTAAGTCAAATTTATAGAAAAATCGATTTCGTTAAATCAAAAATCGATTTCGAGAATCGATTTTTTTTTGAAAATCGCACATCACTATGCTGGACCTCGACTAAAAGTTGCCATGCTCTAGCCAGCTAAATGGCTGCAATATTTAAATATTTTGCTTGGATTAATCGCTTTCGGCGACATGGAATACGTTTCGGCGTTTCGCCTATTCGAGTGCGCGTCTGCATTTTACGTACATATCTGGGGCAGTACCCCAGTAGGGAAAATCGCAAGTATTTACTGTGGGAAGTCGATTTGGAAGTACTTCTTTAATTAGTGTTTTCTGTAATGACTTATAAGTAATGCAGAGGAGAATGGGTTTGGTGACCAAGCGTTTGATTTCGCGCCAAAAGCGTGTTGAAAAACTTCGTAGCTGCTCGTTTTCTTTGTTAATTATCTCAGTTATCTCAGCCATTAAGTTTCTGATCTTTAATGTATAAATATATTGAATTTATGTTTATGATATAAATATAAATCGCTTAATTTTACTTATTTTACTGGTTTTGAAAAAATTCAAATTGAATGCAGTAGATTCCCATAAAAATTTAGATCGGTGTCTTTGGCTGAATATAACATGACTTGTTTTGCATATTTGCACAATGTTTAAAATAGCAAAAATTTCTGTTTCGTGACTATTGCATCAACCCGACGATATGTACTGTGTACTATGTACTACATATTTCCTATGAACTATGCACTATGTATTTATTACTATATATTAGCTACTATTTTTAATAAAAACTACATTATCCCAGTCATCCATCGTCCGATCTTTGTGTGATAAGTTTAAGACAAATATTTTAATTTCAAAACATTGCAACACATTTTGGAGTGAGTGCATATACGTAACAATTAAATAAACTTTAACAGAGTATTCATAAATAAAATATATTAATCCTTATCGTCCTGTATTAAGATTGATTTGGACATTTAGACTAGCCATAGAAGTTAACACTTCTAAAGTGTGGTTCTACGCACACTCGTTTTTTTCTGTTTTGGCTCAACCCAAAACTTAAGTCGCGCATGTCGAATGAATAAAGTTCCAAGATGACGGCAGAATTTTGCAATTGTGTTCCGATTCCATTAAAAACGGTTTGTAGTATAAAGGGTGATTTCTGAGCTTAGCGCTGCCACATAAAAAAATCACAAATCTGTGGTCAAAATTTGAAAATTTATAATGGTGGACAACAGAAAATAGCGGACTATTTTTTTCTTTACAATCGGCGGATAACATATTTTTGCAACGCGCTCGGTATATGGGTATCAAATGAAAGGATATGGCAATTAGAATTATATTAGCTGTGTGGCGTCATTCCAAAATCAAAATTTCGACCAACACAAAATGGCAGTTTACTCTTTACCCTGAAAGGAGTGGTGGGCCGTGTAATTTGGCTCGCTCAGCTTTTTAGTGTTTCTGCGATTGCTAAAATTTCCTGGTGTTGGTCGTTATTAACGAATCACAAAATTGAGATATTCTTATTATTATTTATGAAATATTGTACAACTGGTGACTACCAATATCAAAGATAAATTGATAAAAACACCATACGTATCAGACTGATGTTAAACCATCAGATTTGTTTCACAATACAGCAAACGGAGGTAAATTTTGCTGTATGGTTAAAAATGATTTCAATCTAAGATCGCCTTGCACCACTTTCAAAACAAATATACATACAACACTGTTAAGAGCTAAAACTTCCATCTCCTTTATTATTAAGATTCTGAATTTGTTGACTTTAACGTGTTTACACATAAAAAGATCATACTAAATTTATCTATAACTACTGTAATCTACATGCCTACCCCACTTTCAAAATAAACGGCTCAATTCTTCATAAAGTGTTGTGGAGATCGACGAGGTCTATTACTAGTCCATGGAAATGGTACTTTAACATTGCAAAAATGCAGGGCAAGGTTTTATTTTTGGGATGTGTAGGGGGGGGTCAGTGTGAGCTTAAGTGGTTTTTCCACTATATCTCCGAAACGGTATATCTTACAGAAAATTTGCAAGGACACTTTTTGTTTGGAATTAAATTATCTACAATTTACAATGTTTTACAAGGTACGATATGGTTTAAAATGGGAAGTTTGGAGTTTTATAATAACCGCGTCAGTTGTGAAATACCTTTTATGGTGAAAACAATAAGTGAGTGAAATTTTCTTACATAGCATAACAGCAATAAAAACCCGCAAAAAATACGAAACAAGTTTATTACATTACTCAAACATCGGCATTTCTCATAACATATAGTCATTCATTCATTATTATTACTTGCTACCCGTTATTGCTACTTTCTAAGGAAAGTAGGAGGTAAAATCGTAATAAAAATGTTCAGAAAATCTGTGACTTTTGTACCTTTGGGGCACTGTAAAACCCTTCCTAGTGAATGAAATTAAAAATATTATGAATAAAAAGTATCCCTAATGAAACCCTCTAAAAAAACTTGTTATTATTTTTTTTGTTAAAGTTAAAGGAAAAAAAGTTAGAGCCTTTAAAAGAAAATATTGTGACTAATTTTTGTGTTCTAAGGCTTATAACTTATTAATTATTCATTTTACCACAAAACTTCTAGTAAATTGTAGACCATTTAATTCTAAACAAAAAGTGTCCTTGCAAATTTTCTGTAAGATGTACCGTTTTGGAGATATAGTGGAAAAACCATTTGCAAACGTTTTCCAAGATGGCGGCCAAATGGGGGGTTAGAATCCCGAAAACTCAAACTTAAGCTCACACTGACCCCCCCTACACATCCCAAAAATAAAACCTTGTTCTGCATTTTTGCAATGTTAAAGTACCATTTCCATGGACTATACCGCTTTTATATTATTTGAGTCTCCCCTCCGAATTGGCGGACTCTAATTGCTTAATTTTCTTGTAAAAAGCAACCCTCAGTGCAGTACGTGTTTATTTATATTTTTCCACCTTGGTTTACATCCTGTCTCGGTCATGACTTATGGTGTAAATTCCAATAAACACACTAAATTTCGTGAACCCGAACAAAATTATGACAATCGGAATAATTATTATTAAATTTTCATTTTTTACATTTTTCCATAATTATTATTTAAAAAAAGTGAACAATTCTTAAAACTGCTTATCAAACATTTTCGACTGCAAAATTAATCAAAAATAATCTTTATCTTATCTAATTCGATGATTTAGATAAAAGTCGCTTCGATAAATTTTCTGTTAAAAACCCTTCATTATTTATTGTTATGGAGTTGTTCGTGTGTCGATATTCGTGTGTTTTATAATAAATAAGATTTGTAGGATATTTAAGAAAACGCTGTCATTTTTTCATTAGGGGACAGTAAAGCTATGAACAATGTAAGCGTTTTAAGTTGTTCAATATGTTATAGTAATCTTAAGTTAACTTATTCGAGACGACGATTCCTTTTAAGATAGTCCGCGGGAACTTTTTCTAAGGCCGGATTCTTCTTCTTCAACAGTTGCTAGTTTAGAACAAACTCTATCTTTAAATTGTCAAATAACCTCAATGTTTGTGTAGAAAAGAAGGTGTCTTCTAATCGTGTTTTGTAAACATAGTACCATGAAAATGTCAAAAGATAATATGTGTAAAGCCGCCATTGTACGAAATTAATCGAATTGCGCGATTCGTAAGATCCTGCAAAAGCTGTGAAAATATTTAAAATAACGTGAATTTGGCATGCTTATTTATAACAAAATCTATTGTCATCTTTATCCACAAAAGCCGTTTGTGAGAAATCTGTGGGTGCAGAGGTCTTCTTCATGAAAGATCTCTTACTCAAAGAAGTTTTTACTTTAGAAGCATGTATCCGCGTTTATTTAGAATTTGCAATGTTTAGAGATTTGATATCTTATTTCGTTTCATTGTAGATTTACAACTAGTTTACAAAATTTAGCTTTTTCTCTGTTGCCGTGAACTTTTTGCTTGATAATGTTTATTTATGACATGTTTTTTCAAATCTACCCCCAAAAGGTATTGCGCAGCTCAAATTGCCTTGTTCTTGATTTTCATTATTTAGTCCAAATTACACTATCCACCACTCGATAATCACTTCAAAACGATTTGTGTATGATGCGGGTATTACACTAAGCATTCATTTGCTGCCTCATTTTCATGGAATGATTGTGATCCCTTTGTAGTTGTATAATAAATGGAAATTAAAGGGGAATTTCTCATATTTTTTGCAGACTCCGAGTTCAATGTTACTACATATGTATGTGTCAGTGCAACGGATGGGTGTGTCTACCAAATTTTATGGCTCAAAAGTGAAGAGACATATGACGCACGACATATACTTCCCTGCGTCACCTTACCTAAAAAATCGGGTTCTGTATAGGGGTAATAAACGAAATGATGGATAGTGTAACTTGCATCAATTACTCGCACGAAGGCAATCACGTAACTGCTCGCATAGGGTCTTGAGAATCAACCAATGTAAAGTGCGCTCATCTCTTCTATCCATGATACAAACTGAGAAACTAAGGAAGAATGGGGTCACGGCTAATAAGAACAGCAAAGCGTCTTATCACTTTTGTGAGGCTACCGAAACATGAGCCGTTTATTTTGAAAGGGCCATAAGTCATTTTACCATAATGAAAAGTGGTGGTTTTTCAATGACCATACGAAATTATTTATACTGAGAAAAATATATTTATCCTGAGATAACAAATACAAGTAAATCTTCTCGAAAGTTAGCATCGACGCAAACCTTTAAATATATCGAGTTAAAAACAAAATGACTTATGGGTGGAGATATGAGCTAGGAGCAGGGTGATCGTATGCATCAAGATTTACGCGTCATGGAAGAACGTTACCAGGGTTTTGGGGACACGAATATGATGTCTGACTAATGCTGTTCCCTGATATGCCATTTTCCTAAGTCTACACATAAGAGAAAAGCTTTAACGCGAAGTTTTTTTAGAACTGAATGATCAATACAATTTTTTTTAATTAGTTTGAATTAATTTTTTCTAAGTATATATTTGTGTTTTTTCTGTTTGACCGTAGATATTTAAAAACCCAAAACCAGAGCTGATCAAAAAATTCTACGTATATTTATATATAAACTTAGATATGTAGTCAGAAACAGCAAACATTTTCCCGGCAACAGATGTACTGTAAACTAGTGTATTTAATATTATATTTCAGATATTAGCATTAACTAAACTATAACATAGGTACCAGGTGTAAAGCGAAATTGAGCGAAAAAATGAAAGAGAGCTTTTGCTCATGGAGGCATAATACCGACAGAATTGAAATTAAATAAAATTGACCGCCAACGACAGAACAAGAATAATTTATATGGAAACTTCGGTGACGGGCTTATAGGGAACAGTAGAGTTTATAGGTTTTTAAAAACCGGTTTTGAAAACATGGTTTTCAAAGAAAATTATAGAATTCGAAAACTGGGGTTTTCAATAAAAAATATTGTTTTTATTTAAACATAACACTTTACCTTCACAGTATTTTTTTTAACTATGTATAATTGAAAGTTTTTAAGTTGTAAATATTGATTGATCCATTTAGAAGTACTTTTATTCAAAAATAAAAAAATTCTATCATACAAAAAAAAAATTACATTACATATTACCATTGGCGCAACTGCGGCTAACATAAATTCCGATTCTGAAATTCCGATTTTCGGTGATGCATTCGAGCCTATCGAGTGGTATTTGGCTAAATTAGCGTATAATGTTGGCTTCCAATCCTCGACCGTTTCCTGCATATCCTTTGGATTTTACGGAGCCCGAATAGAAAAACTCTAAAAGTGTGATATCACTTGATCTAGGTGGCCAATACACCGGTCCGAAGCGTGAACTTAACTGCTCATCGAATTATTGAGGCAATTAACTCATGGTTTCACGAGCTCTAGTAGCGCGATCTTGTTGAGTGGTAGAGATTACGGGCTTTAATTTCAGATAGCAAATAGTCCCTTATGGTGGCCCGATAGCGGGCGCTACTCACAGTTACGTTCCGGCCGGCCTCATTTGAAGAAATATGGACCGATCCAATCGTTTCTTCGTCTGGATATAATGGAACCTCTTTGGGTTGCACTTCAGCTCGGTTGGGGGGTTCGATAGTCTTGGGGTAAGGCGCCTGACTGCTATCCCAGAGGTCCCGGGTTCAAATCCCGGCCAGCCCCACGGTCCTTCGCCTTTTTCATTTTCCCACTTACATAACTTTCCTTCTTTCTTCTTCCCTCTTGACATTCCTGATTCCTCCTGTCATAGCCTTCCCTGCTCCACCAACCGATATCATCGGTTGGTTGATGAGATCAACTCGTTTCAGGAGGCATAACACTCTAGTTGTTGTGTTCTCGCCCTGATGTCAGAGTCGCAAAATGGTGAGAGTAGGTGGAATAAAAATATCGCTGCTAGGTTGTGACAGTTACTTCCTTCGCTTCTTCTCCCTCTTCTCTCTATCTTCCGGCTAGAGCTGCTGTTCGACATTGAATACGAAAAAATAGATTGTCGACAGTACAAAGGGACTTTTCCTAAGTCTCTTCAGGCGTGCTCAATTTTAAAATAACTACTGAAAAAAGTGCCCCTAAATGTATCACCCGTCATGTCATCTTGAAAACCTCGAAAACCGGTTAAAACCGATTTCTTGGAAAAGCTAAAATTCGAAAACCGTTTTTTTTAAATTCAGGGTTTGTATAAACCCTAAGGAACAGGCAGTAAGGAAAGAAGTTACAACCAATCTTGGATTTCATGCGGATTGACCTAGATTGACGTTCATGTTAGAACTTACAATATTACCTTCGGTCCTAAGAGATGGATTAAATGGATGATCGATGGAAACTGAGAGTAGGTAAATGTTAGAAATAGGGCAGATGATAGAACTGACTTATGGGGAAACATGTGTAGATGGTATGGCTTGTATGATTTATTGTCATCTAGGATTAACTTGATTGAAGAGTCGGAAAGAAAATTCTGAACGTCAATGTCTAGCAGTAGTATCTTAATAATTGTAGTACGGACATAGCATAGGTTTAGGACAACGGTACGGTAGGGTGTTGACGGAGATGGCGGGGAGTCGTGCGTAATGACATATAATAATGGACTGCTAAATAAGCAAAGCCCATACACAACAGTAGCACCAAAAACTATTACTGCCTCGCTCGCACGTTAAATTCCTATGAACTTTAATCATTTTAATCAATCAGCCCCTGTCAGCGATATAAACATAATCCGAAAAAACTAGACAGGTGTAGTCTTTGTTCTTCTGCCCTCTCTATCTCTCTCTTGAGCTATTTTTAAAAGTTCGTTAAACAGGAGAAATAACAATCACAGTTTTGAAATAAATACATTTATTTAATGAAAAACTGCTAATAAATAAAAATGAATATAGAAATTTATTTCTATCAATTATAACAGACATCTTATCGCTTATTTTCTCCTAAATTCGCAGAAAATATTTTTGCTTACATAGGTGTTTCTATTTCTGGATAAGAATAGTGCAGTCAGCATCCAATTCCTATATGTCAGTGGTCGTGCGTTTGAACTGCTGGAGTTTGAAAATATGGATTGCGAAAGATTGTCCCACAGTCGAGTTGCTCTATTTATGAACGAATCCTTTCTTTGTAACAACAAGGAGAGCTGTAAGCAGAGAGAATTATACGAGCGGGCATATCTCGTATTATGGGTATTAGAGGAGAGCCTTATTTCGGTGCAAGCGCTATGATAGTATCGAAAGTATGATAGTATTTTGACAGTGCTGCTACATAAAGGGCTCAAAGGGTCGATGGTGCAGTGTCTTCTACGAAAAGATTGAGGGCGCTTTTATGCACAAACCATGCGAAGATGGTTTTCGAAGTCGCGTTCCAATTAAATGAATTGTATTGGAGAAGAGACCGAATATAGGATTTTTAAATAAATGCACAATGGCGATGATCTAATGTCATCTAAAATGTTAAGATTTGGGTCAGCCGTTTGTTTAACACCGTGCGTTGACACCGATAAATAGATAGGTATTGCAGGTTTTATTGGAAATTAGGCAGTACATTGTATTAGAGGCATTGATTTCAACATGAATCTTACGACCTAGCGGAAAATGCCATCAATTTCCTTGTTGATTAAGTTGGACATTAGTCGGTGATCGCCAAAACAGGATCGGGCACGTTTATAAACATAAGCAATAGAGCAGCTTATAAAACTTACCACTTATAAAACTGCAGCTTATAAAACTGGACACCGGCAGAGATTGAGTGAGGTTTGGACTTGCGCCATCCAGCATTACATTGATTGAACGACCAGAAAACAAACTCTCAATCCACTTCTGAAGAGCTAAGTCAACACCAATAGCTTTGAGTTTAGCTAATAGGGCTGAGTAACGTACTTTATCGAGAGGCTTGGAAATATCCAGAGCAACCAGAACAGACTCACCGAATCGATTCTTGCTTTGGTTTAAGTGCTGTGTAAGGCACTCTAAAAGATCGCCAGCCGACAGTTTTGGTTTGATGTCGTACAGCTTGTCGTTTATGATAAATTAGCTGGAACCCGGTACGCCTCGCTACACCCATAAGTCAATAGTATGGCTTGCGCCAAAACAATTGGGAATCTTAAAATCAATGGGCAATCTCAAATCTCGCCACAAAAGTACTTTCGAAAAGAAAAGTGAAATGTAAAAGTGGATTTTAAAAGCGTGCAATGCTCAAAATGGGCAACATATCAATAATGAAAAAACAGACTGAGAAAGTCAGTTTTTCAACCAAACCTATGTTTTATCATTATTAATACATTTTTGGGGCCATTTGGAGCATTGTACGCTTTTAAAATCCACTTTTACATACATAATAGTACATAATAGTACAATCTTTGAAGAAAATTTTAAGCTCTCGACCGTTGATCCAGCGAAATCCATGGACCAAGAGGAAAGTTTTTACAAGAACGCCTTTTTTTTTAAAAGTGAAATTTTAAGGAAACTGTGCAATATTTCGCAACAAAAATAACACCATTATTTCAGCCATTAAGAAGCAGTATTTGTACCAAATAACAAATATGTAACTGGCGTTAAAACAAAGTTATTAACAAATTGAAAAAACGTGATTTTCGACAGTTTTTCCCAATTTTTCTCTATGTTTTGTGCCCTAACCTATAACTCAATATACATCAACCGAAAGATAATTTGAACAGCTAATCCGATGTCACGTTTTTCTTTTATTCGCTAAAAAGCGTTTTTAACACTTTCCGGGATTTTTTAGGTTAGGTTCGCCATTCCAAAATCAAAAAAAGAAAACGCTATCTTTTTTAGAATTTTTTTTCCTATGTGACCATATTTTTTGTTTCCTGATGGCAATTATTAGATGGATTTGCGTAGATTGATCGGATTGTATATGTTATTCTGATGTATAAGCTATACAATTGTAAAATTTCATTAAAATCCATTCAGTAGTTTTTGCGTGAAAGAGTAACAAACATCCATACAAACTTTCGCGTTTATAATATTAGTAAGATTTGGATTCTATATATCCCATACACTTTTTATTTATTAATGTCTCTATGAATTTTGAGAGAATAGAAGTAGGTAAATGCTATTGTACGATAGTTACCCAAGGTTCCAGATAAACTCAGGGAAAGTATGAGAGTGCAAAAAGATTTCCTAGAGGATTAGTCAAAGTTGTGTATTGTCGAGTCCAGAGGACTAATTGGCATCAAGCTTAAAGGTCTATACATATACCTTGGGAGTCCTGAACAAGACTCTGTCCATTGAGTGTGTGTTTAATTCTTTAGCTGATCGCTGACCAGGGTGATTTCTATGACGTGTGTTTATTCAAGGCTGGAGCAAACCTCCCTCAAAATTCCTTCTGGAGCCATTATTGCCGCTGTAGAATATGTCTATTCGTTCTTCCTACTTATTTACCACTCACGGTTTCGATCATCCTTTATATATTCGCGCCTATTTTTGATAACTTTTAATATCTAATAATTCAAGATTTTTACAAACACGTGGTGCACTACAATATAATCCGTCTCGAATGGGTTAAGAATAAATAATTTGTTTATTTAATAATAAATTTAATAATTTTTTATAAATTATTTTAAGTACGTTTGAAATTTGGTATACAAGTATGCTACCAAAAAATGGAGGAAAACTGTGACAACTTTAAGGATCTTAGCTTAAATGATGAAAGCCCTTCTAGGATAAATGGCACAACAACAGAGCTACAGCAATTTTTGAGTAGTATGGAAGGGAGTACAAGGGATGTTTTACTTAAACATTTACAGATGATATCTGGCAGTATAAGATCTATGTTAAGTCCAACTGAGAACAGCAATACTAATCTTGAAGCGAATTGTTTAAATTATTTTAAATTACTTATGTTAGAATTTGACAGTACTATTCAAGACAGCTACACTTATAATGAATTTCAATCTGGTGAGTTGGGTTACCCTATAACATCGGTACAATTTCAAAATATTAACGAGCCAAGCTGTTCGACTAGTTGTAACCAATCAAATTCTTATGTAACAAGTTTTGAATCCAAAATGCTTGAATATATCTTAAAAATGATAAGAGAAACAAAAACAGCCGAAGTTCGTTATAAGGAAAGGGCGCTTATTAAGACAGCAACGGGTGATTTTAAAGGAGTTTCGCAATTGTTGGCACAGGGTGTTGATGTGAATACTTCAGATAGCGATGGGAATACATTATTATTTTATGCAATTGAGTTTAGTTACTTGAATATTGTACAGGTTTTATTGGATTATGGAGCACAAGTTTATGTGGAGAGTAATACTAAGAGAACGCCATTTAAAATTGCCTTTTCAGTGCTACCACATACAGTGCCTGTTGGATTTGATGAACGGTTTGAAATTGTAATTTGTTTATTGAATCGAATGACGGGGATTAAACTGGATTTTGAACAAAGTAAAATTTTATTTGAATATATTAAGGGTGTTTTAAATTTATCAAATCTTAATCAAGTGGATAAACTGTTATTTTTATTAAATTTTTGTGTTAATAAAGAACAGTTTGTAGATATTTGTAATGAATCGTATTTAGTTGAAGAAAACAATTGTGTTGTAGATAATATTTTATTTAGATTGAAATATTACTTTAAAATAGGGTATATTGCCGGTATAGAAAGTTTAAGCAGAGTGCTGAATGAATTGCATGAATTAAAAATAAGTCGTGAGGTAACTACAGCTAGTGATTGTATCAATAGCTTTAAGTTTACAAATCCTATTTTATTAGCGTGTAAATATAATAACTTGCAAGTTCTTACCAGTGTTGTTCTCAATGAAAACAGTAATTTTTATAAATTTTTCAATAATATCGAAAAAATTGAGATGAAGCTAGATGATATAGATGATTCGAAACACAATGTATTCTATTATGCAATTAGAACAAGCAATATTGATATTTTGGAAATTTTATTCAATAAATTGTCAAATAATGAAAAATTTGAAGAATATCTCTCAAATGTATATAATGAACTTAAGTTATTTAATATTAAACTAACAGAAGATATGGAAATTTTTGTTGAAGATAAACTAATTAATTTGCGATTTTATCAAAATAAAACGGGATCAATAAAAAATGTTAAACCATCATTAATTGATGTTCAAGTAAGAATTAATATCATTGTTAAAGCAATTGATGCATTGAATGAGTTAGAAGTAAATGATAAATTTATATTTATATCGAGATTTATTGCAAAAAATTTATATGTTTTAAAAAGAATATTAAAATCGACATATACGGTATTTCCATGGGAAGAGATGGAATTTTGTTTAATTTGTTATGTTGTATCGCAAGTAAAAGAACAAGAAATTAATTATATTATTAATGCATATTTAAGCAGGAACAAAATCTTGTCGTATTTAAATACTTTTAAGGACGATCTTAAAAATTTCCAACTTAACCAATCGATTGATTGTAAATCACCAAATGAGAATCGTAAAGAAGCAATTGATAAAATTTTATTAAGAAATAATAAATATAATGAATTATTTTTGGATTATGAAAAAATTAAAGATATTTACTCATTAGATAAAATACGTTCGTATGTAAATTTAGCACTGAATGATCATACAAAATTGCGATCACTTCTTGTTGAGAGGGCATTACAAGTAACTGGTGAATATTTAAAAAATACATTGGAATCGCCGCATATGTCAAAAAATTTAAGCGATTTATTATTTTGTAATTTAAATAATGATACAAAGGAAATAATAACAAGATTACGTGATCGATTATCGCATTCATTAATACAATTATTTGATTTTAGTAGTGAATATATTTTAGGTAAGCGTATACAAACTGAAAAATTATCATTAAATTTAGAAAATGATTTGCAGAAACTTCTTTATTCTATTGATAATGTTATATTTAGAAGTAAAATCGATATAATTCAAACAATTTTAAAAAAAATTATTAATTATAAAAATTTTAAAGAATTAAAAGAATATAGGAATATATTTAAAAGTTTTAAATTAAAAGAAATTGATGTTAAATATTTTAATATTAAAGAATTTTCTAATATTAAATATTTAATTGATGAATACAAATTAGAAATAAATAATCCAAATATTTATGAAAGTGAATTATTTGGAAAAATTTACGATATTATTGATGGAGAAGAAATATTAAATTGTACAAATATTAAGTTTGATTACATGAAAAATTTGGTTCTTTTAGAAATTTTGATTGAAGAAATTGAATTATATTCTAATATAAATAATATAAAATCTTTAGCTAGAAAGATTCTTTTTAATATACTGCAATCAGATAAAAAATTAGGTAATATTACAAAAATACTTGATTATACACAAATAATTTATGAAAGTTACAAAAATAGATTAAATATTAAAAATAGTTCTAAAATAAATGAAATACTTTATAATTTATATTGTAATATTAAATTAAAATTTGGTAATATCAATGAAATAAAAATTTATAAAGATAATTTAGATGTAAATACAAATTATATTCACATTGATAAAGAAATTCGAAATATTTTAGAACATATAAAGAATAATGAAAATATTAACAAAAATTATAAAAAAATTGAAGAAACAGTTTTTGATTATAAGGAACAATATGAAACAAAACAAAAAATATCAGATTTATTAGATAATTTAGTAAATAATCAAATAACAGAAATTGATGATAATATTAAAAATAAATTTGATTTATTAAGAAAAAATTTAAAAATACCAAAAAAGAAGAGTGACACACTAAAGGAATATTTTGATAGAAAAGAATTTAATAATTGTAAGCAACAAATACAAATCGATACATATAAAAATTTTTTATCATCTGTTAAATATTTTATTAAAACTGGTGAATTTTTAAAAGTATCAAAATCATTTATGGAATTTTTTGCTGGTAAAACTGTTGATGCTAAATTAAAATCAATTCTAAAATCCACTATGGATGATATTGCTAAGAAACAAAATGACGAATTTCGAAATCACTTACAAGAAAGATTAAATATATTAAAAGAATTATTTTCTAATTGTAGTAGCGGCGATTGTTTGAATTGGGAAATAATAAAAAAAATTAGAAATAGTTTTAAATTACAATCAGCAATTGAAATGCTTGTACTTGATATAACTGCGTTTTTAGAAGAAAAATCACAAAAGCTTGATGATAAATCTAATCAGCAATCAATATCATCATTTCTAGATAAGTCCACAGAACTACTTACAGGGAAACAACTTCGAAATTATTTAGCCCATGGTAATGCCTTAGTAGAAATATTACTAACAAATCCAAAAATAGCTGTTATTTCCAATGCATTGAAATTCGTTTTAGATGAAAAAATCATTTTGGAAGATAAAAATTTAATAATTGCTCAAAATGTATTAGGTATTGATTTCTTGGATACGAATTATCAAAACAGTTTAGATTTACTTAAAAATAAAGAAGAAATGTTTTTAACCTCCGAAAATGCAAGTCTCAATAAATTGATTTGTATTAAAAAAGAAGGCGCAGATTTAAAATCAAAAGATATCAATCAATGGACAATATTTCATTTCTGCGCCAAAGGTAATAACTTAGAAATTTTTAATCTACTTGAACATCCCGATTTTCGTAATGACACAAAATTTATAGATTACAAAAAAATCCTTGAAATAGCAGCATTAAATGGTAGAAAAAATATAATTAAACATATAATTGAAATTAAAAATATAAGCATAAATATGAAATTGAATGCTGACAACGAAACGCTCTTGCATATTGCTTCAAAAATGGGTTACCGAAATACATTCAACTTTCTTATAGAAAACAAAGCCAATATAAATTGTAAAACAAAATTTAATACAACAATATTACATTTAGCAGCAAAATATGGTCGTGAAAATATTATTGAATTGCTTTTAGATAATAAAAATTTGGACTTTAATATTAAAGACAATTTCTACTTAACACCGCTACATTATGCCATACAAAATGGCCATATAAACATATTGAAAATTTTACTAAAAAAATTCCCGGATTTTCGCAAAACAACAATCGAGAATAATCTAACATATTTACATTATGCGGCAAAGTACGGCCATGTAAACATATTAGAAATGTTAATATCTGAACATGACTTCGATGTAGACGTTATAAATGAAAAGGGTTGGACACCCCTGCATTATGCGTCAGAAAATGGACATTTTCGCGCTGTAAAGTTTTTAATAAATAAAACGGATGATATTAATAAACATATAAGCAATGACGGTACAACACCTTTGCATTTGGCAGCGCAGTATAATCAATCTGAAATTGTCATGTTGTTACTACAGTCAAAAGTCGATGTAAATTCAGCAATGATTTGCAATGCCATAACGCCACTTCATCTTGCAATACAATTAGGACATTTTCGCGTAGCCAAACTACTAATAAGCGGGGGGGCTAATATAAACGCAGCAACTACCGACGAACTCTTTACTCCATTGCATTACGCAGTTGCACATAACCGGGTTAAATTTGTAGAAGCTTTACTACTGAAAGATTGCCTTGAAATAGATCCTGTTAGCTCTAGTGAACATTGGACACCATTGCACATTGCTGCACAGAATGGATCTGTGGAAATCTTAATCCATTTACTAAATAGAAAAGCCAATGTTTCTGCCAAAACTGCCAGTGAAGGCACTAATGCATTAATGATCGCAACAAAACATGGCCATTTAGAAGCTGTAAAAATTATACTAAATGCAGGCGCCAATGTCAATAGTGCAACTCATAGGGGTGATACACCGTTGCACATCGCAGCCGAATATGGTTATCACAATATTACTGAACACTTATTACGATATGAGCATATTAATGTAAACATGACGAATAATAAAGGAAGGACATCATTGCACATTGCAGCAGGACATGGTAAACATTCTATTGTAGCGCTACTATTGGAAAAAGGGGTCAATCCAAATAACACCACAACGTTAGAGGGAATAACTGCTCTACATTTAGCAGCACAATATGGATATGTTACTGTTGCTGAAACTCTTTTCAAACATAAAGACATCAATCCGAACTTTTTAGACAATGCAGGCCTTACACCGTTATATGTTGCAGCACAAAACGGTCATTTAAAAATGGTTGAATTGTTGTTAGAAAATGGTGCGAGTATTTGTTCAATAGACGATAGAACAAATCCGTTACATGCCGCCGCTGCTAATGGTAATGTAGAAATTGTAAAATTGTTACAAAATAGAGGTTTTAGTTCTGAAATAATTGATCAAGCTCAAGAACAATTGGATTTAGAATAAGTACCAAAAGAGACTAACTAAAAACTAATTGGAATATATTAAGCTTTAATTGTTGGACAATTAAATTCAGTTATTGTTATTGAATATTTACATGAAAAATATTGTCTCATCTGTAAAGACATTATCTATCACTCTATAACGAAAAGAAATAGCAATAAATAAATGCATTATGTATTATAGTAGCAATAAATATATTAGGTAATTAAGAGCATCTGATAAATTATTCTGAGTCGTTATTCATAATTTGTTTACGAAATAAGTTATCACACAGAATTTGCGGTGGTTTACAGCAGTTTTTTAGCTTTTTCAAAAAAAAAAGCTTACACAGAGGCTCTGTCCGTCTGTCCGCCTGTGACCTTCTTTCATCTCTGAAAGTACTGTCACTACAGACTTGGACCATAAATTAAATTGTAGCTCTTGAACAAGAGACCTAAAACTGAGAAAATGGTCTGGAAATTCCAACCGGAAGTATATTTAACAACAAAAAAGAGATTTCTAATAAAGTACATAATATCGGTAGCCTGGAGCTAAGGCGCTGGAATCCTACTCCGCGAAACCAAGCTCAATTCTCGGCCGGCCGTGGTGAAATATAATTTTTTTTTTACTTCGGTGGAACATGTTTTGAATCTATCACTAAATTATATTATTTAATAATGATACTCAGGAGAACATAAACATTTACTTATGTAATTAAAAATGAAAAAATATCATTTTCTTGATTTTTTATGGTCATCCAGTCTGAAGTATTATTCAACAGAAAGAATACCATGAAAAAGCGTAATTAGTGGCTAGTCTCTAGGCACAAAATCCTACTAGTTTAATATTAATTAAACTTTTAAGGGGTCCACAATTTTCAATAGGGAAAATTTAGTTGCATGAAGAGTTTGCCTTAAAGTTTTGTTGCAAATGAAAATTAATGTGCCGAATCGTAGAGAGCCGAGAAATGATACTAGATTTGTCTGGTTTTGGTAAATATTGAAAGACGAAAGCAACGACAAAATCAAGGAGTTGGTTTTCGAATCATCGTTGGTTGGTTTTCGACGTGTCGTATGACTATTACAGAGCTAAGTGAAGCCATCCATTGCATACAATGAACATATAACGCGTGGACGCGCATCACTGTTTCCGAAAACTTCATTATTTTGACGTGACAACATCTATTAAAACGATGAACGCCCGGCTGCATGCACGAAAAATGATGACTCATTGTCCCGTTATGTCCCGTAGTAATTTTAAAAATTTGATTGTAGTAATCTTAAAAATTTGATTAAAATTGTCAATATTTAATTAGATTAAATTTGTCAAATTGTCAACAATAAGCAAAGCAAGCCAAACACTCTGTCTCCTAACTGGGTGCCGGTGTATAAGAAAATAGTGAACATTACACTGACGAAAACTGTGAAATGCAAACGAAAACAGTTTCCTTGCGTTCCTGCTTGTGCTATTACCATTCACAAGTCGCAAGGTGGGACGTTTACTGTTATTGTTTATAAATACTCCACGGAGCAACCACAACAGTTGGATGAAATGATGAAAGCCCTTCTAGGATAAATGGCACAACAACAGAGCTACAGCAATTTTTGAGTAGTATGGAAGGGAGTACAAGGGATGTTTTACTTAAACATTTACAGATGATATCTGGCAGTATAAGATCTATGTTAAGTCCAACTGAGAACAGCAATACTAATCTTGAAGCGAATTGTTTAAATTATTTTAAATTACTTATGTTAGAATTTGACAGTACTATTCAAGACAGCTACACTTATAATGAATTTCAATCTGGTGAGTTGGGTTACCCTATAACATCGGTACAATTTCAAAATATTAACGAGCCAAGCTGTTCGACTAGTTGTAACCAATCAAATTCTTATGTAACAAGTTTTGAATCCAAAATGCTTGAATATATCTTAAAAATGATAAGAGAAACAAAAACAGCCGAAGTTCGTTATAAGGAAAGGGCGCTTATTAAGACAGCAACGGGTGATTTTAAAGGAGTTTCGCAATTGTTGGCACAGGGTGTTGATGTGAATACTTCAGATAGCGATGGGAATACATTATTATTTTATGCAATTGAGTTTAGTTACTTGAATATTGTACAGGTTTTATTGGATTATGGAGCACAAGTTTATGTGGAGAGTAATACTAAGAGAACGCCATTTAAAATTGCCTTTTCAGTGCTACCACATACAGTGCCTGTTGGATTTGATGAACGGTTTGAAATTGTAATTTGTTTATTGAATCGAATGACGGGGATTAAACTGGATTTTGAACAAAGTAAAATTTTATTTGAATATATTAAGGGTGTTTTAAATTTATCAAATCTTAATCAAGTGGATAAACTGTTATTTTTATTAAATTTTTGTGTTAATAAAGAACAGTTTGTAGATATTTGTAATGAATCGTATTTAGTTGAAGAAAACAATTGTGTTGTAGATAATATTTTATTTAGATTGAAATATTACTTTAAAATAGGGTATATTGCCGGTATAGAAAGTTTAAGCAGAGTGCTGAATGAATTGCATGAATTAAAAATAAGTCGTGAGGTAACTACAGCTAGTGATTGTATCAATAGCTTTAAGTTTACAAATCCTATTTTATTAGCGTGTAAATATAATAACTTGCAAGTTCTTACCAGTGTTGTTCTCAATGAAAACAGTAATTTTTATAAATTTTTCAATAATATCGAAAAAATTGAGATGAAGCTAGATGATATAGATGATTCGAAACACAATGTATTCTATTATGCAATTAGAACAAGCAATATTGATATTTTGGAAATTTTATTCAATAAATTGTCAAATAATGAAAAATTTGAAGAATATCTCTCAAATGTATATAATGAACTTAAGTTATTTAATATTAAACTAACAGAAGATATGGAAATTTTTGTTGAAGATAAACTAATTAATTTGCGATTTTATCAAAATAAAACGGGATCAATAAAAAATGTTAAACCATCATTAATTGATGTTCAAGTAAGAATTAATATCATTGTTAAAGCAATTGATGCATTGAATGAGTTAGAAGTAAATGATAAATTTATATTTATATCGAGATTTATTGCAAAAAATTTATATGTTTTAAAAAGAATATTAAAATCGACATATACGGTATTTCCATGGGAAGAGATGGAATTTTGTTTAATTTGTTATGTTGTATCGCAAGTAAAAGAACAAGAAATTAATTATATTATTAATGCATATTTAAGCAGGAACAAAATCTTGTCGTATTTAAATACTTTTAAGGACGATCTTAAAAATTTCCAACTTAACCAATCGATTGATTGTAAATCACCAAATGAGAATCGTAAAGAAGCAATTGATAAAATTTTATTAAGAAATAATAAATATAATGAATTATTTTTGGATTATGAAAAAATTAAAGATATTTACTCATTAGATAAAATACGTTCGTATGTAAATTTAGCACTGAATGATCATACAAAATTGCGATCACTTCTTGTTGAGAGGGCATTACAAGTAACTGGTGAATATTTAAAAAATACATTGGAATCGCCGCATATGTCAAAAAATTTAAGCGATTTATTATTTTGTAATTTAAATAATGATACAAAGGAAATAATAACAAGATTACGTGATCGATTATCGCATTCATTAATACAATTATTTGATTTTAGTAGTGAATATATTTTAGGTAAGCGTATACAAACTGAAAAATTATCATTAAATTTAGAAAATGATTTGCAGAAACTTCTTTATTCTATTGATAATGTTATATTTAGAAGTAAAATCGATATAATTCAAACAATTTTAAAAAAAATTATTAATTATAAAAATTTTAAAGAATTAAAAGAATATAGGAATATATTTAAAAGTTTTAAATTAAAAGAAATTGATGTTAAATATTTTAATATTAAAGAATTTTCTAATATTAAATATTTAATTGATGAATACAAATTAGAAATAAATAATCCAAATATTTATGAAAGTGAATTATTTGGAAAAATTTACGATATTATTGATGGAGAAGAAATATTAAATTGTACAAATATTAAGTTTGATTACATGAAAAATTTGGTTCTTTTAGAAATTTTGATTGAAGAAATTGAATTATATTCTAATATAAATAATATAAAATCTTTAGCTAGAAAGATTCTTTTTAATATACTGCAATCAGATAAAAAATTAGGTAATATTACAAAAATACTTGATTATACACAAATAATTTATGAAAGTTACAAAAATAGATTAAATATTAAAAATAGTTCTAAAATAAATGAAATACTTTATAATTTATATTGTAATATTAAATTAAAATTTGGTAATATCAATGAAATAAAAATTTATAAAGATAATTTAGATGTAAATACAAATTATATTCACATTGATAAAGAAATTCGAAATATTTTAGAACATATAAAGAATAATGAAAATATTAACAAAAATTATAAAAAAATTGAAGAAACAGTTTTTGATTATAAGGAACAATATGAAACAAAACAAAAAATATCAGATTTATTAGATAATTTAGTAAATAATCAAATAACAGAAATTGATGATAATATTAAAAATAAATTTGATTTATTAAGAAAAAATTTAAAAATACCAAAAAAGAAGAGTGACACACTAAAGGAATATTTTGATAGAAAAGAATTTAATAATTGTAAGCAACAAATACAAATCGATACATATAAAAATTTTTTATCATCTGTTAAATATTTTATTAAAACTGGTGAATTTTTAAAAGTATCAAAATCATTTATGGAATTTTTTGCTGGTAAAACTGTTGATGCTAAATTAAAATCAATTCTAAAATCCACTATGGATGATATTGCTAAGAAACAAAATGACGAATTTCGAAATCACTTACAAGAAAGATTAAATATATTAAAAGAATTATTTTCTAATTGTAGTAGCGGCGATTGTTTGAATTGGGAAATAATAAAAAAAATTAGAAATAGTTTTAAATTACAATCAGCAATTGAAATGCTTGTACTTGATATAACTGCGTTTTTAGAAGAAAAATCACAAAAGCTTGATGATAAATCTAATCAGCAATCAATATCATCATTTCTAGATAAGTCCACAGAACTACTTACAGGGAAACAACTTCGAAATTATTTAGCCCATGGTAATGCCTTAGTAGAAATATTACTAACAAATCCAAAAATAGCTGTTATTTCCAATGCATTGAAATTCGTTTTAGATGAAAAAATCATTTTGGAAGATAAAAATTTAATAATTGCTCAAAATGTATTAGGTATTGATTTCTTGGATACGAATTATCAAAACAGTTTAGATTTACTTAAAAATAAAGAAGAAATGTTTTTAACCTCCGAAAATGCAAGTCTCAATAAATTGATTTGTATTAAAAAAGAAGGCGCAGATTTAAAATCAAAAGATATCAATCAATGGACAATATTTCATTTCTGCGCCAAAGGTAATAACTTAGAAATTTTTAATCTACTTGAACATCCCGATTTTCGTAATGACACAAAATTTATAGATTACAAAAAAATCCTTGAAATAGCAGCATTAAATGGTAGAAAAAATATAATTAAACATATAATTGAAATTAAAAATATAAGCATAAATATGAAATTGAATGCTGACAACGAAACGCTCTTGCATATTGCTTCAAAAATGGGTTACCGAAATACATTCAACTTTCTTATAGAAAACAAAGCCAATATAAATTGTAAAACAAAATTTAATACAACAATATTACATTTAGCAGCAAAATATGGTCGTGAAAATATTATTGAATTGCTTTTAGATAATAAAAATTTGGACTTTAATATTAAAGACAATTTCTACTTAACACCGCTACATTATGCCATACAAAATGGCCATATAAACATATTGAAAATTTTACTAAAAAAATTCCCGGATTTTCGCAAAACAACAATCGAGAATAATCTAACATATTTACATTATGCGGCAAAGTACGGCCATGTAAACATATTAGAAATGTTAATATCTGAACATGACTTCGATGTAGACGTTATAAATGAAAAGGGTTGGACACCCCTGCATTATGCGTCAGAAAATGGACATTTTCGCGCTGTAAAGTTTTTAATAAATAAAACGGATGATATTAATAAACATATAAGCAATGACGGTACAACACCTTTGCATTTGGCAGCGCAGTATAATCAATCTGAAATTGTCATGTTGTTACTACAGTCAAAAGTCGATGTAAATTCAGCAATGATTTGCAATGCCATAACGCCACTTCATCTTGCAATACAATTAGGACATTTTCGCGTAGCCAAACTACTAATAAGCGGGGGGGCTAATATAAACGCAGCAACTACCGACGAACTCTTTACTCCATTGCATTACGCAGTTGCACATAACCGGGTTAAATTTGTAGAAGCTTTACTACTGAAAGATTGCCTTGAAATAGATCCTGTTAGCTCTAGTGAACATTGGACACCATTGCACATTGCTGCACAGAATGGATCTGTGGAAATCTTAATCCATTTACTAAATAGAAAAGCCAATGTTTCTGCCAAAACTGCCAGTGAAGGCACTAATGCATTAATGATCGCAACAAAACATGGCCATTTAGAAGCTGTAAAAATTATACTAAATGCAGGCGCCAATGTCAATAGTGCAACTCATAGGGGTGATACACCGTTGCACATCGCAGCCGAATATGGTTATCACAATATTACTGAACACTTATTACGATATGAGCATATTAATGTAAACATGACGAATAATAAAGGAAGGACATCATTGCACATTGCAGCAGGACATGGTAAACATTCTATTGTAGCGCTACTATTGGAAAAAGGGGTCAATCCAAATAACACCACAACGTTAGAGGGAATAACTGCTCTACATTTAGCAGCACAATATGGATATGTTACTGTTGCTGAAACTCTTTTCAAACATAAAGACATCAATCCGAACTTTTTAGACAATGCAGGCCTTACACCGTTATATGTTGCAGCACAAAACGGTCATTTAAAAATGGTTGAATTGTTGTTAGAAAATGGTGCGAGTATTTGTTCAATAGACGATAGAACAAATCCGTTACATGCCGCCGCTGCTAATGGTAATGTAGAAATTGTAAAATTGTTACAAAATAGAGGTTTTAGTTCTGAAATAATTGATCAAGCTCAAGAACAATTGGATTTAGAATAAGTACCAAAAGAGACTAACTAAAAACTAATTGGAATATATTAAGCTTTAATTGTTGGACAATTAAATTCAGTTATTGTTATTGAATATTTACATGAAAAATATTGTCTCATCTGTAAAGACATTATCTATCACTCTATAACGAAAAGAAATAGCAATAAATAAATGCATTATGTATTATAGTAGCAATAAATATATTAGGTAATTAAGAGCATCTGATAAATTATTCTGAGTCGTTATTCATAATTTGTTTACGAAATAAGTTATCACACAGAATTTGCGGTGGTTTACAGCAGTTTTTTAGCTTTTTCAAAAAAAAAAGCTTACACAGAGGCTCTGTCCGTCTGTCCGCCTGTGACCTTCTTTCATCTCTGAAAGTACTGTCACTACAGACTTGGACCATAAATTAAATTGTAGCTCTTGAACAAGAGACCTAAAACTGAGAAAATGGTCTGGAAATTCCAACCGGAAGTATATTTAACAACAAAAAAGAGATTTCTAATAAAGTACATAATATCGGTAGCCTGGAGCTAAGGCGCTGGAATCCTACTCCGCGAAACCAAGCTCAATTCTCGGCCGGCCGTGGTGAAATATAATTTTTTTTTTACTTCGGTGGAACATGTTTTGAATCTATCACTAAATTATATTATTTAATAATGATACTCAGGAGAACATAAACATTTACTTATGTAATTAAAAATGAAAAAATATCATTTTCTTGATTTTTTATGGTCATCCAGTCTGAAGTATTATTCAACAGAAAGAATACCATGAAAAAGCGTAATTAGTGGCTAGTCTCTAGGCACAAAATCCTACTAGTTTAATATTAATTAAACTTTTAAGGGGTCCACAATTTTCAATAGGGAAAATTTAGTTGCATGAAGAGTTTGCCTTAAAGTTTTGTTGCAAATGAAAATTAATGTGCCGAATCGTAGAGAGCCGAGAAATGATACTAGATTTGTCTGGTTTTGGTAAATATTGAAAGACGAAAGCAACGACAAAATCAAGGAGTTGGTTTTCGAATCATCGTTGGTTGGTTTTCGACGTGTCGTATGACTATTACAGAGCTAAGTGAAGCCATCCATTGCATACAATGAACATATAACGCGTGGACGCGCATCACTGTTTCCGAAAACTTCATTATTTTGACGTGACAACATCTATTAAAACGATGAACGCCCGGCTGCATGCACGAAAAATGATGACTCATTGTCCCGTTATGTCCCGTAGTAATTTTAAAAATTTGATTGTAGTAATCTTAAAAATTTGATTAAAATTGTCAATATTTAATTAGATTAAATTTGTCAAATTGTCAACAATAAGCAAAGCAAGCCAAACACTCTGTCTCCTAACTGGGTGCCGGTGTATAAGAAAATAGTGAACATTACACTGACGAAAACTGTGAAATGCAAACGAAAACAGTTTCCTTGCGTTCCTGCTTGTGCTATTACCATTCACAAGTCGCAAGGTGGGACGTTTACTGTTATTGTTTATAAATACTCCACGGAGCAACCACAACAGTTGGTGTACGTGGCGCTGAGTCGGGTAACGAATATAGACGGCTTGCACATCATCACGGAAAAAGATGCGTCTTTTATCTTCAAACACGGACGGGATGGGAACGACTCACAGACTACGCGAGATGTCCGTAACGAATACATTCAACTCCGTGGACACGCCCTTCAAACAATCACTTCGAAAGCAGTGAAATTTTGTGATGACGGTAACAACGCTGGCAAACTGTAGTAACAAACCTTAATGTTCAGAGTTTGTCTGCGCACTACGCCGATATTGAAACGGATCCCGTGATACCAAGATCGGATTATTTGGTATTGACTGAAACCTGGATGCGTGACAATTTTGATCCAGTTCCAATAAATAATTATGAATGTATAACCAGGCAGAATAATTGTTCGGATTCTGATACAAACGCAGCTGGTGGAGTGGCAATCTATCGAAAATTTACATCATCATCCACGGCCAAAGTTCTCCACGTTGAATTGTCGGACACAACTCGTTTCATCAGAAACACAGGCGAGGTCTGCTTGGCTGAAATTACATGCTTCACTGCTGATATAACGTTTAAAATTGTACTTGGAGCAGTGTATATTCATCCTGGAGCAAGTGTCTCAAACATTAGTGTATTGCTGCACCAAACACTCTTTCCGTATGTGCATAACAGGCAGTATGTGCATCCGATCATGCAAGTTGATACCAATGTACCAATTCTTCTTTGTGGCGACTTCAACACAAACGTGAAAAATGATGATACATTCCTCAAATTCATGAAGGATATGTACAATCTCGAATGCACATCAGATGTTACTAAGTCAACAACGCTGAGAGGAACAACCCTCGATTTGACTTTTTCAAGGCACATTACACTTGAAACACTCCCATTCATTTCATACTTTTCCTATCATCGACCTATCCTTAACAGAATAACACAGATTGCAAGAAGTTAAATATCAGACATGTATAAAAGCTGTAAATGAATTTGTTACTACACATTGTTACTTATAAATAATTTGTTCATTAAAGTAATAAACATATTTGAATTCATTAGTGGAAATAAAAGCTAATTTATCAATCAAAATGAATATTTCATTTCACTCCTTTTTGTATCCATACAAAGTAATGATAATTTATTTATTATAAATGATTCAATTTTATTCATAAAAGTATGCAATCATTTCATCAATGTTTTCTCATGACGTTGTCACGTTAAACTATCGTCCGTAAACCCTCTTTACAGAGAACAATTTTTTTTTTTTTTTTTTTTTTTTTCAGAAAGAGCATTGAGAATAAATGTACCAAAAGTTGGTTATTGAATATCAGTTTTTCGTGACCTTTTTCTGATCGCGAAGCTAAAATAATCATTTCAACGAAGACTTTTTGAGGCCATACAATGAAATTCGCTGAAGGAATTAAACACTACCCCAGCTTACGAAAAATATTTGGAGAAGCGGACCACGTAACGGAAAGATTGTGCTACATTCTACGCGGCCTACTTTCAACATGATCACTGGCAGTGTTGCCATATCAGGGGAAAATGTAGGGACATCGTCCCACTACTCTCATATTATTATTTGACTTTGCATAAAAAATCAAGGTCGACTTGCACCAAGCAATAATTATAAAAAAATTTACATCAAGTAACTTTTGTAATCGTATGACGTGTTCTTTAAAATAATTAAGAATAAATAAAAAAAAGGAATTAAATAAAAGGAACTTGTTAAAATATATGTATGTGCTAGTATGGGTTCGTGACTATATACATACATAAATAAAGTTAAGAACAAATTAGTACTGTGATAAAGTGTATTATGAACCAAAAGCATTAAAATAATAAATTTACTATCAAGAATAAAAAGTGTTTTTTTAACTTATAAAAACTGAACCAACAAAGTCGTGACCCCGGAAAGAGCGACGTGCTACCTACCAGTATATAAGAAGATGCATTGACCAATATACATATATCTAGATCAGTCTTTACTTTTAAATATAATTATAATACTTAATATTTACATATATATAATAGTTTTAACAATATATTATATAAATTTTGCGAAAATTAAATACTACTTAGGAATTTGGAAACAACCAGCACCGCTGGTTTTTTTTAAAATCTTTTTTCATTCGAGGGTGTTTGTAGTACATAGGGATGAACATCAACGAAGAGAAAAGAAAGGTGATCCAACAATCCAGAGCTGGAAGATTTAGAATGGTAAGACGAACACAATCTAGAAGTAGTCGATAAAACTGTCTACCTTTGGTCTACAATTACAAAACGAAACGATGAAAAAGAAGAAATATCTAGACGAATACTACTGGTTAATAGAACTTTTTATGCCCATAAACAAATCCTGCACTTAAGTTGTGTGCACAGAAACTTTTACTCTACAAAATAGTAATACGACCAGTACTGTGTTATGGTAGCGAGACTTGGACTGTGACAGGACATAGAGGAAAGAGTCAACAGTTTTGAGAGAAAAATTCTCAGATGCATAATAGGCCCAACGAGAGAGGATGAAATATGGCGAAGGAGATACAACAACGAGTTGTATGAAATTTTTGACGACCCAGAACTCTGAACGCTTATAAAAATCAACAGACTAAGACTAGCCGGCCACGTAATCAGGACGATAACCATATTCAAAAACTGCTTATGGTGGCAGAAATTCCAGGAAATAGACCAGTAGGTAGACCCAGGTGGAGATGGATGGACTCCGCACAGCTTTTGGAATTCTTTGGACAATGCTCAGCTTTTGGAACTGGAGAACTGCTGAAGGGACCGTGAAACTTAGAGAAATGCCCTAGACCTTTCTACAATGTATAAAATTTGGCGGAACTCAACGATGAAAGCTTTCTTGTATGTCTGTTTGTCCGGTACATATCTTGCAATCGATTTTTCGAATACTTCCGGTTACCCGATCACCCTGAAATTCTGCACACAACTTCCGCTCCGATGACACAATGCAAAATGGTATACTCATTATACCGTTAGATCCATGGCGGCCGTCTCAAAAGGACGGATTACTGCTTTCTTCACGGAACAAATTTTGCAATCAATTTTTCAAATACTTACGGATATCCTATTATCCTGAAATTTTGCATACAGCTTTAGCTCCGATGACAATGCAAAATGGTATACTCAATATACCTTTAGATCCATGGCAGCAGTCTCAGGAGGGCGGATTTCAAATATTCTTCACAACCCCTTCGACATGGGTATCAAATGAAACGGTATGATAAGTAGAACACCATAAGCAATATAGTATACTCAATATATCGTTTGGCCCATGGCGGCCATCTCAAGAGGGAGGATTACCATTTTCTTCATAACCTCCTCGACGTGTTAATATGGAATGGTGGCCAAAATGTTCCGCGGCATGACGTAGACCAAATTTCAAGGAAGAAGAATATATTCATGCTCTTTCCCGATTAAATGCTGTTCCTTCGTTGTCGACTGTCGCTTCTTGTTGGTGTTTATGGTTTCGTCTTGTTGATCTGCTATTAAATGTCATATAATTTTAGTTGCGAGGACGGGGTGAGAACATTTGTAAAAATTTTTAGCTCGAAATGCACAGGTTTTAATACCTGTCTTCTAAATTCGCGAAGCATTCGTCCGAAAATTGGTGAACTGAACGAAATCTTCATAAATTCTGGTGTGCACGCTATATTTATATGTGAAAGTTGGCTTAACTCTTTTATTCCTTCCTCCATCGTATCCATTGGCGGTTACAAATTATTCCGTAATGATAGGCAAGGGCGCGTCGGCGGGGGAGTTGCTATATACTTACGTGAAAACTTAATGTCTAAAATTGTCGGATTCTCTAAGCAACCGGGAATTGAATTTCTATGTGTTGAAATTTCTAATGGTACTGATAAACTCCTTCTTGTCTGCGTTTACTCTCCTCCGGGCCTGTTTAACCCTGCTAATGCTCACGAACTTGTCGAATGTCTTGAGCACCTCTCCAGTGTGTATAAAAACATATTAATTGGAGGTGACTTTAATGTTAATCTATTGAAACAGTCAACCTTACAAAGCTCATTTCGGTACGCCATGCATTCTCTTGGTTTGGAGGTAATTAACGAGCTCCCCACATATTTTAATTGTAGAATACCCTCTTTGCTTGATATGTTTTTAACAAACGACACTAGCTCTATTCTTTTTCAAAACCAAATCTCTCCACCTAGTTATTTGGATCATGATATTATATTCGCATGCTATAGCTTTAATGTCGATCCTCCTTCTATGAAAACAATTACTTATCGTGACTTCTCTAATATTGATCAGGAACTTCTTAGCCAAAGATGTCTTTACCTACCCTGGACCAATATCTTCACATTGGCTGAGGTAGATGAAAAAATAGATGAGTTTAACAGGATATTTCTTGATCTTTACGATGAATTTGTGCCCCTAAGAAGTAAATCTTTATCAGCTAAATCTAAACCTTGGTTCACTGCGGAAATTAAATCGCTTATTATTGAAAGGGAGTTCGTCTATCGTTGGTCCATAAAAGTAAAAACTGAAACAGCAAAAAGATCTTTTAAACGCCTTCGTAATTTGATTGTAGCAAAAATTAAAGAAGCCAAACGCGATTTTTACTCCCGAAAGCTTGACCCATCCCAATCCGTGAAAACTGTATGGAAAAATCTGCGCACTTTGGGTGTCCACTCTAAAAATGAAGCTGCTGCTAGCAACCTAAGTCCCGAGAGTCTTAATCAATACTTTATATCCAACCAAGCAGCTGAGCAGGTTACAACCTCTTTTATAGATTCATCTGATGGCTTCAGCTTTCGTTGCGTTGATTCTCTTGAAGTTATCTCTGCTTTAAATTCAATCAAATCTACAGCCACTGGTAGTGATAAAATTTCACCACGGTTTCTAAAAATGATAATTCCATGTTTGCTGCCTACTCTAACACACATTTTTAACTCGTGCCTTACGGTATCGAAATTTCCCACTTTGTGGAAGCATGCATTGATTACTCCCATACCCAAGTGCCCCTCTCCTGCTATTCCATCTGATTTTCGGCCTATTAGTATTCTTCCCTTCCCAGCAAAGGTCTTTGAAAAACTGATTGCAGCTCAAATACTTGAGTACTGTGAACGACTCCAAGTTATAAATGTATGGCAATCTGGCTTCCGCAAACATCACAGCTGCGAAACTGCACTTCTTAAAGTCACAAATGATATTCGCAACTCTCTTGATGAACATCACATTTGTTGTATGTTGCTACTTGATTTTTCGAAAGCTTTCGATAGCGTCAATCACTCTTTGCTCTTGCAAAAACTCTCCTCGCAAGTATCTTTTTCTTCAACTGCTCTTAAACTTCTGCATAGCTTTTTAACAAACCGCTCACAAAAAGTTAAACTCGGCGACTCTAGTTCCTCCAATTCTTTACTTAACTCTGGAGTTCCTCAAGGTTCTATTCTTGGCCCACTTTTGTTCAGCGTTTTTATTAATGATCTTCCTCTAGTAATAAAGCATTCTAAGATTCATATGTATGCAGATGATGTGCAGCTTTATTTCTCTTCGCCAAAAGATCAAATCCACAATTGTGTGGAGAAGATCTCGGCAGATTTGCACAATGTCTCAAGCTGGTCAGCACTGAACTTGCTACAGCTAAACCCATCGAAGTCTCATTGTATTTTCTTCTCACACTCTTCCATCTCTCAAACTGACCTTCCAGTAATTTTCTTAAATGAAGTTCCTCTCGTTCGCGTTTGTAAAGTAAGAAATCTAGGGATTGTTCTGAATAGTAGTATGACCTGCTGCGACCACGTCAATTTCGTTATTGGAAAAACATATGGACTCCTGTCCAAACTCAGATATCACTGTGGGTTGCTTAAAAGGGCTGTCCGTTTGAATTTAGTGAAAGCCTTACTTCTACCTCTTCTAATGCATGGCCTTTCTATTTTCCCCTCTCTCGATTGTTCCTGCGCTAGAAAGCTCGAAGTAGCCTTTAACGATTGCGTTCGTTTTGTTTATAAGTTACGCCGCTTTGACCATATTTCACCCTACTTGAATTCGGTTTTGGGCTGCTCCCTTAATGATTATCGCAAATTTAGGCTTTTGCGTCTACTCCACGATATTCTGCACCAGCGCAAGCCCGCATACCTTAATGAGTTCGTTCAGTTCTCACAATCCCTTAGAAATAATAATTTAATTATTCCGCGTTTCCGCACGTTAATTGGACAGCGTTCTTTCTTTGTCTTCGCGGCTGTTTTATGGAACTCACTCCCAGTCTATTTGCAACGTATTGATTCTGTGAACATCTTCAGGAAGCGTCTCTTCGAATTCATTTCTAATAGAATTGATTAAAGCATGAATATATAACTTTCTTCTTTCTTTCTATTATATAGCTTACTTCTTTTTTATATATAACTTTCTTTTTTTATATTTTGTATTTTACCATTTTATTTTATTTTTTCTTTTTTTTTCTTTTCTTTCTCTCTGTTTTTTTTTGTTTCTATCTCCTATGTTTTATTCTTTTTTAGTTTTTCTCACTTATATTTTACTTTTATACTCTTCAATTTTTCCATATAATTTTGTTTTGTATAATTTTTGTTGCCTTTAATGAATGTACTATAATAAGATCCTATCTTTGTACATACTTTTGAAAATAAATAATAATAATAATAAGGACCTCGCACTTTCTGATTAGCATGAACGCGTTAAACGGCCGGCGCAGCGCCAGTGAGTCTGCGAATGTATTTGCGCTTCGGCGCTGGTGACACGGAACCCTAAATTTTTTTCGTGGAACCGTAAGGTTCCGCGGAACCCACTTTGGGAATCACTGCCCTAGAGAAAGCCAAAGCTCGATTTGAGCTGTAGCGCCATTGGGAGAATGGTGTTTGTAGTACAATTAAAATTCGCTATTGGTTGTTTTCTTTCTGTTTAGTAAAACATATTTAGAATGGAAACAGAAAATCTCTTAAATTGTTAAATGCAAAACTGAAAAGTTTAGGAATAGGAATTAAACACGTCAGTTAACAATCAAGTTTGCTTTATTAATTAAATACCAGCTGGGACCCGGTGCGCCTGCACCCACAAACCAATAGTATCCAATAAAAACCGGTATTTTTCGAGATATAAATTTTACACAGCTGAAGAGCCTCAAAAAACATGTAAGACATGTACATACATGTAAGATGTTGCGCTACGTGTGAACGTAGCTTTAGCAAACTGAAACTCATTCAATATTATTTAGGGTGAAGTATGGGTTAAGAAATATTCTCAAATTTAGCGCTGCCTTCAATTTAAAAATAAGTTTCCCAAAAAATTGATTGATTGATTAGAATGACCATATTGCTTCAATTTTTTAGCTGAAAGACCTGTATTATAGAAATAATTGTCACACATTTGTCAGTGCAACATTTTTATTCTGGGTCGTCCAACATAACACCGATAAGAAAATCGAAACCTACATGTTTTTGGGTAGCTGATCACGAAAACCGGGGTTCCGCGATGCTAAAATATGGGCGTCACCCTTAAAGATGCAAAACACACCTCTTTTTAAGATATTTTTTCGCGATAATTTCAATAATAATGAAAAATAATCCAATTAAATATCTATACTATTTTCCATTGAAGGTGATTGATTTATACTATTCCGAAGGTGATTGATTTATACTATTCAAGCCGAACTTATGGTAAAGAGTAATGTAAAAGGGTTAAAACCATCCCTAAATCGAAAAAAAAAGTAACAAAATTTCTAAATATCTTTTTTTCAAATTTATGCTTCAAATTCGATTGTAAAGGTATCGTCAAGCAAAAGTTAATTATATTCATCCCTTAAAGGGGTAAAACTACACCTACAACTGTATTTTTTACAATGCATTTTTGGAAACTGAAACCGAGTAAGCTGCAAATGGGCGTTTGTCACCACCATGGGCATTTTTCACCAACTGCTCAATTCAAATTTGCACGGTTTTCACCCCCTTAACTTCGGCGCCATCTTGAATCATGGTTTTTTGCTTGTGACATCAATTATTCTTGTTATAGAAAAATTTGCGAAAGCAACTCAGTTTGCTTTTGCCACATTGATGAGTGAAAAAAGTAAAAAGTGTTTTCTGTGTACTACATATTTGGACGAAGGTGCTGTTGATCATGTTCAAATTGTACAGTTAGTTTTTGCACATCATCCATTTCCAGGCAAAGGTAAGTTGTACTTTATCTGGTCAGGTTTAGTCGGACACGACAGCACTGCCAAAATGCATTCGAGATTGGATCAAAACTCATGTCACTTATTGCCCTAAATGGAAAATATTTGAATCGACAGTCAGTCCATTACTACTGTTTCAATGACTTCTCGTTTCGAAGAAATGTCACCTTTTCGGAGTCAGGAATGAGACAGAGTAAAAAATCAATTCTCTACAAAACGTTAAAATTACTCAATACCGAGTGGAAATCCTCCTGGAGGTTGGTTTTTTCATAAAGTTTTGTAGGGACACGGTGAAACTCTCAGCATCATTTGCAAGGACTATGTTAGATACATCGGAAATCATTTTGCCAAAAACAAAGTGATGAAATCTTATGTGAGATTAAGAAGAGCGACGAAACAACAATCGATGGTTTACGAATTCAATCAACATTCAAAACCACAGGCACACCAAGAAACATTTCTCGCAAATGAGAAAAACAAGTGCAAATTCATCGAAATTCTCGCACCGCGTCTGAGGGCCTCGGACATCACTGCCACCATGTGGAAGATGCAGATTCAATCATCATGAAAGAAGCTATTGAGCTCATCTTCGCGACAACGACGGCAATGTTTTCATTATCGGAGAAGATATCGTCCTTCTGGTTTTGCTTACCGGAACGTTTTTTTATGGAAACCAGCCAGAAAGGATTCATTCCCGTGCCAGCGTGAAATTCGGAAAAAAAATGTCAGAGAACTTCTTGTTAACTTCTCAGTATAGGGAAGTTATGGTAATCGGTCCGAAAATCGAAATCGAAATTTTCAACGTATTTCCATTTTCCAAGATCCCAAGGGCATTTCAAGCAAAAATTTGGGTGGAAATATGTGTGTGTGTGCGTACGTATGGGGTCATTTTTTCCTGCATGATATCGCGCGAACTAAAAAAGATAACGACTTCGTTGAGGCAGCGAGCACTAATAACAAGAGTGATTAGGTAGAGCTCAAGGGCAAGTAAAAGAGTTAAACATATGAAAGAAGAAATTAGAAATAACATTAAGCAAAAATGTCAAAAAAATAATAACAAACGCGCGATGGAAATACATCTTATGCAAAAAATACATTATTACGAAAGAAACAGAAGATGTTCCTTGATTCCCCTACTGGAATGTTTACATTCAAATGGAAGCAAAACTGGAACAGAGCAGTAATTTGATGGGTGAACATTTCGTGTTGGTATAGCGATTTTGGCTTACGAATGCACATGTATTGTTGTTTGGGGCGTACGAATGCACTTGTATTGTCCATTAAAAAAGACGGGAATCTTATAATATTTCCCATTTCGGGTTAATTTTGTCCTAACTTAAGAAAGTTTACGTAATTGATCGGTGTTGGAAGTTCGATTAAATCATATTTAAAAACGTCTTTATTAAGACGATTTATAACAGTGAAATTTGAACATTAAAAGTAAAGGAATTGTGATTATTAAATAGTTGTGAGTGCTATAGAATTTATTTAAAAACGTCTTTATTAAGACGATTTATAGCAGTGATTTTTGAACATTAAAATTAAAGAAAGCAATTGTGATTATTATAATTGTGAGTGTTTTATAAAGCATTTAAAAATGAATTTCCCATATTAAAATTAAAATAATTGTAAAAATTAAAATAATTATGAGTTTATATTGCCGGTCATGGGTAAGTTTTGGATAGATGAACAAGAGATCGAATGGAAGGGGGAATCGTAACGGTATAACTGTTACGGCATTTTGAAGTTTTTTTAGAGTTTTGCATATCAACCTGTATTTTTGTAACCTTATGACCTTATGTTTCATGAATAAGGTATCAGTGTACGCAGAAATATTTTTTTTAAGAAAAATATCAACTTCAACCACCTATTTCTCCAAAATATACGTAGTTAGTAGTTTTTTCCAACTTTGAAAACCTTGAACAATTTCCTATGAATAATGTGTGGACAATATTCGTGTTACGGCCTTATTTGGTAGTTTTCTTAAGTGCAAAAGTATTAAAAAATACCAACCAAAAAACCAATTTTAGTATTAAAATTAATATATTATTCATAAGAAATATTCCAACCTTTCTAATTTATTGGTATTTCTTGTATTTTGCCTAAAAATTGTAAATAAAAACCGCAACGACTTTCAAAGCCCGACTTTGATACCATTAAATTGAGAACTGTCAAAATTTTTCCAATGCACATTCCAGCCACTTCCCCTTCATTTTTTATCTTTCTTTCACATACGCTGCGTTTAGTGGCTAAGTAATTCTGCCTTTTTTTATCATAGATATTACTTCTTTGTTCATTTTGACTTTTTCACTCCTATTGAAATTTTTATCAGCTGATTTCAAGGGCAATGAAACATTTTTAAAAATTTGTTCTAGCTCATCACTCTTGTTATTAGTGATCGCTGGTTGAGGTTTCGTTCGAAGCGTATTAACGGAAATATGATCTGAAAAGATTTTTATAAAATTTGGTAGGGCCATTTTTTGGTTTAAGCGACATGAGTGATTTTTGAACAGGCGCGGTATCGTCCGAAGCACAAATGATATCGGCTTACTTGAGGTGCTGTTCGAACCGTATTAGCGACAATATAATTTGAACAGATTTTTATAATATTCGGTCGAGCCGTTTTTTTGTTTAAACGACATAAGGGATTTTTGCACCTGCGCGATTTCGCGCGAACCATAAAAGATATCGACATAGTTGTGGTACCATTCGAAGAATATTAACCAAAATATGATCTGAAAAGATTTTCATAATTTTCGGTCGAACCGTTTTTTTGTTTAAACGATACCTGCACGAAACCGCGAGAACCAAAAACTATATATAGAGACTTCTTTGACGTGCCGAGAGAAGAATATTAACGAAAAAATGCCCTGAAAAAAATTTCATGACATTCGGCCGGGCCTTTTTTATTTAAATGGATAAACTTCGGCTCAGTGTCAGAAAGACCTTAAATACAGTGAGCCGCAAAAGTATAGGTACCTCTGAAATGAATATAGAAAAATTCGTATAACTTCTGTTTTATATAAAGTATATAACATTTATTGTTAAATTTATAATTACTGATGGGTAGATTTAAGAAATATATAACCAAAATGTTTACTCCAAAAACTAATTTTTTAACAGAAAACACTTATGCAAAATTATAGGTACCTTCAAAAATGTCTGTACCTACATATTAGTATACAGGGTGTATCAGTTACTTGATGAGCTGGGCTGTGGATAGGTCTTGGATAGACGAACAAAAAATTGTTGTGTGGGGGAGGTGAAATCGTAACGGTTTGGCCGCTACGGCGTTTTGAATTTGTTTTGGTAGCGGCTTACATATTACCCTGTATTTTTGTAACCCTATTAGATATTTTCGTGAATAAAGAAGCAATCTACGCAGAATACCCCCAACAATCTAAAACTGTAAAAGTCAAGTGGTCAACCCACCAATGTCAGGAGTTATGAGTCATCAAAGCCAAAATTTTGTATTTTTTTTACTAAAATTTCAAATTCAACCACCTTTTTCTCCAAAAAACACGTAATTGACCAATACTTTTTTTTGCAAAATTAGAAAGCTTGGCAATTTTCTATGAATAATGTCCCACAACTATTATGCTACAGCTTTTACTTTTGAAGTTATAAGCACTGTTAATGTGAAAATCGGATAGTGAACGGACGTGTGCTGTTCCGGTCCCTAAAAGGCGCACGGACAAAAAAAAACAACGAAAAAAGCAAAACAACAAAACTGTGAAAAAAAAGTGACAAAATTTAAACTAAAAAAAATGCACAAAAAAACACAATAAAAAAACAGTGACAAAAAAGGAGCGCGGTCTAACGCGGAGGCCCATCACCCTTCAATAGACCTAACGACCGTCGAACGGCACAAGTAAGTACCCTTGCTCCCTACCCTCTCTCGCACTTCGGTCCGGCTGGTGCTGCGGCTAAAATCTGTCGGTCGATGAAATTTTCCCAGTCTCAAATGGCCTAACACTTTGACTCAGGCAAATTCTGGGGAATATCTCAAAGAAAGTGGCGATTGAACCCGCGGAACCGAAGTCCCGTTACAAGTCCAGCTTTGTTATTGACTTTAGTAGCATTCGTGGACTTCATGCGAATTTCTGTGTTGTTAAGTGCCACTTAAATAATTCCAAACCGCCAATCTTTGCACTTAGTGAAACCCAAATATCACCCGATGATGACTTAGCTCATTACCAGGTGTCGGGGTACACTTTAGTGCACAATCTCTCTCCCCATAGGGGTATTGCCATCTATGTTAGAGATGACGTAACTTATTATAAAATATATTCAAGGACGACTTTAGATTTTTACTACCTTTGGATTAAAATCATTTTCCAAAGCCACGTCATATTCTTCTGCTTACTATACAGAAGTCCTAACATAAGTAACGAAGCCTCGACTTCATCCTTTGACACCATTTCTGAACAAATCTCGGGATTTTTGTCGTCCAGTCCTGAGTGTAAAATCAGACACCAATAATTTGCATCAACTTGCATCCCACAAGAGTCCCTGATATTGCTCATCAAAGAACCTATCTCCTTGATCTTTTTCTTACTTCTCACTGCGCGTTCCTTCATGAAAGGTGATTAACCTCTCGGCGATTCGAACCACTGCTTAGTCAGCACTAGCTTTCCATTCAAAATTCCCACCGCTCCAAAGCCAGTTAGAAGTATAACATTATGGAAAGGCCAATTGGCTGGGACTTATAAATTTTTTCCAATCTACTGACTGGAACCTGTGTTTCCGAAATAAAATCGTCAGCTCTGCTGCTATCCGTATCACCAGGATCATGCAGGCAGGAATGCATTTGTTCATTTCCCATTCTAAAAAATCTGTGAAGCCTAGGCTCAACAGATAGTTTAATCGGGAGTGTATGAATGCAATCAAAACTAAAGAAGCCGCCTTCCGAGCGTACAAGAGTATCCCGAGTGAATCGCTCTGTTTCGATAGCTCATTGCGGTGACTTCATTTGGATATCTCTATTCTTCTGAAAAGAAATTATTCTCCAAAAAACTATATGAAAGCAAACATCAATAAAAAAATTATCACCAAAACGTAAGGGACTCGAACTTAGTGCGTCGGAGTACCGTTCAGTGAATTTCTCTACCCTCCAGCCAGAATGTGGCTTGGATGAAAGTTAAGCTGAGGCGCGTTAATATTCAAGATTTCTATGTCTATGCAACACTGCCATAATTCACCTTATTAAAAGTAAATTTCAAAAAAAAGTACAGTCACACACTCCATAAAACGTTATAACTTTATTTAATCACCATTTCAATTTTTAATACTTACATATGTTTTGATAATATAAATTCAAATTTGTTTTTTACCAATTTTAACTATGTAATTATGGATTAGTGTCCTTCCGTGGGCCAACAGCTGAGAGCTCAAAGTGGAGAGAGCCCTATTACTTCGGGTGAAACGTCATATTCTTTTGTAGCGGTTCTTAATTGCGCAGAGTTGTAGGAAGGTTTTCCCGCTCTTCATCAGGTCATCGCCCTGTCCATATGCTGGTGTCCGCAAACTACCTTAGTCTTGTTGTTTATCTGCGGTTTGCGTCAGTTAGTGGTGGACAAAATGGCTCTTTTCAGTGAACTGGTTCTTTTGATTCTGCTCACTAAAAAGAAACATTGAAAAGATCCGTTCATTTGGTTCTTGGCCTTAAATATGGTGAAAACGTCAAAACATGGATTACCCTAAAACACAACTACGAACAAACACATACATTTCAATAAAATACTAAACCCAATTTTTGCAACTGATAAGAATCAATGAATTTGTTACTAAAATCAAACTTTTAGTTTGAACTAATTAACTTACCTTAAGATATCCTATATTTTATTCGAATAAAATTAAAATAATCCTATTTCCGTTAAATTCCCCTTTTCGCTAAATTTTATATAATCTTCCTACGCTCGAATAATAGTTGAAATTTGTTTAATATATCTAATTAGAACTCTCCCCATATTTTAAATGTTCTTCATAAAATTTTCTCAATTCTTATTTATTTCAAAATGTATATTTCCAATTAGAATTGCTTAGAGAGAAATTCCAAATCTCTCACATCTTGAATATAAAGGCCCCCATACACGGTCAAATTGGCTGTACAACCAGATTTTCATCAAACCTATAAGCGCAATGTATTTTGATCGGCCGACCGGCCCACAATCGATAGTTTTGGTTGTACAACCGCACTTCGTTGTACAACCAATTGGACCGTGTATGGGGGCCTTAACGTCAACAATCCAACCAAAAAAGTTCTCTGAAAAAGATATCTCACCACCCCTTAAGGCCCTTGGAGACGCTAAAACATGGTACGAGTAAACATGGTACGACCAAAACCCCGCAGACGGTAAGACATGTGCTAAGACCGATTTACTTGAACACCGCTCTCTTGTCAAAATATTTCAAGTTAATCTGTCATTCAGTTGTCAACTGGTAAATTGAAACATTTCGTATACGAGTAAATTTGGTCAAACAAGTCCGCAAACGGTAGGACATGGTATCACCAACACGAAACTCCGCCCACGAACATCGACGGAAATCAAACCAGTTTTGATTTTAGTCGGACCGTTGGTCGGACCAAAAAACTGGTACGCGTACCGGCCCGTACACGGCAAACATCACCTCGAACATGGTCCCTGTACCATGTTTACTCTTACCATGTTTTAGCGTCTCCAAGGGCCTTTATGCATGTATCATTCATTCATTCATTCGCTCTTTTCCAGATCCTTCACCTTTAGGTCTTTTCATAAGAAAAGACATTTGGTTCTTTTCGTTGATGGTTCATAACACAGTTCAGTACCATTGGACCCAGTGCAATACCATTGAAGAAAAGAACGGAACATGTACTACTTAGTTAACCAGTTCATTTGGCTCAGTACAGTGTTCCGTTCATAACGAACGGATCATTCGCGAACGACCTAGCACTAGCGTCAGTCGTCTGCGGTCTGCGTCAGTGTTGTCTGTGGTCAGTTGGTAACGGTGGTTTAAAATCTGGCCCATCCCAGCAAAAATTCATTGCTACGCGCATGCGAACCTGTCCTATTGTCAAGCAACTTGTTTTTTGACAATAAAAACCAATTTTTTTAAATTAACCATTCTCCCCTCTATATCTCCTTAAGGCTTATGTATTGCTACTAGTGAAACATGTAATGAACTTTTTTGTAGAGAATTAATAATAATAATAATAGAGTTTCCCTTCTTATGCCGAAGGCTTTACGACTGCGTTTGCGTTTTCCATCCTTTCTACGGGCTTTCTTGTGGTCATGAGCCAGACTGGGGGCAGTCTCCATTTCATGTAGATTTTAGTGTATAGATAGTTTTTCGGCAGAGACCTCGAGAGCTGCACTCCCTCCCATCAGTTCTTTCAGTATTTTGGTTAAGAACCTTTCCCCACAACTGTGCCAAAATTTTTTCCTCTCGTGGGAATTTTTTGGTTTTCGTCGGACTAATGCTTGGTTCTTCCAGATAAAAAAAAAACTAATAGCCAGAAAGCTTTTGAAAATGATTAATATTTGCACCCTGCTCTGTAGTACATTAAAGTGTGACTGAAGTTTGCTTTTTCGAAATATTAATCAAAAATTCCCCTAAAAAGTTTAGCGTTCCTAGTCGTTCTGGACTACGGCTGATACATTATGCCCGTGATTTAAGCTTGGCTAGTAGCTCCGCATATAGTGTGTTAAGACAGAGAATAAACTAGTTGGGATGTGGGTTTGACCCCTTCGGTCCACACGATTAACTTCCCAGTATGATGAACGAAGATGGAATAAACTGACTTCTTACAAAATAGTTATACGTTTAGCACTAGTGGGAAATTGGCTAGTATCAGAACTGATGACAAAGCAATCCTGAGAGATGCTAGTTGAAATAACTATTAATAGTGGTAAATCAACAAGATTTTTCTAGAGAATTTGTTTTTCCTGAACGTTAGCAAACAAACATTTCCTCCGTATTTCGTTCGCTGCACTAAAGCGGGTATTCAAATTGGGCTGCAGCGCCATTGACAAACTGAGAAGCGAATGAATTCATTTGGAAATTCCAAAGCTTTTGGGAGATATTAGCAAAACTGCAACTGTTAAGTACTTGCCAGACTTAACCAAAAAGAACAAATTTGGCGGTAGCTACTGGAAATCCCGGGATGAACCGTAATTTTCTGAAACTGTATCACGCGTAGAAAACAATTCCCCGTCAAAAAGTGCTAATCCAAGGTTTGAAAAATTCGCGCTGTTTGTAAAGGGTAACGAAATTTTTGCACGATTTTGAAAGGTTGTCGGATTTTGACAAGTGATGTTTTGTTCGAAGGCTATCGCTGTGCAGAACCCAAAAAAGATCACTTCGTTTAGAACGGGTCTCATTCCATTGAGTTTATTAGATATTAGCAAAACTTGTCAATTTAAAGTCTTTCTGACAATTAGGCGCAGTTTTAGCTTTTTCAAAAAAAAAAAAGCTTATACAGAGGCTCTGTCCGTCTGTCCGTCTGTCCGTCTGAAGCCTACTTTCATCTCTGAAAGTACTGCAGATACAGACTTGGGAAATATCTCAAAATGTAGCTCTTGGTCAAAAGACCAAAAACTGAGAAAATGGTCTGGAAATTTCAACCAGAAGTATATTTAACAACAAAAAAGAGATTTCTAATAAAGTTTATTTATCGGTAGCCTAGAGGTAAGGGTCTTGGGTCCTATCCCAGGCGAACCAAGTTCAATCCCCGACCGCAAAATGGTGAAATAAATTTTTTTTTTACTTCGGTGTAACATGTTTTAATTCTATTTCTCACTAAATTATATTATTTAATAATGATACTCAGGAGAACATAAACATTTATTTAATTAGAAGTGCAAAAAAATCATTTTCTTGAGGTTTTATGGCTCTTCGGCGGCTTTATAAATCATTAAGAAATTTCGCGGAAATAATATAAAGTATTTATTTGTTTATATGCATATTATATATGCTGTTCATTTTATTATAGTTTTTAGTCATGTAGGTGGTGCTGTAGACCAAAACAAAAATTTAATTTTATCGAACTTCGCTGTGGATTTGTCACAAAAAATATGTATGATTTAAATGAAACATTTGGTAGGTTTAAAACGAAAAGTAGATTATCTAATTTTTACCAGGGCATATAAACGCTTACTGAAATGAAATGAATGGAATGAACGATGTATTTAAGACCGTCCTTATAGTCCATGAATATAAGGAAGTGATTTTTCTCAGAATTTTTAATATTTTACAAAAATTTTACAAACGATTTGCCCCATATCTAAAAAAATTTGCAGCCCTTTGTTTAAAAGCATATTTTTAAGTTTTTATTAACTAAATTTGTATGTATCTCTTCAGAATAACAAAACAAAAGTGGGATGTTGTGCCTAGAGACTAGCCACTAATTACGCTTTTTCGTGGTATTCTTTCTATTGAATAACACTTCAGTCTGGATGACAATATATTAAGTGAAGATTGTGAAGAATTGCGAAAATATTCAAACAAATAACTCGAAAAACTAACGCATCTTTCATGGAGATGCTGCTGAAAGAATTATACAATAACTAGCTGGGACCCGGTGCGCCTACGCTGCACCCATAAGTCAATAGTAAACAATAAAAACCATCCATTGACTTAATATTTTTCGAGATATGAATTTTACACAGATGAAATGCCTCAAAGAACATGGGTCTTGCGTCGGCCGCCATGAATCGGTATATTGAGTCTACTACATTGCTTATTGTATTCTACTTATCATACCCTTTCATTTGATACCCATGTCGAGGTGGTTGTGAAGAAAGTGGTACCCCGCCCTCTTGAGACGGCCGCCATGGATCTAAAGATATATTTTGTATACTACATTGCTTATTGTATTCTACTTATCATACCCTTTCATTTGATACCCATGTCGAGGTGGTTGTGAAGAAAGTGGTACACCGCCCTCTTGAGACGGCCGCCATGGATCATTTTAGTTTCAATAGCGTCATGGCCTACCTATTGTTTGACAGCTGCGTAAATTTGAAATTTTCATTAAATGTAATGATTCAATTTAATGACAATTTTACATTTGTCAAACAATAGGTAGGCCATGAAGCTATGAAACTAAAATTAAGTGAAAATTCCTAAAATTACCATTTTTGTTTGGTTTTTGCAGCTGTTTTTTTGGTTAAAGGTATAAAAAATAGCGTACGACCTATTCTCAGACCTACCAAATATACACAAAAAATTTCAAGCAAATTGGTCAACCTGTTTCGGAGGAGTACGGTAACAAACACTGTGACACGAGATTTTTATAGATATAGATTGCCCGCCAAGAATTTGAGAGAATTGATATATTTTAATTGCACCCCATCTATGACAAAGAATAATGAACACCATCTATGGCAATATTACATTACTCTTCGTTTTACCTATGATTATCAATTTCCATAAAATATACAAAATACATTTCATAAATAATAGAAAATCTGTTGTCATAAATCAGTTGTTTACTTCCTTCTAAAGTTTATACATATCTTGCATTGGAATGTACCTTTTCATGAAAGCATGAATAAATAGGTTTATTGCCACATTACTACAAGTTGGTGTTTGGAGTAATGGGAAGGCGCTAGATCGGGGTGCGAAAGGACCAGGTTCGATTCTTGATGAATTTTTTAAGTACTTTTTTTAGCTTTTTTAGTTATGATGATTTATTGTAGTATAATAAACTAAGCCTGCGTTGATGATAAAATCTCAAAGCGGCGACTAATTAAAACCTTTGGGTCATATTCAATTGTGAGCTATAACTCAATCTATAATAAGCTAAATAAGCCAAATCCGTTTTTAACTAAAACTTTTATTTCACGTTGCATTGATTTAATTATTGTCATAATGCTGTATCCTAGTTTGGCCATGGAGATTCATAAGTATTACACTGACCAACGCTATATATAATTAATCTTGCAAAGTTTTTGTTAAAGGCTTATGTAGGTTATAAGTTGTGAGACTTTGCGTAATCTAAAACTTAATAAAGTATTTAACAAACACTACCAAAATCATCATAACTTAAAAAAAAAAAAATAGTACGCGGCCATCACCAGTATCGAACCCGGGTCCTGTCGCACCCCGAGCTAGCACCAACCCATTACTCCAAACTCTAACTCGTAGGAATGTGGCAATAAACCTATTTATTCATGCTTTCATAAAAAGGTAAATTCCAATGCAAGATATGTATAAACTTTAGAAGGAAGTAAACAACTGATTTATGACAACAGATTTTCTATTATTTATGAAATGTATTTGTATATTTTATGGAAATTGATAATCATAGGTAAAACGAAGAGTAATGTAATATTGCCATAGATGGTGTTTACTATTCTTTGTCATAGATGGGGTGCAATTAAAATATATCAATTCTTTCATATTTTTGGCGGGTAATTATTGGTGTTGGTCTCTTGCGAAGTGGGGGTACTTGTGTGCGTGCACGTGCATATATGCTATGGATAAACAGGTGCCTGTGTTTTTCAGTAGATGTTCTACATTTAAAGAAAAGTGAAGTGCGTGCATGATAATATTTTCTTTAAAAATAAAAAATAAAGTTAAATTGAAGTGTAAATAAATACAAAAGGCGCGGTAAGCTGAATTTTTAACAATAATACCTGTGACACATATACCATCATAATGAAAGTAACCTTCATTATCGCGGCAAAACCCCATCATAATGAAAGTTCAAAATGAAAGTATTTTACCTTCATTTGGACTGTAATTTCGGATAAGTGACATCTGTTGCAAAACTGGAAACTAATTTTTATAATAAATTTCCCCTCCTTTCTCCTTAAAACTGACAATTTAACAGTCAATTCAAAACAAACAAACAAATCTGAGCCCAAGTAGTTCAAAAATAACGATGTCTCAGGAAAACTCGAGGAAAAAAAGCAATAGTGGCCAAAAGAATCGGTTAGTATCTTATCTTTTGTCACTTGCAAATGACACATGCAAATGAAAGTAAATGTGTCACCCCATCATTTCCTTAACCATCATAATGAAAGTTACCATCATAATGAAAGTATAGTGTGTCACAGGTATAATGTATGTTTAAGTAAAATAATACACCTAATTCTGCTGTGCAAAGTGATTTTAGATTTGCCTCCAATCCATAGAAAAATTTTTAGATTCGTTTTACATAATTATATAGTGTTTACATGTGTGATGTGTTTTGTTTTTTTGTTTTTTTTTTTTTTTTTTTTTCAATTTGACACTTTCGATTTATTGGCCTCGATTCCCAGATCCAGTGGGTCGGAAGTGAGTGCGGATTTGAGACTTTGCGATTCTCAAATCTGCAACCGCGAATCTCTCTTTGACATTTTCCGTGCTTTAAAAGTGTGATCCGCAACAAATTTTCTGAGGATTTGAAACCACAAATGCGCCTAAGATAATCCGACATCGGGTATTTCATTAGCGTGTGAGTCTTTACTCCGAATTTTTGATTTAATTAAATCCGCGACTGCGAATTTGAGAATCGCAAAGTGTCAAATCCGCACTCACTTCCGCGCCGTCGGATCTGGGAATCGAGGCCATATTATTTTGTTTTTCCATAATTTTTAAGTAATTGTTTTGGGCAGTGGCCTCGATTCCCAGATCCGGCGGGTCGGAAGTGAGTGCGGATCAATCTCCACTTAATATATTGTCATCCAATCTGAAGTGTTATTCAACAGAAAGAATACCATGAAAAAGCGTAATTAGTGGCTAGTCTCTAGGCGCAACATCCCACTAGTTTCTATTTAAACAGAAAAGGCTCGACCGAATATTATGAAATTTTTTTCAGAGCATTTTTTCGTTAATATTCTTTTTTCGGCACCTCAATGAAGTCGATATAGTTTTTAGTTTGCGCGGTATCGTGCAGGTACAAAAATCATAAACATCGTTTAAACAAAAAAAACGGTTCGACCGCATTTTATGAAAATCTTTTCAGATCATATTCTGGTTAACACTCTTCGAACGGCACTAAATCGATATCTTTTATAGTTCGCGCGATATCGTGCAGGTACAAAAATCACTTATGTCATTTAAATCAAAAAACGGCTCGACCGAATATTATACAATTCTTTTCAAATTATATTGTCGCTAACACGCTTCGAACGACACCTCAAGTATAAGTCAATATCTTTCATGGTTCGGGCGATACGTGCAGGTACAAAAATCACTTACGCCGCTTAAACAAAAAAACGGCTCGACCGAGTTTTATGAAAATCTTTTCAGATCATATTTCGGTTAATACGCTTCGAACGACACCTCAACGAAGACGATAGGGTTATTCGTGTTATTTGTGTTAAATCGAGGAAAAAGTTTAACAAATCGAGAAACTTTCCTTAGTAAATGACATTTGTTTCGATTTTAACAAATAACATCTGAAAAGGCGTGTTAATTCAACAACTCGATATCGAGATCGAAATAATCATATGGCACTTCATTTTTTTTTCTTTTACTGGCAACCCCTATTCTTTAGAATTTATTTTGATTGACAGCTAAACATAACATAATGGCAGAGATGGCAGAGAAGAAAAGAAGAAATCGCGTGTCCGGTGTGACTAGGTGGTCACAAGACAAAATTATTTGTAAATACCGTTTTTGATAAAGTGATGGGAAATAACAAAATTTTTGAGGTTAGGTAAAATTTCTATCCACTCTTTTACAAATTATCATAAAATTTTTCTTACAGAAACCCACTGCTGCAATATTCTATAAGAAAATTATAGAAGAAAATCCAAGTTTGTCATGCCATTCTTGGTCAGGAATGAGGGATAAAATGCGCAATTTGAAGTTAAAATACAGAGGGGCTGTTGACTGGAGGAATAGAACGGGACAAGGCGTTATGGAAAATTCTGGAGAACAATCCGTTCGAGGTAAGTTTTGTTATTATAAAAACATTTTTGCCAATGTTTAATATCTTTCTATTTAGAATATATCTTAAAAATCTGTCCGTATTTCGACCAGTTCGATGAAATATTCGCTACGAAAAGTAACATAAATATCGAATACATTTTTGATTCTGAAGAAGATATTTTCCCGAATTCCAATACAAGCGAAATTAATCAGGAAGATCTGGAAAAATCTATGGGGTATGAATATTAAGATAATGAATATGATACATTAATGGATCCTAACCAGGGAAGCATATAAGGAAGTAAACTTCTTCAAGAAAGGTTTCAAACCCTCCTCCGGTATATGTAGAACGAAAGAAGGCACTATAGTTACAGGCAGCGAAGATGTAAAGAAAAGATGGAAGGAATTTTTTAGCGAGCTGCTGAACGCAAACGAGAGCATCCGACACGTACCAGAACCCCGTCTACAACATAACGATGACACCAGAGAAACAAACGAACCCACTCTGGAGGAAGTACAAAGTGCCATACGACTCTTAAGAAATAACAAATCTCCAGGAATTGATAACATCCCAGCAGAGCTGATCAAGCAAGGAGGCGAACCGCTTTCAGCAGCTATACATGAATTACTATGCTGCATATGGAGGAACGAAAAAATGCCTGAAGATTGGGAGCAAAGCATTATCTGCCCAATACACAAAAAAGGAGATAGATTCAACTGTGCAAATTACAGAGGCATATCTCTTTTAAGCACAGTGTATAAAATAATGACCAATATAATTAAGGCTAGACTGAAACCTTATGCAGAAGCCGTAATAAGTGAATACCAAGCTGGATTCAGAAGAAATAGGTCAACGATGGATCAACTTTTTTCAATAAGGCAAATCCTCCGAAAATGCTGGGAATACAACATCGACGTGTATCAACTTTTCATCGACTTTAAACAAGCATACGACAGCATCGACAGGGAAAAAATGTATGCGACAATGCTGGACCTAAACATACCCCTAAAGATAGTGAAACTGACTAAAATGACAATGGAATATACAAGGTGTGCAGTCAGAATACAAGGAGAATTGACGGAGTCCTTCCCAGTCAAGCAAGGCTTAAAGCAGGGCGATGGGCTGGCACCCATGCTATTTAATCTCTGCCTTGAAGGAGTAATTCGCAAAGTAAACATTGATGCGAACGCAACCCTGCTTAACAAATCAAAACAGTTGGCAGGATATGCCGACGACATAAACTGCCTTGCCAGATCACTGTCATACCTTAGAGAAGTATTCACAGAATTAGAAGATGGAGCTAAACATATAGGGCTGCAAATAAATGCAGACAAGAGCAAGATTCTAATTCAGTCAAGGGTGGAAAGAAGAAGAAGAAACCACAACACCACCTGGGGGGAATATAACTTCGAACGGGTAAGCCAATTTAACTACCTGGGGTCCACAGTCAGTGAAGACAACGATGAAACGATAGACGTACAAAGAAGAATAAACGCCGCAAACAGAACATACTTCTCACTACTGCCAGTAATGAAATCCAGAGACATCCACAGAAAAACAAAAATAAGAGTCTACAAAACCATCATACGTACAGTAGCTACGTATGGTTGTGAAGCATGGAGTATCTCCCAAAAATCCGCCGACAAGTTGGATATATTTGAGAGGAAGGTTCTCCGAAGGATATACGGCCCAATTAATGAAGACAATGCATGGAGAATACGCTACAATCACGAATTGTACGACTTATACAAAGAATGTAAACTTTCGATCCATGCCAAGCTACTGCGTTTACGTTGGGCCGGTCATGTCCAAAGAATGGATGACTCAAGGATACCAAAAAAATCCCTGTATCTACTACCAGATGGCAAAAGACCAGTTGGCAAACCACGGTCAAGATGGGAAGATAATGTTAAGACCGATGCAGCGACACTGCTCAACACGAGAAACTGGAGACAAGCTGCGGAGCAGAGAGACGTCTGGAAGAAGAAGCTGAAGGAGGCCAAGGCTCGAATTGGGCCGTAGAGCCATCGAAGAAGAAGAAGAATGGATTACGGAAAAGATAGCGAGAGCAACAAAGAATATTTTAGGATACAAATAAAGTGCCTTATTTAATATAATTGAAGTGTTTCTTTTAATATTCGAATCCATTGCGTTTATTATAAGCTTATTTATGGTAGTTTTCACAAGATTTTTAATAAATTTTTGTTTTTTGCTCAGTTTAGGCATGTTGACTTGACCAAAACAACAGAGTGGCAGATGTGATATTCGATTATTCGAAATAACACTTTAACATGGAAATTGAAAGGGGTCGCTCACGATCTAGTCTATTTCGAAGATAACATTTTACGATTTCTCGACGTTTAACACAGATCATGAATACCCCTGATATCTTTTTTGGTTCGCGCGATATCGTGCAGGAAAAAATGACCCCATCCGTACGCACACATACTTCCACCCAATTTTTTGCTTAAAATGCTCCTGGGACCTTGAAAGATGAAAATACATACGTCGAAAATTTCGATTTCGATTTTCGGACCGATTACAATAACTTCCTATATGTACTGGGAAGTTAATAACGGGGGCTTATGAGGTTAAAACCAATTGTAGCAAAAGCTGTAGGTTAAATTTCAATTTGTTAGTCTCCGTTTTCAAGCAACTGCATTCTCTCTCTCTCTGGCACAACATCCATTTCATTCAATTGTGTTTGTAGTTTTCAACTTAGTTGAAAAGTTCTTGTAAAGACATAAATATTCAATTCCGACATGGATACAAGTAAACACATATTGTTCACTAGCATCCTGCAAAAATGCTTGAATGCTTATGTACGGAGCGTGAAAGGAAATGTCAAAACAGAATTTGGATGCAGCATGATACATAACTTTTCGCACAGCTTAGCATAAATTTCATGAAAACCAAAAATGGTAATTTAAACAAAAGCCAACTTCGAGAATATTCAGCTAGACATTTCCTTTGCTGCTGAATTAAGACCAGCATCCGTTTATTTTTTAATGACATCACTTCAACACTCCAACACTCATTTTCTCCAAACAAGGGGCTGCAAAGCTAAAAGACCATCGCCGCTGGAGTTCCATTCAGGACCCTTTAATAAAGTGATACGAAAGCTTATCTGAGGCGAGTGACCAAAAGTTGTAGAAAATTCTCATAAAATTTTCCAGGCCTTAATTCCTTACTTAAGGTGTTGACCCTAATCTTCAAACGCCTTCGAATAATTCCGTATCAGTAGAAAGCTTTCGTTCCGCATCACAACACAGTAGGCTACAAAAATTTGTGTGCGGAACCGTGGATGGCTGGCAGGTACGTCGGGCAAATCTCTCTCGCAAGCTCTGCAAAACGAGCTTCGGAATGATGCCAAAAAAGCAATAAACGAAAGTTTGCAGGGCAAACCCGGAAAATTGCAACAATTCTCCGGGCAAGGAACCCTGCAGAGTCTGATTTGGTGGCTGCAGATTATTATGACACACATCCAGCTCCAAAGCGTTGGGGGAGTCCATCCTGGGGTTACGGGAGAGAGAGCTTTCGAGGAGCTCAGTGGCGCCTGCTGTCCGACGGAATCCTTTTCCAGGTTCAGATTCACTTGCACGGGACGGGAGCAGGATTTGCGGAAAATCATGTGAATGCAGTGCGGGGCGTCGGTGTAGGTGTGTGAAAATTTTGTAAGAATAACCCAGTTCCCGAATTGTGCGCGGCACGAATGGGACGCGTAGTCTCCTGCTGCTCCGGCCGCAATGCAAAAGACGAAATTTCAAAGTCCCCGAAAATAGTGGCGCCTGGACTTGTAGGTGTTACACATTCCTTGCAAACACCGTGGCTGCGTACATAGCAGCACACACCCACACATAGAGCCCTGGAGAAACCCCTTAGCTTTTATCCTTTTGAATTTGATGCAAACAGAGATACATCTCACACGGATACCCGTCGGTCGGGCCGCTGTGTGCGTTGGAGGTCGCCTCTCGAACTGTGCAAACTTTGAATTGCGATTTGACAGTAGCAAGATTTTCAGGGCTTTTAGTCCCAGACCGACTTTCAAAGAAACGGTTTTCGGAACACTCTGTCTAAAAATAGTTCAGAGTTCAACGTTGCCGCAAACTGGCTGCCTGATATTCTAGTAGTGCGTTTATTAATTCTCAGGAACAATTTTCTTATCCAAACCACTTTTTGGTTGCCAATAAAAAAGCTGTGTGTAGTGTCGATGGGTGTTGGTTCTTGTTTACTAGTTCGGTACAATTTTCCAGCAGGGTACAGTTTTTCAGCAAATCGGCCGGTGGTGCTTTTATGCAAAACGTGAGAGGATGAACAGCTTTCGGTAGTTTTTTATGAGTTAACAATAAATTAGGATAAACAAAGATTTAATACGGATTTTGCTAAAATCAAGCATTTCTCCTCACTGACTTTTTCTCAGCCTCTAATCTTTCGCAGATTTTCGTTTCTCTTCTTTTGTAGTAAAACATTTTCGACTCTTAACTCTTCACTTGCGCCTTAAATTAATTTTTTTAATTAAAGTTTTGGAAAAAAAAATAATACAATTCAAAACAAATTAAAAAAAAAGGAATTTTAATAAGTGTTTGAGATTTTTATACTTGTACTCGAGTGTCGGGGTTGCTTTTTATATGTAATTTGTGAGTGTGAATAATTTTGGGGTGTTTTGCTTTTTAGTGAATATGTATGTGTTTCATGAATAATTGAAATTGGTTTTTTATAACAACTTGTGTATTTTGCATTAATTCAGTTATGATTAGTAAGATATGCTCCTCCTTGAATAATGGTAAGTTTGAAAATTTGTTTCATTTTTAAAACTATAATTTAACAGTGAAAATATATTTTGATAATTATATTAAAAACTAAGGTTAAATTTAATAACGGAAATATAGTTATTTTAAACTTACAGTTTCAAAACACTAAATAAGTAATTCCTTAATTTTTTCATTATTTTCGGGTATATTGAAAAAATGTTTGTATATTATGTAAGTGGCTGCGTTATCCAACCTTATCACAAAATCATCTGAAGTGTTTCTCCTTGTACGTATTGTTCTTCTTTCACTATTCTTTGACTGGTAACCATTTTTTAAATAGGTTTTTTTCATTGGTTTGATAATAAACGTACCTTTTTATTTTTTCCCGAATAAAGGTGCAAATTAAAATTTATTAATTTTTAGTTAAGGAACTAGGTTATTGTCATCAGTTTTATATCGGAGATAAAGTAAAAACCGTTAACGTGTCACTTGAACACTAGAGCTAACAACACGAAAAGTTCCGTTTATTTTGAAGGTGAATAAGTTCATATTTATCCGTTAAACATTGCGGATGGTGTGCATTTAAAGCTAAGATTCAAAAATATAGGCAACACATAAAATAATTTTGTAACATTTTAGCAATCCAAAATACATAATGTATGTAATGTGTATAATTAACTGGCTTGGCGAATATTATAACTTGAATTATAAATTTTGGCTGGACTTGATTGAAATTAATTGAAATTGTAAGACGGATTTAAGTTCTCAGTTCTAAGTGAAAAGTTTTTTTTTTTTTTTTTCAAATGCAAAATCTGTATCTTGATATTTGTAGTAAAATCAGTTAACAAGCATTTTCATTCAAAAACGTATTTTAATCATTATTTGGAGAAAAAGAAACTAAATAGTTAATTAATATGTCATGGTTTGGCAATAGGCATGCTATTTTTCCACATTTTGAGAATTCGCTGCAGTATTTTCACCTTATTCTCTTCGCTTGCCTGCTTTTATTTTCGGAATAATTTCTTTCTGTCGTCCTTATGCAAGCCAAAGTACACACAGTCAAAGAAGCGTCTTGCTTACTATATAAGGACATGGTGTAGCGAAAAATACTGCCTTCATTCCTTTCCTAAGCGTCACCGATTATATGTGTAAGTGTCACCTATTGTTTATATGTATATGCTACAATTATCACACCCAATTCTTTGAAATAAAAAATAAAACTAATGCAGTATTATCAAGTTCCCCTGACAAGGTTCGTACAAATCAATTTTCCATTATATATTTCAAAAATTGTTAAATATAATATTTCTGCATCAACTTCTTTTATTTGCTTGACGATTTGTTCAAAAAAATGGCCTTGTTTAATTTTAAATATAATAAATTTACTTTTGTTTCCATTTTGTTGTTAAGTAATAAGGAAAAAGTAGGTAGGGTAAAATTTTCTTTCTCTATTTTTGACGTTATGCTGTGTTGAGCTTTGTTAGCTGGTATCAAATACAACTGAAATTTAACTAAAAATGTTGAAATTTTAAATCATGTACTAAAGCCCAAATATGAAAAAGGAAATATTTAAACTAAATGCTTTTTGCGTATTTCCCTTCACCGATAAAAATTTTTTTTTTATTTCTTTATAAACCGTTCTTTTTATTGGGTGTATTGGCACACGCCCTTAAGCAAAATTTAAAATAAAAATTTTCTTTCAAATTTTTATCTACGAAAACCTAATTACTATTGGATTTGGTGTGCCATCTTTTTCAAATTGTAAAGAATCATTAAGAACTGAAGCTATTATAATTTGTAACTTAAAATTTTAAAAAAGGATTTTCAATGCTGTTCAAACAAATACCGTATAATTCGTCAGTTTTACACGGTTAAAAGAAAAGAGCAGTCAGTAGAAAAGTAGTTAATATGCGAAAGTGGAAAAAATATTTAATATTAAAAGAAGTACAAGATAACTTTGAAGGACAGTTTTGACAAATTGAGGTCCTCTTAAATGTACACTTTCTACCAAAAAAATATACATAGTAAATGAATGAAAGACTTAGGCAGGATTTGACCTATAATTTTCTTAGGGCCGGTTTCACAATGCGAACTTAAGTTTTGCTTAAACTTAAGTAAATTTTTTCACTTAAGTGTAACTAACTCAAATTCGGTTTCACAGTGCAATTTTTTTTTCTTCTTACTATTATATTTGTTTCTTACAATATTGTAAATTATGAACTTACAATAGCCGAATTTTACAAGTAAAATTTTCTTTTAATCGCGTTTTCCTTGAAATGGAAATGGAAATGTACTGGAATCAACTGACATTTGAATTTTCTATGCATTCTGATTTAAGATGAACAGGACTACAAAATATGTACCTACACGTCGAATTGAGTAACCTAAGTATGGGGATGGATAGATTGCCTAATTCTAAGCAACTTTTGTTATATAAAGTTTTTATAAAAAGTCAATACTTTTCGACTTTTTCACAAAAAAAAAAAAAACGTTTTTAGACGGGTTTTCATGAATAACTTTGAGAATAGGTATTTTATGAAAAAATCATTCGGAGTAAAAATGTAACTTATAAAAAACAAAAAAAAATATACTGGGTTTAAAATATAACTAGACCCAACACCAACGGAGTAATAGCTTGTTAAAGGCTGGTTCTTCTTCGTCAAACGCCAAAATCGTAAGTTTGAACGTGAAATATCGCAAAAACAATGCATTTTTCGGGGAAAACTAATAGAACTTTTTTGAAGTGCTTAAATAAACCTTTATTTTGTTTTTTTTTACGGAAGTTCCTAGTATCGAAATTTAGCGAGTTATGACAGAAACAGATTCTTATTTTTTTGGCAGCAAAAAATTGTGAAAATCACCCCCTAATTACCACCCCAATTGAAAATTATCGTTACCACTTTACATTTTACTTTGTTTTTGTACTTGTATGTAATATGTCCTATAACTTTGGCCGGCTTACTGTGCTTAGTTATGGATAAATAACTCAAAAACTATGAAAGACACGCAAAATTTGGAAGGGTGAAAAACTGTAGGTTTGTTTTCTAAAACTTTTGGTTATTTTACTTTTTCTGTACGATAAAAATTGAATAAGATATGGCCGTTTCAAGCTTATATATGTTTGCAAATAGTAACGTTTTGAAGCTGTTTCAGCTCCAACCTTTTAAAAGATAAGACCTTCAAAAAATTTTCTTTACATCAGCTTATAGTTCTTGAAAAAACGTACAAGATGGTTTTTTGTTGAACTTGATAGCTCAAAAACTACGCCAGTTATGCTAAAACTACCTAATTACAAATTTTTACAGTTATCACAACACGTATACAACACTGATGAAGAAGATACTTCTTCACACATAGTGAGACAGACACACAAAAATGATTTTTTGCAACTGCAGAGCAAAGCCGTACCCAGGGGGGGGGGGGTCAGAGGGGTTGAAACCCCCCCCCCCCCGCCCGAAATTTTCCAGAAATAAGTACCAAACACAAGTTTTCCTGAATTAAAGAGATTTTTTTTTTGATACGATGAAGCTTAGGAGTCATCCTTTGTACTACTAGTCCGTCATGTCGTTCGAGTCATGGTGCAATGTATAGTAGTAAGCTTGATCTGAAGGATAGAATAGAAAGGATAGGTTAGGGGTCTGGGGGATACATGAGTAGGTGTCGATGAACCTTGCGTTTGAACTCAGAGATGTTATATGAGCTCGGAAACACCGACTGCGGAAGAGAGTTCCACAACCGAGTTGTTTTATTTATAAACGACCAGCTATACCGTAATGTGCGTGAAGGGGAGGGCTGCAGGGTGAAGGGGTGAGCCGAGTTGGCTAGTCTTGTGTTGCGGGAAAAAAGTTGCCGTGTAGACAGGAGGTTCTTTATTTCAGTGGAGCATTCGCTGTAATAATAGCGATAAAACTTGCTGAGTGCAACTACGTTCCTACGGTGGCTTAAAGGGTCGATGGAGGAGCAAAGAGTGCTATCACCAATGAGTTTGATGGCGCGATTTTGCACCTTATCCAGCCAAGCCAAGGTGGTTTTAGGAGCGCCCGCCCAGATATACGAGTTGTATTCAAGGTGGGGTCGAATGTAGGACTTGTAGATTGTGGCTAGAGCAGCTGGCTGAAGGAGGAACTTGCATCTCTTAAGGAATCCTAGGCATTGATACGCTTGTTTGGCAATTTGGAATATGTGACCATTCCATTGCATATCATTAGATAGAGTCATTCCAAGGATGCTAAGAGATGGGTCAGGTGTTAGGCTATCCCCATCCACTGAAATAGAGAGAAAGTCGGTACAGGTTTTGGTGGAGATAAGGCAGTACTTTGTTTTTGATGCGTTAAATTCGACCCGATTCTTGCGGCCCCAGTCAAGAATAAGCTTGATGTCTGCGTTAAGAGAGCTGGACATGAGTTCGCGGTCTAAGAGACAAGGTCTGGCACTTGCTTGTCTAGCGTTGGCGTAAGAGTAACGCAGAGTACTGTCGTCGGCGAAACTGTGGAGTGGGTTGGAGGGGATTGAGAGCAGATCGTTAATAAATATTAGAAAGAGAGCAGGTGAGAGGATCGATCCTTGGGGAATGCCGGCCGAGATGGAGTGTGGGTTGGATTCGACGCCATCCAATACTACCTTGATTGAACGGCTGGAAAGAAAGCTCTCAATCCAGTTCATAAGAACTGAGTCGATACCAATAGCTTGGAGTTTGGACAGCAGAGCGGGATGCCATACTCTGTCAAAAGCCTTGGAAATATCTAGAGCAACCAGACCAGACTCACCGGAACTATGGATGCTTCGGTGTAGATGCTCGGTCAAACACACAAGAAGGTCGCCAGTAGATCTTTTCGGTCTAAAGCCGTACTGCCTGTCGTGTATGATTTGGTTAGATTCTAAATATTGCATCAGCTTTCTATTAATTATTGTCTCCATGATTTTGGAGAGAACAGAAGTTATTGCTATTGGGCGGTAGTTTAAAGGGTCGCTGGCATCACCTTTTTTCGGAATGGGCTGAACATTAGCTAGTTTCCAGGAGTTTGGATAAACTCCGGAGAAATATGATAAGGCAAAAAGTTTGCGCAGAGGTTTAGCCAAAGGTGAGGCACATTTATTGAGTACCATAGGGGGAATATTATCGGGGCCAGTGGATTTGTTGACGTCAAGCTCCTTGAGACATTTATACACCTCAAGGGTCCTGAAGAAGATCCCGCCCATTGAATGGGCGATGCGATCGAGGACCGGTGGCGACGTATCAGATTCGGGCAGAGAAGAATTTGAGGCCAACAGAGATGCTAATAAATGATATTTTCTTGATATTTTGCTATCTGTAAGTAAAGTATTTAATAATTTAATTAATTAATGGTGTTTATGAATTGAACTGGCAACTGGCCTGGCCAACAGGTCTCGCGAGGCCTACTCTGCATATATTAATTCTGTTGGTGATAGTATCATAAGTGATCGTAAAAAATTCTTTGATTACGTTAACATTAAACGGAAGACTTCAGGCTACCCAACAACAATGACGAATGGTAGAGCCCACACCTCCTGCCCCCAAGTAATTTGTAGCATGTTCGCTGATAGGTTTGCTGAAATTGATAGCCCCTTGTCCAGCGCAGCACACGATGTAACTGACTCGCACACTCACACTTCCCTTATAAATGGTATATCCCTTTCTGTTATCACAGGTTATCAGATTCCAAGGATTTATATCTAATGAGATCGAAGTAACCTCTGGCGTTCCTCAGGGTAGTCATCTCGGTCCCCTTCTCTTCAATATTTTCATCTCCGATCTTTCCGATAAATTAGCAAATATTCCACATATCTTTTACGTGGATGATCTCAAAATTTATAGTGTCATTGAGACCCAAACTGATGCTTCCTTCTTGCAGACAAAGTTCAATGCCGTACACGACTGGTGCACCTTGAACAAACTGCAACTTAACACCAGCAAATGTCATGCAATTACCTTCTCCCGCTTAAAATACACACAGAACCATAACTATTATCTCAATGGCATAATGTTGAATCAGGTTGATCATATCGTAGATCTAGGCGTCGTCCTAGACAAAAAACTCAATTTCAACCTGCACTACGATAATATAACTGCCAGAGCCAACAAACTTCTTGGTTTCATGAAGAGGAGAACCAAAGAATTTGGTAATGTATGGGTCACAAAAACACTCTTCTGTTCTTTAGTCCACCCTATCCTGGAATATGCGTGTCCTATCTGGCATCCTTTATTCCAAGTGAGCAGTAGGAGGATCGAATCCATTCAAAAGAGATTTCTTCTTTTTGCCCTGGGACATTTACACAACCCCCATGACTACCAAACCCTGCCGCACTACTTGGACAGGCTCAAGGTGCATGATCTCATGCCGTTGTCTAGCAGAAGGAAACTGCTCATATCTTGCGTTGCCTTTGACGTCCTAAGTGGAAAGCTTAAAGTGCAGTTTCTGTCGGACAGAATCAAATTCAATGATGTAGTTCGACACACACGACACAGTAAACTACTTAGGGAATATCCACACCGCACCGATTACGCAAGGAACGAGCCCGTCAACAGATGCTGTATGGTTTTTAATAGCCATAGCTCCTCTTTCTCCCCTTCACTCAACAAGGCATCCTATAAAAAATACTCAGATCTCTACTATCACAACCCCCTGGACAATAGTAGGTTTTTAGTAGCTATCAGTAGTTATAGTAATATTATATTATATTATAAAAGACTTTACACTATGTTTTAATCTAAGTATTATACCTAGTTTAAGTGTGCCTTGTTTGGCGAATTAATAAATAAATAATTAATTTTTTAGTCAAAATTCTCGAGTCAAAGGTCAAACCATAGTTTTTTGCCTCTAAACTCTAAAAGTTCAACTCGGCCTAAAAATGCGTCATTTTACACTTAAATTTTGTCAATTTTCCTGGACCCCCTGCCTTACTAGAGGGTATTCCATACATCCTAGACCCCCCGGCGGTCGAATAGGGGTAGTTTACACCTCTATCAAATAAAAAGCAACTCTCGGCTCATTTGCAACTTTGAAATAGAGAGTAAGCAGAACCCAAATCCAAATTTTGGTGCAAACTGGTGCTGTTTGGCAGGTGCATTGACTGGACTATAAGGAATATTGATAGTTATCAGTTACATCCCTTCTTATAAACTAGATTTTATTTTTTTTTAGTGTGTGTATTAGTGAGTTCATCAATGAAAGAGTACAGCTCTTTTGTACTTACGATCTATCATAGAGTGCAATGGCGAGCCGAAAAGATAGCAAAAAGAAAAGAATATAAGAGCTCCTAACGCCTGGATTTTATGTCACTGGCTTCCAAACAAAAGTACTGTGACGAAAGGTTAACTTCAACAAACGAACAGGATGTGATTTATAATTAGAGGCATTGACAGCTAGCGGTCAGGAAATTGTCTTTACAGCTTTAAAATCTCAGAACAACCAACAAGAGTTGACCCTTGACCTATTTCTTACTCCCCAATCCAAGGCGATATTCTGTCGTTGTTGATTTAAATATCACTTTTTTTGTTATTTCAAATATCACTTTTCTGCCCCGAGAATCACAGCTTTGAAATGAAAAAGTACCGAGAATCTATTATTTAAGATTATTTTCAGAAGTCTGCTTCTCGATGAGTTGTTCTTACTATATACTTAATTATATTTTGTTGTACTAATTACTAGTTTGCTTACAGAAGCTGGTTTAATTAATCCGTCACTTTCAGTCACTTTTTACATTGAAATTATACTTAGCTTATACTTACTTATGAGACGCCGTACGTCTTGTTCTGAAATAGCCGAATTTTCATCGAAAACCGTACCGTATGCAAATTTCTTAAGATATGGTAGGTTGCGCCAATTCAGTTTCCACATATGGAATGTAAACAAATAAGTTTTAAACAATGGAATGGACTGATTGACCTCGAAGAAGCAATTGAGTCATTTTAGATAAATGAATTCCTAGCTGCAAATACTAATGCAAAATTTATCAGTTTGTAAATTATACTTCAGGATCCATGACAAATATACATATATGAAATATAATAATACATATGTATATGAAATATTTGAGTATTGAGTAGAATAAAATATGTTAAATGAAAGAACATATGTACTTTGTTTAGAAGTTTTTTTTTGTAGTGAGGTATTAGATCCAAATGTACTGTGGACACTCGCTTGACCTGTTGTACTATGTACACTTATATTTGTAGGCAATATTGCTGGAAAAACTTCTAGCCTCGTGGCTTGCCGTTTACAATTGACTGTCACAGCTTTCCAGTCCCCGACCGCAGTCCTGCCATCAGTCTGTTCGAAAGCAGTTCACGAAAGGGACCTCGGGTGTGCTCCGTGGGCTCCGCAATTCCACTCCGGCCCTCCTAGCCTTTGCCCTTTAGTGAGTCCAGAAACAAAGTGTGCAAAGTGGCGCCTGTCTGGGCCTGCTTGTTGTCCTGAACACATAATCAAACTAGTTGTAATGTGGGTTTGACCCTTTCGGTCTACACAATCAACTTCCCAGAATGATAAATTAGCCCAGTCACTTTATACAAACCTCTGAAAAAATGCAAATGGAGCTTTTCAGCGGGATTCCCTTTTTTTGGGGTCACAATTAATTTCCCAAAAGTCCATAAAGCCAACTGACCGGATACTCAAGTTAAGGAGGATTAAAGATCAGCAACATCAGTTTTTCTCAAATATCTCGTAAATTATCGACGTTATGTAATTTTTGGCTAAGTAAAGATTATTAGTGAGATGAATCTGCATAAAAGTGTCTTGTTCAAGGACGACCTTAAAACAATAAAAAAGACGACCCTAAAACAATAAAAAATAATAATTTAAACATTTAATAATACTACAGATAATAATAAATAAAATAAAACATAACTTACAAACCAAACAACACCTTATAAAAACAAACAACACTGACAGTTCATAGTCAGTGATACCAACGTACAAATTAAATTGAAAATACTCAACATAGAATAAGAGAAACGTAGAATTATTACCCCACCGAAAACGAAGGCATTGCCAGGCACTCTCTCCCAGAAATATCTAGAATTATGTATTTTAATTGAAAAGGGAGGAGAAAGTAAAACCGTTGAGGTCAAAGACCTCAGTGCCTTCGTCTAGGATATATAAAGGAAATCATGCATAGGTTTAGCTCTCTTGGTTTCTTATCACAGTTAGTGCAAGTATAGTTGGAAAATATTTTAAAAGTTATTAGCAAAAAAAAAAAATGTTAAATTAGTGCATGTATATTTGGAGAAAATTTTAAAAAGTTGTTAGCACGAAAATGTTAAAAAGTTGTTAAAAGCGGAGTTATTATAAAAAAAGAATTGTAAAAAATTATAAAATTTGAATAAATGAAAGTGAATTATATTTTGAAAATACATAGTTTGGGAATTCAAATAAAAGTTTATATTTTGTGTAAAATAAACTCAGTTACTTTGGACAAATAAAATTTTGTAGTTTGTATAAAATCAAATCAGTGACTTTTTAATTAACAATATATGTGAAGTGCGTAAAAAGAAAAGGGTGTCGGTACATTTTTTGGTCCTTCGAGCCGGATCCCTTAAAAACTAGTTAGTAACATCGTTTGATTATTTTATAAAAAGTGAACTGTGAGCGTCTAACGGGCGTTAAAAAACTAAACTACCTTCGTCTAACGGGCGTTGAAAAATTGTTTAATAATAAGTGAACTGTGTGCGTCTAACGGGCGTTAAAAAACTAAACTATATTCGTCTAACGGGCGTTGAAAAATAGTTTAATACTAAGTGAATTGTGTGCGTCTAACGGGCGTTAAAAAAAAACTAAATTATATTCGTCTAACGGGCGTTAAATTTTTACTCTATTCGTCTAACGGACGTTTGAAAATTAAATTCTATTCGTTTAACGGGCGTTAAAATAGAAACTCTATTCGTCTAACGGACTTTAAAAACTATTGTATGATCGTCTAACGGACATTCATGCCTAATAAAATTTTGTGAACAGTTAAAATATAACAGTGGAACTTCAAGAAAAAAGGACATACAGCTATTAACGGCACAGGAAGCAACGGACAATGATGAAGTGGTAGCCATCCTTACAATAAAAATTGAAATAGCAGAATCAGCTGGTGAGTCCGTTCCATTTTATTATATCTATATTTTACTAAAACTCTAAATATACATATTTAAAATTAAACAAAGGTGAATTGTGACGGTATAAACTGCATAAACTCAACGCCTTTATATTCAAAATTTACAATACGTGCCTAAATTGAACTGCTCCGCGAATTAACAATTGACTAATCAATATATGTGTATATTTTATTGGTGAACTAAAACTAAAATTTAAAATAACGAATTAATTCAATAAACGTTTGAAGTGTAATAAAATATATGAACTATAAATCGATAAAGGTGCTTTTCATTCACTTTCATTAAGATTCCATACTAAATTCGGTCGCTTAATAAACTGAGAATTAGTGTTATAGTGATATTGTTTTACGTTTTGAACATTAAAGCAAAGTTCGCGAAATTCAATTAAGAAGTTATTAAACATGGCGCTTCCTCTAAATTCCCAAACGAAACAATATGTTGAGGCACAGCTCCAGTTATCCGCTATGCTAGACAAATATATTAGGAATGAAAAAAAGGACCCTAAGCTAAGAAAAACTGCAACGTATTACAAGAATAAAGTAGTAATAGTTGCAGAGCTTTGGGAAAAGTTCAAAATTAATCATGACTTCATTACAATGAACCCGTCTGAAACCCCAAGTGATGAAGAAGCCAAATATTTAGAGGAAGATGTGTATTTAAATTTTGTAGAAACTTATCTTGAGTTTGTTTCTCGGTTAGAGGACATGTATAGCAATTTAGGTACTCCGTCGAATCCGTCAACACAGGCAAGCGTCCCGTCGCCTAGTATGAATGCAACCAGTTCAAATCATTGCGATAATCTCGTGAAATTACCTCGTATAACACTACCAACGTTTTCAGGTGATTATACGACGTGGACGTCATTTAAAGACTTGTTTGTATCCTTAATAGACAGCAAGCACTCACTAGCAAATTCCCAGAAGCTCCATTATCTGCGATCGAGTCTTACGGGCGAAGCAGAAAGATTAGTGAAAGGATTTGCTATTACTGATGCAAATTACTCGGTGGTTTGGAAAATGTTAAGGGATAGATACGAAAATACTCAAGCTCTAGTCAATGCACACTTCAACAAACTAGTTAATCAAAATCCTGCCAGCGAAACATCGGACTCAATTAAAAATCTCCTTGATTCTACAATGGAAACGGTTCAGGCTCTCGAAAATTTAGGTATCCCCGATTTATGGAAAGCAATTGTTGTATACATGACTGTGCAAAGGATCCCAAATCGCTCAAGACAATTGTGGGAACAAGAAAATAGTGATAGCAACACCCTTCCATCATATGATGCATTAAAAGCATTTTTAGAATCGCGTTTTAGAACATTGGAAGCAATCGACAGTAGTCCAAAATTCTCGAAACCACAAAATCAATACGGAACAAAACAACAATCATTTATAAAGCATTCATTCTTGGTAGAGCAAGGTATTACGTGTCCAGTGTGTGCTGAAAAGCACCATATCCGAAAATGTCCATCCTTTTTTAAAATGCCAGTCTCCAATAAGCAAGAAATCATAAAACGAAACGCATTATGTTTAAACTGCTTAAATTCTGGTCATATGGTGTCTCATTGCCCCAGTAAATTCTCATGTCTTAAGTGTAAAAGGCGGCATCATACATTACTACATCTATATGGTACAACGGGGACAACTAACAATCTGTCCAATAGCAAGGCGCAAACCTTCCACTCAACTACACACTCTACAGAAATTGGTAATGTAGATCCGCCCTCCAACGAGACTATACAACCAACGATCAATAGTCTACATCCAACAATCAATAGTCTACATGTGTCCACCCAAGAGGAAATTTTATTACCAACAGCACTCGTCACAATTGAATCACCAAATGGAGATCAGCATGTCATCCGGGCCCTCGTGGATCAAGGCTCTCAATCCACATTCATGACCGAACATGCTGTACAAATACTAAAGCTACGTAAGAAACAAGTGCATGCTTCCATATTTAGTGTATCTGGAAGTGTCCTATCACAATCAAAGGTAAATTTTAAAATACTCAACCCCCATGGTGGCATCATGCAAGTCGATGCCTTTGTTTTAAAAACTATTGCGAAATTATTACCTACGAAGCCCGTGCCACTAAATTGGAACCATATATCTGGACTAAAACTAGCAGACCCCGCATTTAACATCCCTGGAAGAATCGACGTGCTACTAGGAGCTGATGTTTATCCAAGCTTAATTTGTGAAGGCCTTATCAAAGGTCCTACTGGAGAATCAGTGGCCCAAAATACAATATTTGGTTGGATTCTATCCGGAAAAGCAAACGTAAAGACAAGGGAAAGCATTAGTGTGAACACATTCACCACACTAGTAACTTCGGAAGGTGAAAGTCTCAGTCATCTTCTCCAACAATTCTGGGATATTGAAGAAATGCCTCGTAAGAAGGTTCTAACAAAGGATGAAGAAAGATGTGAACAATGGTATACCAATACACATACTAGACTGGAAGATGGACGATATTCTGTAAGATTACCATTTCTTAGCAATTCTCATAAGGAGTCGTTAGGACAATCAAGAGCGGCAGCGTTTGCAAGCTTATTCAGTCTGGAAAAACGATTGCTCCAAGACGATTATTTGCGACAGGAATATCAACAGTGCATCAATGAGTACCTGCACCTAGGACATATGTATTTAGCAAAGGATAGTGAAATTGATAACCAGAGGGAGAAAAATGGCAAACTGTACTACAGCAGTTACTATTTGCCTCATCACGCAGTTATGAAAGAGAGTACCACTACCAAAGTTCGAGTTGTTTTTGACGCCTCTAGAAAAAGCACATCAGGGCTGTCATTAAACAATATATTGAGTACTGGGCCAAGTATACAAAATGAGATGATAGGAGTATTATTACGATGGAGAACCTACAAATTTGCATATATATCAGATATAGAAAAAATGTATCGACAGATAAATGTGCAAAACGAGGATACATCATATCAAAGAATTTTATGGAGAAATAATTCAAGTGAACCGATAAAAGAATATTGTTTAAGTACAGTGACTTTTGGAGTAACGTGTGCACCTTACTTAGCTATACGCACACTTAATCAATTAGCTCATGATGAAAATGAAACCCATCCTATTGCAGCCCAATCTGTGTTAAATGATTTTTATGTAGATGATCTTCTCTCGGGAGCAGATGAAATTGAAGAAGCCATCCTAAAACAAAAGGAAACCCGACAATTGCTTGCCAAAGGTGGTTTTAAACTAAGAAAATGGGTAGCGAATAACAGCAGCATCTTAGTGGACATACCAGAAGAAGATAAGGAAATCCATACTTCGATAAATATAAATTCAGATAACATGGTGAAATCATTAGGATTAGTGTGGTATCCTCATAAGGATGATTTCGGATATAAAATAAAACTTAAACAGGAAGAAAATGTTAAATCCAAACGAAATCTATTGTCTGAAATCGCCAAGTTATTTGATCCGCTAGGATGGATATCCCCTATTATAATTCGAGCAAAAATTTTAATGCAATCAATTTGGCTACATGGATTAGATTGGGACCACCCATTACCGGATAGCATTAAAACACAGTGGATGTCATTTAAGGCAGAAATTTCTACGCTGGAGGAAATAAGAATACCCAGATGGGTAGGTATGCATAAAAGTGTCAAAACATGTCAATTACACTGTTTTAGTGATGCATCACAAAAGGCTTACGCCGCAGTATCTTACTTACGTGTTATGTATGATGATGGAACTATTCAAACAAAACTCTTGATGTCCAAAACCAAAGTCGCACCTGTAAAGCCAGTATCTATTCCACGTCTAGAGTTATGCGGCGCTGTTTTAGCATCGAAATTAGCAAAAGGGCTAAAGGAAATACTACAAATACATACCTGCCAGTTAGTAATGTGGACCGACTCCTCCATAGTATTGGCATGGTTAAGAAAACATCCTGCCACCTGGACTACATTCGTTGCAAACAGAACAAGTGATATCCTAAGTAACATCGGAAATGCACCATGGTATCACGTTTCCACCATTGACAACCCAGCAGATATTGCTTCGCGGGGATCCACGACCAGTGACATTGCTAGTTCTTCACTCTGGTGGCATGGACCAGGCTGGCTACAAAATCCTGAAACCACGTGGCCCAGTCAAATAGTAACCAATGATACAAATCTAGAAGTGCGAAAAACTATTCAAACATTTTGTATTCACAATTCGAACAATGGACTCGAACCATCACCATTAACTACAATCCTTGAAAAATCCTCATCCTTTAACCGTTTAATAAATATTACAGCATATATATTCCGATTCTGTAAAAGACTAAGAGGTGACAAATCCCAACCAGAATGGATTACAACGACTGAACGAACCAACGCATTATATTTTTGGATTAGATTTACACAAAACATAGAATATTCTACTGAAACATATGAATTAAAGGAGAAGGGAGTCATCAATGGTAAAAGTAGCATTCTTAGTTTAAATCCTTTCTTAGATGACCATAACCTGCTGAGAGTAAAGGGCCGGCTTCACAATGCTAATCTGTCTTATGATGAACGTCATCCAATTATAATGCCGAAGAATAGCAAACTAACGACTTTGCTAATTAATCACTATCACGAGTATACAGCTCATGGAGGGACACAATTAATGCTAAATATCTTACGAAAGAAGTATTGGATCGTCAACGCTCGAAAGTTAATTAAGGAACTTACACACAAATGCATCACGTGCTATAAACATAAGGCTCAAACCGCCACACAGCTCATGGGAAATCTGCCAACACCTAGAGTAAATCTTACTAGACCATTTACTAATACTGGAGTGGACTATTGTGGCCCTATTCAAATTAAAACAAACAGACTTAGGAATGCAAAAATTGTAAAAGGATATTTGGCCATATTTATCTGTCTTGCGGTAAAGGCAATTCATTTAGAAGTTGTAAGCGACCTAACCACGCATGCCTTCCTGGCAGCATTTAAACGATTTATATCGCGTAGAGGAAGATGTGCCCACGTATATTCCGACTGTGGCACCAACTTTATTGGAGCTAATGCTGTACTGCAAAATATCAAAAAATGGGAAAAGGAGCTAGCTATACATTGCGCTAAGGAAGACATCGTTTGGCATTTTAATCCACCATCATCACCACACTTTGGAGGCCTTTGGGAGGCAGGTGTTAAATCAACAAAATATCATCTGCGAAGAATACTCGGAAACACCAACTTAACGTTTGAAGAACTCACCACCGTGGTAACCCAAATCGAAGCATGTCTGAATTCCAGACCACTTTGTGCACTAACTGCAGATCCGTCAGATTTGAATGCCTTGACACCAGGACACTTTTTAATAGGAGATGCCTTATTAGCCCCACCACAAATAGACCTTTTGCACATCAATTCTAACCGTCTCGATCGATGGCAATTATGTCAGCAACTATCTCAACAATTTTGGAAACGATGGACTAATGAATATTTATGCCGGCTACAACAACGACCAAAATGGATACAGCAAACACATAACATCACCAAAGGAATGATGGTTTTAGTAAAAGATGACAACCTCCCATCCTTTAAGTGGCCATTAGGACGCGTTATAGATGTACATCCGGGAAAAGACAACTTAGTACGTGTAGTAACAGTGCAAGTAAAAGACGCAATAGTTAAACGCCCTATCACGAAAATCGCGATCTTACCAATACAGGACAATGAACATTTATAATAAAAATAGTGTATCGTGGACAAAAAAAAAAAAAATAATTTGAATTACATATATCAAAGATTATAGTGAACTATATCAAAGTGAAAGTTTTAATCAAATAATGGTAAAAGACAGTAGACTTACGACGTAAAAATGTTAACTAAAATAGTGCGCGAAAAAAAAAAAAAACAATTATACAACATAAACATTGAATAAACTAATAAAAATAAAAAAAAAAAAAAAAAACTAATTTAGCTAGTATTAGTTACCTGAATAAATTACATATACCATAAATACTGCTGGAATCTCATCTATTTACAGATATGACCAGATATAGACACTCTAGCCTGTTTTAAAGAAATCCCACCAGCCCAGGATACACGAATATAACAGCAACGCGGCACTAGGTCAATAGGCCATCCGACCTACCTCAACATGGCATGTTTCATCATTGGACTGGAGTACAACACCGTCCCCGGGGGAGAATGTTCAAGGACGACCTTAAAACAATAAAAAAGACGACCCTAAAACGATAAAAAATAATAATTTAAACATTTAATAATACTACAGATAATAATAAATAAAATAAAACATAACTTACAAACCAAACAACACCTTATAAAAACAAACAACACTGACAGTTCATAGTCAGTGATACCAACGTACAAATTAAATTGAAAATACTCAACATAGAATAAGAGAAACGTAGAATTATTACCCCACCGAAAACGAAGGCATTGCCAGGCACTCTCTCCCAGAAATATCTAGAATTATGTATTTTAATTGAAAAGGGAGGAGAAAGTAAAACCGTTGAGGTCAAAGACCTCAGTGCCTTCGTCTAGGATATATAAAGGAAATCATGCATAGGTTTAGCTCTCTTGGTTTCTTATCACAGTTAGTGCAAGTATAGTTGGAAAATATTTTAAAAGTTATTAGCAAAAAAAAAAAATGTTAAATTAGTGCATGTATATTTGGAGAAAATTTTAAAAAGTTGTTAGCACGAAAATGTTAAAAAGTTGTTAAAAGCGGAGTTATTATAAAAAAAGAATTGTAAAAAATTATAAAATTTGAATAAATGAAAGTGAATTATATTTTGAAAATACATAGTTTGGGAATTCAAATAAAAGTTTATATTTTGTGTAAAATAAACTCAGTTACTTTGGACAAATAAAATTTTGTAGTTTGTATAAAATCAAATCAGTGACTTTTTAATTAACAATATATGTGAAGTGCGTAAAAAGAAAAGGGTGTCGGTACATTTTATTGTAGATTTACCAATAGTTTTTGAGATAAGGGGCTGACGAAACTCGGGCATCACGCTGCATTCTTTTTCGCACCACCTTTGAAGTTTAATGCAAGCAGCGATTTTACATGGTATTCCCAGTAGGCCTAGTCCATCAGTTATAAGGTATGAAATAATTTTGTTGATTATCTCTCTATCTCTTCTATCTCCACTTCTTTCTTGTTGTCATCTTCATCAACACTCATCCCAGAGGAAAATAACGAAATGGGGTTGGCGTCATCATCGACTACCTCAGGTTCAATGGTTGTATCCTCGGATTTTCGAAATTCAAAATGGACGCTGAAAATTGACCGAAATTCAAAATGGTCACCCAAATATGAATTTGCAGATTGTGTTCCGATTTCAATGAAAGTTGATATTTAGAGGTTTTATGGTCGGTAATAACGAATTTTGTGGTCACAACTTAGAAATTAAAAATATGGCCGTGGGGTTTTTCGAAGTAGAAAATAACGAATTTATGATCAGAACTTATAAATTCAAAATGGCCAATATTGCCGACGAATTTTTCCAATTGTATTACGATTGTAATGAAAATTGGTATCTGGGGGTTTTTAAGGTTGGAAATAACGAATTTATGATCAAAACTTATAAATCTAAAATAGCGGGTTCAATATGGCCCACGAATTTTGCCAAGCCACATTCTGTAATGTAGGAAATTTATTAAATTTCCTCTAAACAGTATATAAACAGTAAAAACGGTAAAAAGGGGCGAAATAAGTTTTCAAAATTGTTCGCCCCTACAATGTCATCATGAGGTTAAACGATGTCATCTATCGCCAAATCCAATCATCGAGATGTTTCATGTTTAGAGCCATCTACTTGAATACATAACGCAGTTTCACATCTTAATTTAGTACGGGTGTTCTAGCTGATACATATAAGATTGGAGACGAAAAACAGGAAGGAGGAGCAGATGTTTGCAAAAAGTTTTGTTTTGAAACTAAAGTTGTTAAAAAGAAATAAATTGCTCCAATTAATTCCTGACGAATCCGAGAGCGCTCGAGAAGAAATATTACAATATATTTTATGGATAACTCTAAATTTTTATATGGTATCCAAAATATTTTTTTCCAGATTTGTTGTTTTTTCATTATAATTTTTTCCTACCGCGAACAGTGCACACATAAATTGTTTTTATTTAAAGGCGTTGCAACGCACGCGGGTTTTTTGCTAGTATTAAATAATATAGTATCAGAACTTTGAGAGAAGCTAGTAGGTAAAGGGTAATTTTTCCATGATTTTTTAAGAGTGCTGGGATTTTGACAAGTGATGTGTTGTTGGAAGCTATCGCTCTACTAAATATAGGAAAATTAATTTCTTAAAACGGGTTTCATTCCAACGAGCTTATTAGATATCAGAAAAACTAATCAATTTAAGCTGCTTGTAACCCTTGGTCGAAGTCTTTTCATTTAAACAAAGGACTCGACCGAATGTTATGAAATTTTTTCCAGAGCATGTTTTTGTTGCTATACTTTAATCGGAATCTCAGTGAAGTCGATATCATTTTTAGTTCAAGCGATATCGTAGAAGTACAAAAAATAGTAAGCATAGGACCACACATTGGAAGTGAAAACTTTAATGGTCAGTTTATATTTCCAAATCAATCTTAATATTGCAGGAAAATTAGAGTTAATAAATTTTGTTTATGAATATTCCATTTAAGTTTACTTTGTTGTTACTTAATGTTGCAATAAAATAAGAAAAACAACGAAATAATACATAATACACATAATCCATAATACACATAATCCATATACTATGCATACTACATAGTACATAATACACAGTACCTAGTACATAATATATAGTAAATAGTACATAATACATAGTTCGCAGTACAAAGTACATAATACAGTTCTAGTACATAATACTTAGTACATGGCACATAGTGCATAGTACATATTATGTAGTACATGGTCATCAATACATAGTACAGAGCGTATTGTACAGAATTCATAGTACATAGTACATGGTACATAGTACATAATATGCAATATATAATATAAAATAATTAATATACTGTAATATAATTATAATATAACGTACTACATAGTGTAAAATAAAACTCCCAACGCAAATCCAACCCAGATATCGTAGTATATAATATAATATAACTAATATAATATAATTAATATAATATAATTAATATAATATAGTTAATATAATACAGGGTGTTCCGTTACTCATGGTACCAACGAAAATGGCAGATAGTACATAAAAAATTATCGCAAAAAAAGGTAAAAAGGGGGGGGGGGTACCTCTTTTCGTTTTCAAGATATGGCGTTGTGAATTTTATTTTTTGGGAAAAAAGTAGTTTCATGTTTCCGAATAAAAAGGTAATGAAACATCATGCTATTGTCACAAGTAGGGCATCTTTGTAATCGTAAGGAATGTGGCTTTCAATAATTAATAACAATAATAGTGTGTGGTGGGAAAATGTAGAAATGACGCGGCTTTTTGGTAAAAAATATGAATAAAAAATCAATTTTTTTCCACATATTGACCTGTAATTCAAAAAGTAGATCGTTTAGGTCCCTTTTTCTAACAGTTTTTAATATTTTCAGAATGTTGTTAAAAAATTCGTAGAATACACCAAGCCTCTTACGCGCTTTGTTCTGTAGTTATTACCCATTGCAAAAAAGGTACACATTGACCAGTTTTTCAATATTTGTAAATTTTACATACCTGGCGGACCCTCCCCCTTCTACCCCACACGTAATAAATGCGCTGTTGTTTCTTGAATGTAAAAAAACGTTCAGGTACCATTCCGGTAGCAAGCACTGCTTTTTTAGGGTCCTTAAATATGTGGTTCCAAGAAGTAGGGATTTGTATCTTCACTTTGGGGGGGGGGGGGACTCTGCAAAAATGGTTTATTTTTTATAAAGCAAGGACAGCTTCATACTATTTTATTCAATTTGAAAAAGTGTAGTGAAAGAGTTGTTACATCAAGTTTTACAATTAACATAACATACTACCGCAGTTAAGTAAAATTCAAATGCCCAGTCGAATAAGCGAAACGTGTTCCATGTTGCCGAAAGCGATTAATTCAAGCAAAATATTTAAATGTCGCAGTCACGTACCTGGCTGGAGCATGGCACCATTTGGTAGAGCTCTAGCCAGCTACATGGCTAAAAGTGCCCAGAAAAGTGTACGCAGCAAGTGTGCTTGTGACGTGAATTTTTAGTTTTTACCCAGGCCGAAAGTTGAAGTTATCACTTAAAAAAAACGGCTTGACCGAATTTTATAAAAATGTTTCTTATCATACTTTCGTTAATACACTTCGAACGGCATCTCGACAATGTTGACATCGTTTTTGGTTCGCGAGATATTGTGCAGGTAAAAAAGTCACGTACGTCATTTAAACAAGAACAAAATGATTTGACCGAATTTTGTAAAAGTATTCAATTCAGGTAGTATATTCGTTAATACGCGTCGATCGGCATCTCAAAGAAGTCGGTATCGTATTTTGTTAGTGCGATATCGTTCAGGTACAAATATCAGGTACGTCGGTTAATCAAACTAGTAGGATGTTGTGCCTAGAGACTAGCCACTATTTACACTTTTTCATGGTATTCTTTCTGTTGAATAACACTTCAGACTGGATGACCATAAAAAATCAAGAAAATGATATTTTTTCACTTTTAATTAAGTAAATGTTTATGTTCTCCTGAGTATCATTATTAAATATAATATAATTCAAAACATGTTCCACCGAAGTAAAAATAAAAAAATTATTTCACCACGGCCGGCCGAGGATTGAACTTGGTTCCCCGGGGTCACATTCCAGCACCTTAACTCTAGGTTACCGATATATGTATGTACTTTATTAGAAATCTCCGTTTTATCGTTAAATATACTTCCAGTTGGAATTTCCAGACCATTTCTCCTGAGTATCATTATTAAATAATATAATTTAGCGATAGATTCAAAAAATGTACCACCGAAGTAAAAAAAAACAATTATATTTCACCACGGCCGCACAGTGGGACAAAATGCCAAAAAGCTGGCCAAAAGCCGAAAAATCGAAGTTTTGATTTTCCAACCTTTTGCGTGATAAATATCTAGTAGGAGACCCCTGCCACACATTAAACCGGTTTATGGCGGTCAGGGGTCCTTTTTCTCTTCGCAGGATCGGTTCAAAAGTGACCGTTACAACAAGTGTTTGGGTGAATTTCTAAACCCTTGATTATTCAACCGTGTAAAAAGTTATTAAATTAAAAAAATATGGACTCGGATCCTCAAGATATGTATAGAAAACACTTCTATAAGCAATATTGTCTTTTTTCATATATGTATACATTAATTAATTAATGAAAGACAGTGAAATTTTTATTATTTTTGCTTGAAAATCTTTTGTTAAAAAAGCCCTACAAAAAAAGTCTCGCTAGGTCCCGCTTTGAATTTTTTTTAATATGTTCCTTAAACATTAATTTCTACACAAAATACAAACAACAAAAATTGAGACTTTTTGCGATCTTTTAGTCGGGGGACGTTTTTATGTAACAAGTGCATCATTTTATGGGTTATTCCCACCATATTTGTGTATAAATAACTTTTTAATGGATTTATATTACATATGTTTTGTATGTATTATGTATAATACATATATTTATATGAATATTGTTTTTATAAACTACTGCATAAAATTTATCGGAAATTTTCTTTATATTTGTTGAGTCCGGAAACAGTACAAGTAAATTAAGTTGAAAAAGGCGAAATAGTGGAAATGATTGGGTACAGGCTAAAATGAATGTGACACAGTGCTTCTTTTTAGGGTTTTTTTTAAAAAAAGGCCGCCAATCACGACTCGGAAAACACCCATATACCAAGTTTTGCAACAATTGAAGAATATTTTACTTTTAGTCGCCATTTTGAAGCCACTATCTTGTTTATGGAAAAATGGACACTAAATTCGTAATCACCGAAAAACCCCGTTTACCAAATTTTGGCCAGCTTTTCGGTCTTTTGCCCACAGTGGGGCATGGTATTCTTTCTGTTGAAATAACACTTCAGACTGGATGACCATAAAAAATCAAGAAAATTATATTTTTTTCAGTTTTAATTACATAAGTAAATGTTTATGTTCTCCTGAGTATCATTATTAAATAATATAATTTAATGATAGATTCAAAACATGTTCCACCGAAGTAAAGAAAAATTATATTTCACCACGGCCGGCCGAGGATTGAACTTTTTCGCGGGGTAGGAGTCCAGCACCTTAGCTCTAGGCTACCGATATATGTAGGTAAGGTACTTTATTAGAAATCTCTTTTTTGTTGTTAAATATACTTCCGGTTAATTTCCAGACCATTTACTCAGTTTTTGGTGTCTTGATCAAGAGCTACAATTTAAGATATGGTCCAAGTCTGTAGCGACAGTATTTCAGAGATGAAAAAAGGACACAGACGGACAGAGCCTCTGTATAAGATTTTTTTTGAAAAGGCTAAAAAATGGCTCGACAGAATTTTATGAAAATCTTTTCGGATCATATTTCCTTTCATACGCTTTGAACCATATCACAACGAAGTCGATATCTTTTATGGTTCCCACGATACCCTGCACGAAAAATGACGACATACCTACGCACTCACACAAATATACCTCCTCTCAAATTTATGTTTAAAATGCTATTGGAACCTTGAACAATGAAAATACGTTGAAAATTTCGATTTCGATTTACGGACCGAATGCAATAACTTCCTTATAAACTTCTTCTTTACGCTCCTTTAATCCCTCATGGGACATGGGACTTGCGCGACAGCTCTCAGCTCCGACCAGGATCTCCCAGTTGTTGCGGCTTATGCTATTAGGGTTCTCCTCCACGTTGTTCTAGGTCTACCGACTCGACGGGATCCATGCAGATTCCAGTCAAGGGCCTGTTTGGCTGGATTTTCGTTTTCACGTCGCAAGGTGTGGCAATCCTTTCTTGGCCGGTACGGCGCCATAGTTCTTCGTTTGCAATTCTGTCTTGCCAGCGGATTTTTAGGATACGAAGCCGGCATCTGCTGATGAAGACTTGTGGCGCCCCGTGATGAATTGGGTGACTTTCCATGTTTCGCAACCGTACAAACGTTGGAGTTGAACAGCCGCAATTTGGTGCTAGTGGAGATGTCCGTTCATCTCTTATAGTTTATTTTAAATTCAATTACAGTAACATAACGAGACTACATACACATGTATTTAAATGATATAAAAGTAAAGAAATTTAAAACTCTATAGACTTTTGTCTATGGATTGATTTGCACCATTTTTCATCTCACGCCTGAGATAAAAAAATCCACCCACGAGGCAACTCATAATAAATTGATTTTATAACGCTTGAGTAATCTTCCGGATTTGAAATTTCCTGCCTTAATGAACATTAAAGCTAAAACATGCATTTATATTGGGTTAATTGAAACTAGGGGAGCGACGTAAGTCCATAAGTCCAAATTAATGAAATGGCTTTTATAGTCTTTTCAAAACTATAAGTCCTTGAAAAAATCATAATGCTTGAAAAATAACATGCAAAATATTTGTTATTTAAAAATGAAATTAATAGGTACATATATGCTTTCTATATAGGAGGAATTTAGGTACAATAATTAAAATTTGAAATGTAGCAATGTAGTTCAGGCATTTACATTCTGCATCCTAATTGATTTTTTTTAGAAAATTGTAAATGTTCAAGATGTCTCAAAAGTAGCTTATCCCGTATACTTTCAATATTTTTATTTTGTTCCGGATCAGTTAAAAATTGTCTTATTTTATTTGAAGTAAATAAATTTATTGTGGTATCCAAGATTTTAATTTTTGCCATTAGCAATAACAAAAAAATATTAGGTCAGTCGATAAATAATGCAATTTTTTTTAAATGCGTGGACTTAAGAAGTAGGGGCGAAACTATCTTCATCAACTTTTTATGTAAACAGATTCTTAGTGCATAGTTGAAGGGTGTAACGACTTCGTTGAGGTGTTGTTCGAAGCGTATTAACGGAAATATGATCTGAAAAATTTTGGTTTAAACTACGTAAGTGATTTTTGTATCTGCACGATACCGCGCGAACTGAAAACTATATCGACTTCTTCGAGGTGCCAAAAAAGGAATATTAACGAAAAAATGCTCTGAAAAAAAAATTTCATAACATTTGGTGGGGCTTTTTGTTTAAATGGAAAAACTTCGGCTAAAACTGTCAGAAAGACCATAAATTGATAAGTTTTGCTAATATGTATGTAAAAAACTCGATGGAATGAGACCCGTTCTAAACGAAGTGATCTTTGTTGGGTTCTGCACAGCGATAGCCTTCCAACAAAACTTCACTTGTCAAAACCCGACAACCTTTAACAATCGTTCAAAAATTTCGTTACCCTTTACAAACATCACGAAATTTTCAATCATTAGCACTTTTTGACAGGGAATTGTTTTCTACGCCTGATACAGTTTCAGAAAAGGGCGGTTCATCCCGGAATTTCCAGTAATTACCGAAAAATCTGTTCTTTTTGGTCAAGTCTGACAAGTACTTTACATTAATTAGTTTTGCTAATATCTCCGGAAAGCTTTGGAATTTCCAAATGAAGTTATTCGCTTCCCAGTTTATCAACGGCGCTTCAACACGCTCAATACGAATTCGAACACTTGCTTTAGTGTATCGAACGAAATACGAGGGAAATGCTTGTTTGCTAACATTCAGGAAAAACAAATTCTCTAGAATAATCTTGTGGGTTTACCAGTATTATAGTTATTTGAACTAGTTTCTCTCAGGATTGCTTTGCCACCATTTCTTATACTAGTTAATTTCCCACTAGTGCTAAACGTATAACTATTTTGTAAGTAGTCAGTTTATTCCATCTTCGTTCATCATACTGGGAAGTTAATCGTGTTGACCGAAGGGGTCAACCCCACATCCCAACCAGTTTTCAACGTATGGAACCGACAAAAAAGCACATTCGGTATTGTTTATTTTAAGAGTTCAATAATGGCAACAACTCAACCGAAAGTGCTAAAAATGTTACTGGAGAACGGCAACTGTGATTCAGGAAATTCCGAGCTTACAAGGTAGTCTTGTCCTGAAAGAAGCCTGGAGATTGACCAGGAAGTTCTACCAAATTGTAACCTCTGACGAAACTGCAGAGAAGCTTGGATTGTGTCATTCCACCATTCATCGGCACCTTCATTCCATTGGGAAAGTCAGCAGGCTGGCGCAGTGGGTTCCTTAACAAATCGGAACCATAACCAACGGATAAGCTTCGATCGTACATCGATATCAGTAAAGTTAGAAAGCTGTGTTCATGGGTCACTTGCAAATTTTTGGAGACTAAGCCTGCGCAGAAAGTGGGAGTGCTTTCAGTAATGCATACTTGCATAAGCATGCACAAAATGTGAAAGATGGTCCCGCATCCACTTGCGAAAAAATCATTTGCGCATATGCAAGTATGCATTAGTGATCATTTTTCGCCATACTGATTGTCATTTTTGACGTTCTTATATGGCAGTCGTTAAAAACCAGAAATTAAAAAGTCAAAAGGTAGCGAAAAAATAAAGAAATGAAACAAATAACAAAAAATATTAATATTGATTCTTGTTTAGAAGCCTTTACAGATAAATTTGCAGTTTTATAATAATAAACAGCAAATAGACCAGTCATTAGAGATTTTTCGTGTTATAAAATTGTACAGCAAACTGCTTACACTACTACTTCAGGAGTATTTCATAGATTGCTAAAACCAAAAAACCAGCCAAAATTTACTCATGAGGAATTGTTTAAACAATAATTAGCAACAAAAATGGGTACTTTTTCCGGTCTTGGCGTATACAATAAAAAGTAGTGGATGAATCACGTTGATCCCAACAGGATATTTGTAGAGAATTTTATAACAAAATCTGCCGTTCTGATGAAAAATGCGCCATTCTTTTTATTAACTTTTTCATTAAAATTGAAATTTCACGCTTTCTTTTAAATATTTTTTGTTTTTTACTTTTCAGTACATTTTTTAGTTAATTAAAAGAATTTAAAAAAAAAAAACGTTTAACCATTTATTTTATTTTCTACTTTTTAGTTTATTATATGAATTCCGCCATTTTATGATGGCAATTCTATTAGATTTAAAATTACGTCACACAGTTTACTGTATTCATTTGATACCCATGTCGTGGGCTCGGTGGAACATAATTGCAAATACGGCCGCCATCTCGGAACCGTCTTCTTTATTTTTTTACAAAAAGGTCAGATTGCATTTAGTACTTATACATGATGAGTTGAACTCAAGTTGAACCCAAGTCTAACTACATGTAAACGGGAGTCGAGTTGGGTTAAGGTTGACTGAACTCGACTCAACTCTGCTACCTGGGTTTAGTTTAAATTATGCATACAGACATGAGTTCAGTATTTGAGTAGTTGAATTTAGTTGACAGCAGCATCTCTGTGTTTGTTTGTGATTTTTTGTAACGTGTATTGCTTCTTTATTTTCAATTCACCCTTAACTCAACTATTCATCTCATCATTCATACACATTAATTATCACCCGAACTACGAGTGTGTGCAAAATTGGAAGTTGATCGGTTATATTTTCTACTTTTTAGTCTATTATAAGCTTTCCGCAATTTAGTGTTGGCCGCCATTTTGAATTTGGAATGACGCCACATAGCTAATTGTGTTCTACCTGTCATCTCCTTTCATTTGATACCCATGTCAGAGGGCCGCGGAGCACAATTTCAAAAATCGGCCGCCATTTTGGAACCGCCATCTTGATATTTTTACAAAATGGCCAGATTGCATTGTCATCCAAACTAAACGTGTATGCAAAATTTCAGCTCTATCCGAAACCGGGAAGTGGGTCAAAAACTTCAAAGATTTGATCAGTCAGGATTGAAGTTAAAAAAAAAGAAATTAATAAAAATAGAAATACACGGTTAGTGCTGTTTTGTTTATAAAAGAAAAAAAATGTTATTTATAAAAATAAGGATTACGTTCGTGTAATCAGAAAATTAATCTAAGAAACCTTTTTCTCACATTTTAGAATGAGTCCCGAGTGTTTTAATGTGAGTACGTAAATAGTATTTGAAAATAAATAATCATGAAACATTGCGTAGATTTTCCTGCAAGAACTAAGGAAAGTGTGGACAAAGAAAAGTAAAGGACGCTCCGAACCTCGCCTGGAAATTTACTTATATAACCTTGTGGTTTTAAGTAATCAAAATTCGTTGCGAGAAATTTCTGATAGGTTTGATTACTCAATAGGATGTGTATTTCTATTTCTTGGATGGGTATATCAAACTATCATTAAAGTTTGTAAAATCTTACTGATACTGATTTAGGGAATATGTGACCACAATTTAATTTTTAGAGATGTTTTTTGGAAAACTAGTTGGAAAAACAGTCCAATTGGAAGAAATTTGGCTGATGGAAAGCTGGATTTGCCACATAATAACCATTTATTAGGAGATGCCGCTTATCCTTTACGGTCGTATTTGATTACGCTGATAACTGCCACATGATAGAGAGAAAGTTTTCGACTACTTGCACAGCTTTGTTAGAGTACACATCGAGCAGGCGTTTGGAATGCTAAAATCTAAATTCAGGATTAGGCATTGCATTTTACGATGTACGAAAATTTTGTTTTATTCTGTTCGGGTACATCTGAGAACGAAAAAACCAAGTTTGTGGGGTCGTCAATTAAATCAATCAATCAATTAAATATTACATAATATTTACTAACAGCACTATATGCCCAGCATTCTTAAAATTTAACAGTAAAAGCCAATCGCTAATAGGTTTTGGAATGATCCAAGAAATTTGCCGAAAATTCTACAGAACCTCGAAAATTGTGATTCTTAGCTACTATTTCCCATTATTATAATTTTTCAAAGTTGTCAAATAACATAAAAGGTAGATAATTCCGAGCGTTACATAAAATTCTAATTCATCCGACACGCGAAACTGGCTGGAAGCGAGTTATTCGCCGAGAAGTGTCGTAACCTTCGCGGTTGACTTTTGACCCGCTATGTCGCGAACATAAAACGACATAGAGCTTCGGTCAATAGCCCATTTAAAAGATATTTTAATGCCCGTATTTCTGCTGTTTACTACATTATCATATTAACAACCGTTAAGGAGATATTCAAAAAAAATGGCGTTATCCGTGATTTCAGGCACATGCAGTGGGAACTTTGGCGTTGGATTGCTCGCAAACTATATAAGCGAGAATGACGCCCAAAAGCTCATTCTAAATAGTGATGAGCAAACGCAAGAACGAGACAAGACTAATCTAGTCTTGTTCTTGTCTTGTTCTTGTTCAGTCTGTCTTGTTCTTGTTATTGCAAACATACCTAAGTTTTGTTCTTGTTCTTGTTCTTGCAAATATACCTAAGGCTTGTTCTTGTTCTTGTTCTTGCAAATATACCTTAGGCTTGTTCTTGTTCTTACTAAATGTGCAAGACCAGGACAAGACAAGACAAAACTGCAAGGCCAAGGTATTTTCTCGCATGTAGTAGGTATTCTTCCTTTTCTGTGTATCACGGGATTGGTTTTTTCCTGAAGTCGGTTTTTTAAACTTTATTTTTATCTTAATATAATATGAGGAATCTTCATTTTTGTATGGATTTAACAGAAGAAGGACTAGTTTCCTAAACACCAGAAATTGAATTAAAGTAACAGACCACCCAATTGGATAAAAAAAGAGTAGGCAGTGTGGAACATCTACCTAAATCTTTTCGGAAAATTTTGCTTCGAAATGCAAAAATATTGATTCTGAATCTCGTTGACATGCAAAGTCATTATGTACTTATGTACAAATGCTTTTACAATTATCATACTAAATATATACACATATACATGTATCTATAATAATTACTTGAGCATAATAATCAATTTTATGTTTTTTGTTTTTAATAGAATGAATTTAGGTGGAATTTTTGCAAGAATCTTGCAAGAAATCTTGCTCTGGGTCTTGTTCTTGCACAGTTAGTCTTGTTCTTGTACTTGCAAGCATAACTAAGTCTTGTTCTTGTTCTTGCAAAATGTGCAAGAACAAGACAAGACTGCAAGAACAAGACCACTTTTGCTCATCACTAATTCTAAAGGTAATTACTAGCACTTTAATCGTTTGCTAATCGACATCAACCCACATAAATTAATATCTCACGAGCTAATCGCAAAAAACTGCATTCAATCGCAACCGCACGATCAAGGTTGAACTTTGAGCGGCCATAACTTTGAACCAAATCAAATTACAGACCTCGTTGAGGGCTCATTTTGTAGCCATTGATCATTTTTAGCTATCATTGCATGCAAACGAGTTATTTATTATAATCGACATCTCCCTCTTTTTCAAGTTGACGGCTTTTCCCAACACACTGCGACCCCACAAACTTGGTTTTTTCATTGTCAGATGTACCCGAACAAATTCCAAAAAAAAATCGTACATCGTAAAATGCAATTTCATGCCCTTTTTTCGACTAATTGCACTGGACTATGTAGAAAATTTCGTTTTAAATGAATATCAAAATGAAGGAGAAAACAATAACGATATAGATGATATGAGAAATAGTTCTATAAAAAAATTTGCGAATGGATTCTGTCAAACCGAGCATGACTTTTCTAATGAATTTTTGGTTACTTGAAACTTGTTTTTTACTTGAAACTAACAAAAAAAAAAATCTAATAAAGTACAATACTAACAAATATTTCTTTCATTACCTTATTAATATAAAATAAAACAAAACAGTGCCTTCATGACAATAACAAATAACATAGTAACATATTGTACTATAAATCCATTACCAGTATAAAATTATCAATGTTGATGTGATTGCAACATTTGAAGCATTTCCTTCAAAATGTTTAAACGATCTTCTTCTATAGCTAACTTTTTTGTTTCCATATCCATAAATTCTTTGTGGCATTGCTTTTCTTCGTTTCCTTTTTCCAAGAATTCGAAAATGAGTTGTTTTTGTATTTCACTGTAAAAGTACATACTACATGAAATATTTTGTGGTGATTAAATCAAGTATTTTGTGCCGTAAGTAAGATCATATTTTGGCCCCTATTGCGAGTGTCGATTAACGATTGACTTGATTCAGAAAAAAAAATATTGTGAGCAGTTTTTTATTTCTGAAATTTCTGGCATATTTTATTATATAAAAATAACGGGACAATAAAATAAAAAGAAGGTAAGAATTACATATAAAAAGATGCAATAATAAGGGTATTCATTTCACTTTTCAAGTTTTTGTAGTTTTGTAGTTTCGTAGCTTCGTAGTTCAATTGACATGAACGACTACATTGAATATTTTTCGTAGGTCATTTTTTTCATATTTCGTAATATTGAAGGTGTGATTTTTACCTTCAAAATAGGTTGGTTTTTGAGAAAATCCCTAGAAGAAGTGAAAAATAAAAATTATTGGAAGCTTTAATCGATAAAGCTGTTCTCAATGTTTCCCTAGGCATCTTTTAAATTCATAGAAATTAAATTCAATTAAATAATTCAAAACAGCTGACAAATGTCAACATCAACTACGACAATTTAAAATTACGAAGGCGTTTTAGAAACTCAGTAGCTTCTTATTTCACACAAAATGTCGTAGTTAAAAAATATATGGAAATGAACTACAAAAACTACGAACAACTACGAAGTACGACAAGTACGACAAATACGAAGAATTTACGAAGTGAAATGAATACCCTTAATATAAGCTAATTATTTTTAATTGTAATTGTGAAAAGGACAAATAAAAAGGAAGATGAGCTCAATCGAATTGCATTTTGATGAAGACAGCAGTGGTGAAGATTGTAGGAGTCTAATTAAATATAAGAGACAATTAAGAGATTCTTCGAATCCTTTAGAATTGCCAGATATTATGTAAGAGCTACCAATATTGTTTCGTAGTTTTTTTAATTGATTCTTGCAGTTTTGCCAAAGGCTTCTGATTATGTAAGTCAGCATTTACTTATGTATTAAATGAAATAGATGAAAAATTAGGCAATGAAATGTATCAAATTTGGGTAAATGAATGCAATGTAGGACTTGCGCAGCCCCTTGCAAAATATCCTGGCTGAGCTCACGACTCAATGGTATTTAACATGTCTTTGCTAAAAGTATCGTTGTAAGAATTATACTTACGGGGGAACGAAAACGTGGTTGTTAGGGGCATTATTAACTATGAAGTTCTACCTCATTTTTTAGGTGATGCAGGGTATCCGCTAAAATCCTACTTGATGACTCCGTTTCGTTAACCAGTATCAGGATCTTTAGAAATTACATACAATGAGAGGCATGCAGGAGCCAGAAATATTGTTGAACGCACAATAGGTACATTAAAAACCGTTTTAGATGTTTATTGGGAGCACGTGAGTTGCATTAATGTCCTAAGAAGGCTGCACAGATAGTCAATGTTTATACAGCCTTGCATATTTGCATTTCTTAATGTTTTCGCCCCCGAGGAAGAGCACCGAATCTGGCAAAATGAAGAGGGCCATGTACAAAACAGACTTCAGAACAATGAAGCTTAATATATTAGGAATAGTATATTAGAATATTTACAATATATTTTATCCAACAAAACAATAGTGCTATAATGAAAATGGTGAAACAATCAAATTTCTTGTTAAAGACTAATATTTTAAAACAAAGACGTTCTGGCGGTTAACTCATCTTGAGAATCGTGCTCGTCTTCTTTTGCAATTATAAAATTGCAACTATAAGTTTGCCGAGTTCGTAAGGGCAAACAGCTAAAGCCTTATTTAAGCCTAAACATGGAAAACAAGGTGTTTTTTTTTATAAAATAATGCGATTTATCACCTTTTTATAAGCAATATAAGTAATTTTTCATTTGTAACCTATAACCATAATATAAATAATTTATTATTCCCTTAGTTGTTTTTCCTATCATTCTTCGTTTTCTTTATTTTTACATTTTTTACATTTCGAAACGAACTTTTTTTTTCTCCTTCAGTCTAAAAAAGTGGGCACTCAAAATTATTCTCTCAGATGGCACTATGAGCTATTTTAATTGCTCAATAAATGAGATGGTGCTACTAGTTAGTCGAAAAGTGTTTACTCGCACTATTGATGCCAGAGGGCATTAGATGATTAACAAAATGTGTTCATATAAAAGTGGTTAGTCACAACTATGGTGACAGATTGCGTTAGGTACTATAAAAAACATATGTAGTTCATAGTACAAATGTGCAGTTAAATTTCGAAATACCGATTACTACTTTTGCATAGTCCGTAATTGTACTTTATTTCTAAAAATGTGACATATTCGTTATAAGTTAGTCGAATCCAGCACTGTTGATATCAGATAGCATTCCCTATAATTTCAATGATATGCGTTCATATTAAACTGGTAGGAGTCTCAAGAGGGCGGATTACCACTTCTTTATCACTCTATGGACATGGGTATTAATTAAAAGGGTATTATAAGTAGAATACCATAAGCAATATAGTATACTCAATATATGGTTAGGATCCAGGGCGGTCATCTAAAGAGGACGGATTACCATTTTCTTCACAGCCCCTTCGACATGGGTATCAAATGAAAGGGAATGATAAGTAGAATACAATAAGCACTATAGTATACTCAATAAATAGTTAGATCCACGGCGGCCATCTCAAGAGGACGCATTAAAATTTTCTTCGCCACCCCCTCGACATTTCTATTAAATGAAAGGGTATGCTCAGTAGAATACAATAAGCAATGTCGTTAAATCCATATCGTCGGTCTCAAGAGGGCGGATTACCACTTCTTCACCACCCCCTCAACATGGGTGTCAATTGAAAGAGATTCATAAGTAGATAAACATAAGCGATATAGTATACTCAATATATGGTTAGGATTCAGGGCGGTCATCTCAAGAGGACGGATTACCATTTTCTTCACAACCTCTTCGACATGGGTATCAAATGAAAGGGAATGATAAGTAGAATACAATAAGATAATATACTCAATAAATAGTTAGATCCACCACGGCCATCTCAAGAGGACGCCTTACCATTTTCTTCACCACCTCCTCGACATGGGTATCAAATGAAAGGGTATGATATAAGTAGAATACAATAAGCTAGGTCGTAAAATCTATATCGGCGGTCTCAAGAGGGCGGATTACCACTTCTTCACCACCCCCTCAACATGGGTATCAATTGAAAGATTATCATAGGCGTTTTAGTATACTCAATATATGGTTAGATCCATGGCGGTCATCTCATGAGAGCGGATTACCATTTGCTTCAGAATCCCTTCGACATAGGTATCAAACGAAATGGAATGATAAGTAGAATACAATAATAAATAGTTAGATCCACCGCGGCCATCTCAAGAGGACGCATTAACATTTTCTTCACCACCCCCTCGACATGGGTATCAAATGAAAGGGTATGATAAGAAGAATACAATAAGCTATGTCGTAAAATCTATATCGGCGGTCTCAAGAGGGCGGATTACCACTCTTCACCACCCCCCAACATGGGTATCAATTGAAAGGGTATCATAAGTAGAATACCATAAGCGGTATAGTATACTCAATATATGGTTAAATCCATGGCGGTCATCTCAAGAGGGCGGATTACCATTTTCTTTACAACCCCCTTCGACATGGGTATCAAATGAAATGTAATGATAAGTAGAATACAATAAGAAATATAATATACTCAATAAATAGTTAGATCCACCGCGGCATCTCAAGAGAACGCATTACCATTTTCTTCACCACCCCCTCTCCATCAAATGAAAGGGTATGATAAGTAGAATACAATAAGCTAGGTCGTAAAATCCATATCGGCGGTCTCAAGAGCGCGGATTACCATTTCTTCACCACCCCTTCAACATGGGTATCAATTGAAAGGGTATCATAAGTAGAATACCATTAGCGATATAGTATACTCAATATATGGTAAGATCCATGGCGGTCATCTCAAGAGAGCGGATTACCATTTTCTTCACAACCACTTCGACATGGGTATCAAACGAAATGGAATGATAAGTAGAATACAATAAGCAATATAGTATACTCAATAAATAGTTAGATCCACCGCGGCCATCTCAAGAGGACGCATTACCACTTTTTCGCCAGCCCCTCGACATGGGTATTAAATGAAAGGGTATGATAAGTAGAATCCAATAAGCTATGTCGTCTCCTCGTCGCTGCACAACAGCCTTCCATCCGCACTCTTAACGGTATGTTTTTTAGTAGATTGCTTTCCCGAGAGCTGTTTAGTGATTTTGTACACCCCCTTACTGTTGCCTGTGTTTGCCGAGTAGCTTTCAAACAGGACCTTCTTGCAGATATGGTTTATATAAAAAGGAATCTACCAGGAGAGTTTTCTTTTAAATTGTACCAGCCCACAGGTAATGGAGAACAACCACTGCCAATCACGACTGCAGGATCTGCCGATGGATCTCCAAATGACGGCACATGACACCGCTAGAGCACCGCTCACCCTACCACATGAGCAACCTTTTAAGTTACTTAAAAAAAAGAACCTGTCATATCTATCGATCGGCTCAAGTTGTCTTACAGGATAAAAGAATCACCACCAGATCCAGGTCGTCAGAAGAACCATAAAACCAAATAGTCAAGCCTGTCAGGTTCAGGGACTAATGATCATATTCCTAAGGGGATATTGCGGTGGCACCAGCAAATACCTTGTATTTGTACAACAAAGTCTAATAGTAGCCTGGCGCAAATTTGTTAGCTGTGTGAAGCTAGCCCCCCGAAATTCGATAATTTCAAAATCTTATAGTGGATTCAATTGACCACTAAATGACCACTAATGACCATCAATAACTTTAATTGACCACCTTCGATTCACGAGAAAATCGAAAAAAACGTTTTGGGGGGCCAACTTCACGGTAGCCCCCCAAATGTGTATTTTGCCCGGTTTCTCTACGGAAAAAAACTGACCACTTTTTGACCACTTTTGACCACCCAATATATTTTTTGACCACCTAAAAAAAAATGAAAAAAAAAAAAAAAAAACATTTTTTAACCCAACGACAAGCATCAAGGTGGTCAAAAATAAGTAGAAAAACGTTTTTTTCATGTTTTTTTACAAGCAGTTTTCATTATTGCAAATTACTTTTCTCAGATTAACCATGGCCTAGAATTTCCTCTTTCGACAGGATATTGAATTCAAAGCCAGGTGAGTTTACCTAACGTGTTTGAGAACATGGTCAATCTGGAAAAGTGTGTTTTTCATCTTAACCAACAATTTTTATTGTTGCAAATTACTTGTCTAAAATTGATCATGACGTAAAATTTTTTAAAATTTTCAACTTGGTATTGAATTTGAAGTCATGTACCTTTCGTAAGGTGGGTACGTTTGCATATCATGCTACTTGCGTAAATATGATAACTTAATTATTTAAAACTTAAGACTCCCACGTGTGCAGAAGTGACAGTTTCTCATCTACATGGCATCAGTGTTACAAACCCTACCTCGAAACTAAACGCACCATCGCCTCGCTTGTACATGTGCAGAGAAGGAAAGGGCCTTTTCGGAAACGCAGAACTGCGGTCATTCTGCAATATTCAGCAATTGGAAGTCTGTAGCTGAATATTGCAGAGTGACCGCAGTTCTGCGTTTCTGAAAATGCCCAAACATACAAGTTCCCTCTCAAATCGCTGTATTTGAGCATGTCCTAAGAAAGAGAAAAAAGATTCGACGATATTCTTTGTATTCACACGGACACATAACGACGCTGTTGTGTATGTAGACTTTCGAACAAAGTGTTTGCCTCCCTGATTGTTTCATAGTAAGTACTAAAAAGATATATAATATTTCGAGTTTAATAATTTGAAAAATAATGATTTCTGTACGATTCAATACTGTTTTCAGCTTACACAATTTGAATATGCAAACGTCATCTATGTATGTGATTTTCTTTTTTGAACTGTGCAACATAAGTATTTACCATGTAAAATATAGATAAGTGTTCCTATTAAAAAGAGAAAAAACCACCCAAAATTACTGAATTGCAATACTTATATATGTCGGAATGTGATTGATTTGGTTTAGGCTATCTTTATTTAATTGGTGGTTTTCCATTACGACGTACGCGGTGATCCCAGATCTGACGCAGCAATCCTTCTCAGACAAGAATCTAAAAATTAATGAATCCTTCCCTTGTTTTTCTCATTGTCTAGTTTTACCCAGATTGCTTTGCTATTATTTTATTAAACTACTTTGTCAGCATTTAATTAAATAATCCTTTCCCAATTGCCACGCCATCTCTGATTTCACCCAGGAAGGATCTCTCTGGCGTTTCTAATTAAAGTCTGTCGTTTGAAACAAGTTTTTATTTCATAATAATATGCGGGCTGAAATTTACATAAAAGCCATAAAGGTATCTTGAAAAATATATCCTTAAATTAAAAATATTTGTCCTGCTTATTTTATTTTTGAGACGCGAAAACCCGAGATTATGGACATTGAAGTAAGTATTTGCCGTATATTGCATACACAGACTTCATAGTCATTTTTTTGGGCTTACCTTTCACTAAGGGCCGGTTTCACAGTGCGAACTTAAGTTTTGCTTAAACTTAAGTAAATTGTCTCACTTAAGGGGGCATGACACTTTTGCGGCTTCAAAAAATCTATTTTTTTTTTTTCATATTTTGTTAGATAAAAGCTTCAAGAATGTGTGTACGAAGCGGCATGATGAAAAAAAAATTTATTCCAGTGCAAACATGTTATAAATCTTTAAACGCGTTTTTCTCGAAACCACATTTTCAAAGTCGGTTCCCACGATTACTCGGAAACTAATCAACCGATGTTATTTTTTTTTTCATAATCTTGAAGCTAACAATATTTTGTGGTCCCTAACGGACGTTTTTTTTTTGCATTTTTACTATATTTTTTACATACTTGAAGATACAACTTTTCAGTCAAAATCAGTACCTAAACTTTGAATGTCCGCCATTTTATCAAAAACACGAAATTAAAAAAAAACATCCGTTAAGGACCAGCAAAAATGGTCATGTTTAAAATAGCGTATTGGTTTTTGCTTTCAGATAAAACCTGTCTCCACAATCCTGGGAACCGCGAAGCTTGTCCAATGGAAGACCTCAACTTCACGGGCCAGTGGGGGGGAGGGGCGGGGTGAAGGGTGTTAAATAAAATATAATTTTGTACATTAATACGAGTACTTTCAATTGCAGAAAACCTTATACCTCTACGTTTCTTCGTTTGCTCAAAAAAAATTATCAAAAAACCACACGAAAAACGGCCGCAAGAGTGTCATGCCCCCTTAAGTAAAACTTAAGTCAAATTCCGTTTCACAGTGCAATTTTTTCTTCTTCTTACTATTATATTTGTTTCTTACGGCGGCACTTCAATATTGTAAATTATGAACTTACAATAGCCAAACTTTACATGTAAAATTTTCTTTTAATCGTGTTTTCCTTGAAATATACTGGAATCAACTGACATTTGAATTTTCTATGCATTCTGATTTAAGCAAAACTTAAGTCTAGAGAAATGCCTACTTAAGTTCCACTTAAGTATATTTTAAGTAGCGACTGTGAAACAGGCATCCATACTTAAGTATAACTTAAGTTAATTTTAATACTTAAGTTTGCACTGTGAAACCGGCCCTAAGTAGAATAAAAGTCACTATCTGTAGTAAAAAATGCACTTTTTAGCCACGCTTGTTCATAGTATCTTGCAATGACTTTAAATGGTAGATACATAGTATATACACAGTACTCACATGACTGTTACGTATATACTGCATATAGAAATCATACATAGTACTCACATAACTTTAAATTCAATATCAAATCAAAATTCTACACCATGGTCGGTTTGATAAAATAATTTGCAATAATAAAAACTGTTTGTAAAAATAAAAATATTTTGACCATATTCCCGAACACGCCCAGGTACACTTACGTGACTTCAAATTCAATACCAAGTCGAAAATAAAAATTTTACGTCATGATCAATTTTAGACAAGTAATTTGCAACAATAAAAATTGTTGCTTAAGATGAAAAACACACTTTTCCAGATTGACCATGTTCTCAAACACGTTAGGTAAACTCACCTGGCTTTGAATTCAATATCCTGTCGAAAGAGGAAATTCTACGCCATGGTTAATCTGAGAAAAGTAATTTGCAATAATGAAAACTGCTTGTAAAAAAACATGAAAAAAACGTTTTTCTACTTATTTTTGACCACCTTGATGCTTGTCGTTGGGTTAAAAAATGTTTTTTTTTTTTTTTTTTTTTTTTTCATTTTTTTAGGTGGTCAAAAAATCTATTGGGTGGTCAAAAGTGGTCAAAAAGTGGTCAGTTTTTTTCCGTAGAGAAACAGGGCAAAATACACATTTGGGGGGCTACCGTGAAGTTGGCCCCCCAAAACGTTTTTTTCGATTTTCTCGTGAATCGAAGGTGGTCAATTAAAGTTATTGATGGTCATTAGTGGTCATTTAGTGGTCAATTGAATCCACTATAAGATTTTGAAATTATCGAATTTCGGGGGGCTAGCTTCACACAGCTAAATTTATTTATGTAAATGACTGAATTATGCGCGATTTAGTTGGTTTCGTATGGACAGGTATAAAAACTACGATTTCGATTTACAGTCAGCGCCAAAAGTGACGCAACTTCTAAAGGATTCATTATACATTCATGCTTCAATCAATTCTACCACTCATGATTGGTGGAAATCAAAATATTCAGATAATTACATCAGTCATCACCTTATGCTTTAGGTTGTCCGTCAGTCTTAACAGTGACTGTGGCAAAACTGCCAGCAAAACCTATCGTCTAATAGACGCCTAGAAATTAATTAGTTTAATACGAAAAAGGTAATGCTTGAAAAATTCGAAATGCTTCCAGTACTGCGTTCACATTGTGGGGCGTTAAAGTTTTTTTTTGTGATTTTTGGACTAAGTGGATATTTTCGAAAATTTGTAAGTAAATTTGCACATATTGTCTGATCTGTTAATGGATAAAAATAAAGAAAAGCTGTTTGTCTGGACCTCAGATCATGATGAGGCGTTTTTAAAACTGAAACAGGCCCTCTGTACTGAGCGAGTTTTGCAACTTTATAACCCGGAGAGAAGACACGAAGTCCATACTAATGCGAGTTCGAGAGGGATTGCTGGGGTATTACTGCAAGAAGATGTGAACGGAAATGGTGGGCCAGTTTCATATTTCAGTTGCAACTGCACAGATGCTGAGAAAATGTATCATAGCCACGAACAAGAAACTTTAGCTATAGTCGACTCGTTAGAGATATTCCGAATGTACCTTCTAGGTAAGTCGTTCAAAATAGTAACGGACTGTTCAGCAATTGCTACGTTGAAGGCTAAAAGTATATTGAATTGAAGAATCGCTCGTTGGCTATTAGGATTTCAAGAATACGACTAAACAATTGTTCATCGGCCTGGGGTAAATCTCCCCCATTCCGACGCTTTAAGCCGTGCTCCTTACGAAGAAGCGGAATCAGCAAATAACGTTGCTGACAATATTCTGAAAATCACTGTCACCGAAGGCACAGAAGATTAGCTTATGTCCATGCAACTTACAGACCCAGGACTTCGGCAAATTGTAAACCAACTGAAGGACCAAACCATCAGAGGAAACAAATACGAAATGAGTATGATCTCAAAAACGCACGTCTATTTAGGAAATTAGAGGGAGAAACAGTTTTCGCCCTACCACCCGCTGTTCGGCGGAGAATCCTTCGGCTATACCACGACGAAAGGGGATATTTCGGAGTAGAAAAAACTTTGAAACGCTTACAGAAAGATCCGTTACCTATACCGTTCACAACGCTTCATATTGATCATTTAGGACCGTTTATAAAATGTAAGAAAGGAAATTTTCATAAAATTGTAATTACGGACGCATTCAGCAAGTATCTACTTGTAAAAGCCGTCAGGAATACTAAAACACAACCAGTACTACAATTCCTGAATGAAGTTTCAACCTATTTTGGATTGCCTACCCGAATAATTTCTGATCGCGGCACTGCATATTATATACATCAACCGCATTCGAAGACTATTGTACTAAAAATAATATCATTCATATAAAAACAGCAGTGAAAACACCTCGTGCGAATGGCCAGGTTGAAAGGTTCAATCACCACCATACTCAATTATTTGAGGACTGTAGAAAAGCCAAACGAATGGGATAAAGGCATGCGAGATTTGCAGTGGGTGCTAAATACCACAAAAAACGAAACTACGGAATTTTGTCCTAACGAAATTATATCTGACTTCGAGCTTCGAGATATCATACCTAATCGCATTCTTGAAGCTTGTTATGTGAACCTAGGGTTGGTGGCCCTAAGAGGCCAACCGCAGATCCACACACACAAAAACAAAAAAAATGTCGACACAAAAAAAACCCTGAAAATCTTCAAGACAGTACCCCGGGCCTCCAGAGTAAGGCTGGCTCGCCGAGGGTCGTGGAGTGGGGAGACTCCGAAGGTACCGTCTAAACCAATGCACCACCAGATAGGAGCGCCTCTCTTCATGGCGGACGCCGTGAAACTATTTGAAGCGAGTCGAGTACCTGCAAAACAAACAAAAAATCCGGAGAGAAAACCATCGCCCGCCGCTAAGCCATAATAGTCCTAGCCCTCCATCATGTATAAGCTCAAAAAATATGTCTTTTTCTTTTTTTAATTTTATTTTAATTTAATTGAAGATGTGCTTAAATTTCTTTAGTTTTTTTTTTCTTTTACTACATCACATACAAATCAAACACAAAACGATGAAAAAAAATTCTCGACAGTTATGAAATATACTATACAAAAAAACCCGTCCTGGGCAGTACGCGCTGATTTTTTTGACATAAATCGTAGTACCTCTAAAAACACTTAAATCACAACCATTAAACAATCCTCGTCATGCAAGACGTGTATAAACACTGAAAATGGATGCTCGTGCTTACAATCCTAATGGAACCACAACCGCTAACTCAACGATATTTAAAATAATTCTTAAATACGCCTTCGGAGTGTAAGCATAAGAATAACATACACGAGTACATCCTTCAGGATACTAAACCAGTATCCGAATATTAAAAATTCTTAATAAAAAAATTTGTTTTTTGTTTTTTTTGTTTTGCTAACTCAATGTTAAAGAAAAAAAAGTAACATAAACCAACATGAACCGAACTGTGACATAAAAATACTAAAAACAATAAAAAAAAACCACTACTGTGTTAGCCTTCAAAACTAATAACAAAAATTAGAGGGTAATTACTGTAGAAACACGAAGTCAATTATCTCCAATTCTAAACTTGTTTTTGTTTTGATAAACTCAAAAACTCAAAGGCTACATAAACAATATGCACTATGACACAAAAAAATATTAATTGTCACTCCAAATTATCAGTAAAATTGCATATTAAATGAATACTATATGTAAATCAGTCTAACAAATTGAACTAAAATTAGGGTGTAATATTGTCACCTCAGGAAAAATTAAGGAATTTAGTCATCCATTCTGGGAACCAAATTTCTGAATGCCTCTTCTTCATATCGGGGATCAATTGCTGACTTGAGGTAGCACGGTAGACCAACCAACACCAAGAGATTTATTATCGGCCGCCGGAACCAGTGTCGTCCTCGAGATTTAAATTTAAAAACAGGAGTTTCCCCATCGCTCGTTTAACCCAGTCAACGGACCAAACTCGTCACAAGAACCAGGATGTCTCTCGCTAGCCTTCCTTCTTCTTTCTGATTAGCCTTCCCAAGGTATACTTCTGAGACGAAACTGCCTCGACTTGCTTGCCAAAATTTTTTTGCAAGCTGTTGTATTGTTCTTTTTCCAAAAACTTCAGGATTAGTCTCCCACCAACATCAGGACAAACTGTATTTTTCTTTTTCCAAAATCGTTATGATTTCTTTTCTTTGATCTCTGACACAAAACTTCCTCAATATCCCATTAAAATCTAACTTAATTTTTAACCGACTTCAAAAAAGAGGAGGTTATCAATTCGAATGTATGTTTTTTTTTTTTTTTTCTATGTATGTTACGCGATTACTCCGCCAATTATGAATCGATTTTGATGATTCTTTTTTTGTTTGGTACGTTATACCTCAGAGGTGGTCCCATATAAATTTTGTAAAAAAATGGCGGTCGGTTCCAAGATGGCGGCCGAATTTTGCAATTTTGTTTCCCGACCCCCTTCATGGATATCAAATGAAAGGGTATGACGAGTAGAATACAATTTTGTAAAAAAATCAAAATTGTGGTTCCAATATGGCGGCTGAAACTAAAAAGTAAAAAATAAAAAATTTAAAAAAAAAAAAAAACCGGCTTCAAAACTACATATACCTATGCATGCATATGTACAAACTTAAACTAAAAAGTAAAAAATAATATTTTAATTACCTCAAAGCAAGAGCCTTAAAGGACAGTTAAAAAAATTATTGATATTTATATATGTATGTATCTATTTAATATTTTTAAAAAGTTCATTTTGGAGTCGGTGCCAGCCAAAGGTATGTATTAACGTAAGTTTTCTTTTGCACCCAAGCTTTCAGGGTATGTATAAACGTAATTGTTCTTTGGCTGGCACCGACTCCAAAATGAACTTTTTAAAAATATTAAATAGATACATACATATATAAATATCAATAATTTTTTTAACTGTCCTTTAAGGCTCTTGCTTTGAGGTAATTAAAATATTATTTTTTACTTTTTAGTTTAAGTTTGTACATATGCATGCATAGGTATATGTAGTTTTGAAGTCGGTTTTTTTTTTTTAAATTTTTTATTTTACAAAAATTTTTCTCGTCCTGACTCCTTTATCTTCAGCCGAGAGTCCCTTGTTTTTTTCCTCGCCTACCGCTTTTCAATTTCATAAAATTTTTCTCAAATTTTTTATTTAAAAAAAATAGCGTGCCGTTACAAGCTTTAAACAATAATTACGAGCTGGATGAGAAGAGGCTAAGTATTAATGAAAAGAGACAGCTCGCTCTCGATCGCATACAAATAGAGCGAGAAAAATGGAAGCAACGGTATGACCGAAAACACAGAACTCCGAAAGTGTACAAAGAGAACGATCCAGTACTCATCGAGGACGTCTCACCTGCTACGGGTATGTCACGGAAACTAAAGCCTCTGTACAAGGGTCCATATATAGTCAGGAGAGTACTAGGAAAGGATGGATACCTTATCGAGGACATTGAAGGACAGCAACGGACACAAAAACGATTTTGTTTTAACTTATCATCAGAAAGGATAAAACCATGGTGCAGTTCATCGCCAGAACTGGAAAATGCAGAAGAAGGAATGGCCGAATGTCATCGTCAGAATAAAACTATAATTAGAAAATATTCAGGCAATCGAGTAGCCTAGGTTTGTTGGTTGTCATAATTAATTAATTAGAGAAATAAAACAAACGCATACGGAACAATAACTAATTTTAATTTAATTAACGATTTCGCCTTAATTAGAATTGGTCCTTTGACAGTAGTAAGCTTGACCTGAAGAAAAGATGAGATAGGATAGGCTAGGAGTCTGGCGGGTGCATGAGTAGATGTCGATGAACGTTGCGTTTGAACTCTGAGATGTTATATGAGTTCGAAAATACCGACTGCGCAAGACAGTTCCACAATCGAGTTGTTCTATTTATAAACCAACTGCTGAACCGTAATGTGCGTGAAGGGGAAGTATTACGTAACGCAATTTTTGAAATTTTTTAACCCTCCTCCCCCTGCCTGTAACGCGCCGTAACGTTTTTCTGTACCCCCCCCCCCCCTTCTAAACGTTACGTAACTCCAAAACGACTTCTTTTACCTAAAAGTAAAATGGTGCAAAGTACCGGAAAGCGTGTTTATTTAATTAAATTTTTTTATTTAAATAAAAAAACAATGTTACGTAACGTGTTGTTCGAACCCCCTCCCGACCCTGTAACGCATCGTAACGTTTCACAACCCTCCTCCCCACCCAAAATTGCGTTACGTATTACTTGAACGCTTCCTTGAACAGAATAGATCCGTCAATCCAAAGAACGTCACGTCAAAATATAGTTTGAAACTAATCTTAAGGTACCGTTACATTGACGGCTCGTGACGTTGCCAAGATATATGTATGTGAATACGTCGTGTAAAACTCATTGAAGAATATTTTGACGAGCCGTTAGCGTTCCGTGACGTGGCGTTGACGTTCCGTGTAGTGCGAATCGACCTTAATCAGAAATAAATGAGCTTTTACGGTGGAGGGGTATTTTTTTCTGTTCTCGAAAAATTTGGGATTGGGGCATGTGCACTGCGGTTTTCTTCGAATTGGGTTTGTGTGCGTGCATATTTGGTCTTGCGCACTTCACATATTTCCGTTGTTAGCCACAACTGAATTTTTTGGCTGGTGGATTTTGCGAAGTTTCCATACAATGGAGGTTGAGGTTATGGGTGAATATTTGATTTTGCGCACTTCCCTTGTGAGCTCCAACTGAATATTATGGCGGATGAAGTTTGCATACAATTAAAAAATAAGTGAGGTTATGCGAAATTAGTTTTATGCGAAGTTTGCATATTTTCTAGAAATAAGTGAGGTTATGCGGATGAGGATTATCTCACACATTCAAACTGAAAAAAAAAAATGTGATTGTGTGAAGTTGTTTACTAACAAAGTAAGAATTCTTTTGTAACCGGGACTCCAATGGCAAATACTTATGATTTGTATGAATGATTGAATGAAATTACTCATTAAATATAGTTTTAAGTTTTGGTATCATTATAGCTAATGTTTATAAACATTATTCATTATGTTTATAAACCTTATTTCTACTATCTATAAACATTATTTCTACTATCATTAAAAATAGCTAACAGATATCTGAAAATCATACTTGCATTTTCACCACTTTGTTCATAAGCGGTGGCCGTGGCAGATTTAAAATTCGAAGTCGTGCGGAGGAGCGGGAGATGAAGGAGCTTTGCCCGCATAGAAGTGGCATGCATGCGGTGACGTCGACGCCTACCATGTAGTAGTAAGAATATCCATCAACAGTGACATTTTTACCACAAGAATCTTAAAAAAACGGTGTGATTATTCAATTGTTATGCACTCATGACCTGAAAAAAAAAACATAAAATAAGAGGGCGACATGTCTAAATACACATTTCCGTAGAATTCTCTACACATTAATGCTATTCTTTGCCATGAATAGCCACTGTTGGTTGAGTAAATAGCAATTTTTTTAAGCCGAAACCGCACATTTTAAATTGCAAAAATGGGACCCTTTTTCAATTTTTCTAGAAATAAATTGTATTTAAACTCCTTTTTTCATATTCAAAAATTTATTTTGACGTTTAAATAAAATTTAAAATAAACAGTTTTTGTATACATATTCCATTAAGTTTGTGTGGGTAAAGCTCATAATTTTGATATGTCGTACCGTTTATACGTAAAATGAGCTTATCCCAATTGCCAAATAAAATAAGGTGTACTATATATCGGCATTATGTTCTTAGAATTTTATGTTTGAACCCTTCACAGTTATAATGAAATATTTTTTGATAAATAAATCATTATTTTAAGATAATAATATGCCGGCCAGTATTTACAATATGGTCAGTATCGTCGGGCTATACGGTTTGAACATATTGTTGAATTTTGAGCAATGAAGGTTCAGCCATCATTGCCGGCCACACATTGCCGAAAATGCTGCTCGTTTACAGTCACCTTTAGAAACCTGTCTTCATTGCAAATTGGATTGGTGCAGTTATAACCAATGAATTGTTGCTGTACCCAACTGACCCCTTCATATACGGTTTACGTAATGAAAGCTAGGTAGGTTATCATGCAGCCGAAAATTTATTGCAGTTGAGAACGGTTTGTTATTTATGTAAATACTTAGGGCAATAGGTAATATACGAAAATGCTTTACACCAACAAAAACAGAAGGCGCAGACCTTTCTTTGACAATAAAAAAATTATTACAACAAATAATCGAGCATTGGTAGATGTGTTATCAATACTTGAGGTGCCCACTGCTTACAGGCTTTTATTAATACCTTCCGCGCCCTTAATCAGCTTGCCTGAAGTGCTGACATTTTATGTTTTTGCTCACGTTTTAGCCTATTAAACTTTTTATTATATGCACAGCTCGTAATGATATTCTTTAAATATTTTCCTTATTGCAAATAATTATGGAAATTAGGCATGAAACTACCTACAAATTCAGGGATTGCGATTTAGATAATTGCGCCTGTTCGTAATAAATTTAAAAGCTCCTCAAATTCAGCGCAGTAATCGCTAAATCACCGAATAAAGTTCACGTAATGAGTTTCGTTCTTTATTTTATTTCTAGGCCCCATTTAATTAATAACGCACTGAATTACATTGCGTTTCACTATTTTTTATTTGTTGTTTCATTTCGGCTGCCATTCTCGTATTTGTGAAATTCTCGCGAAGGAGAAAATTCTGTCATAAATCCGGAAGAAAGTATAAAAGCACCTCAGATAATTTCTTGCCCTCTCAAGTAAAGAAACAGCCCGAAAGGCAACAGAATTTATATTGTGCCATCATTTGATCTTTGCCTGAAAAGGAGTAGGCTTCAGGAAGATAAAACAACGGATTAGCAGCTCATTTGCTTCCCTCGTTTGCTCATAATTAAAAGCTTTTAATGCCCTGCAAATTAATGAACCTTAATACAGTCGTTCCTGTAAAGTTTTATGCAGTCTGAAAATGAAATTATGCTCCAACGGGGACGCAGAGACAGTAAGTTTATATAGTAGGTCTTTCTTATGCCTGGGTAGGTACAATTTCATCCTGCAGATGTTAATTAAAAGAAGCTACCCGTAAACTTCCTTAATACACGTAAACATTATTTAATCAAATGTACAATATTAAACCACTTTTCATCCTTCATTCACTAAAGCTCAGGTTTTTACTGATTATGTGTTGAAAAATTAGTTTATTAGTGCTGAAATATTGACTATTTAGTTTTTAACACACCCATTTTACGCAAATCTACCTGCATGCTTCTGTTTGGGGACGACGATTATTATTAATAGGCTAACGAAATTAAAAAAGTGTGAAAGGTTAACCATGTGAAGCTACATGCAGCCCCGTACAACTAAATACAGTGGCGGATTCAAGAGGCGGAAATGAGGGACGAGGGAAGAGTTTGGATTATTTCAGTTCTGAAAAAATGTCAAGTGAAATTGAACTAGAAATTTTACTTCTACATATATAAATATTACGTCTTCATTTTTAACGAAAAAAAAAGAAAATCTTTTAATTGTAGCTGTGCGCTTAGATTAAAACGTTATTTAACCAAAATAAGACCGTATCTGAAATTGTTGAGTTTTGGGGTTGGGGTTGGGCTTAGTAGAAAACCCCTTTTAGAACCTGTGGTTCGCATGAATAATGGGACAATCCAAACTCCTATAATAAAACAGTTGTATAAAGCAAAAAACAAAACGGTATGAGCATGTATACCTGCAACCATAAGTAGCTTCACTGCCTATTATATTGCCTTGGCTTCGTACAACATCGTCCTCCACGATTGTCGGTCCCTATATTGAAGTCTCTAATTTCTTATACTTAGGGTTCATAGATCTCCTATGCTATTTGTATATCCCTGCACACAAACCCAACCCACGAATATCAAGGGACACAGAAATACATTCATTTTAACCCTTTCAGTTCATTTGTTGCATTTATGTGCAACAAGGTTTTTGAAGTGTTAACTTTTTTAGGCACGATTGACACTTTTTCGCCAGGGGTAAAAACAAAAAATTCGCGTCACGCGCACTTCTGTTGCACACCCGTTTCTGGGCACTTGTGGCTATGTGGCTGGCTAGAGAATGGAAACTTTTGGTTGAGCTCCACCTACAGACAGCAGCGTATAATTCTCTGGTGTGTGAAGCAAAATAGTCCGCACTTGGTGGAAGGGATTGCGTTTCAATGTTGCAATGCAGAAGCATTTCATATTCCCGCAATGCAGACGCTGCTCTCAAAACTCATGTCATGTTCTCGCAATGCAGACGCGACTCTCAAAATGCATGTCATATTCTCGCACACATTCATGTCATATTCTCGCAATGGCCAGTTTCACACGAGCCTACATCCAACCACGATTGATGAGAAGAGGGTGAGGGGAGGACGGAGGGATGGCAGATTTTTTGAACCAAATCTTTGACTGGATTTCCGAGTCAACTTTTTGACAGCTGTGTGGTTGTTGTTGTTTTTCTTACTAGAACAAAAGAGAGAGAAACAGCAGAAAAGAGAATTAAGATTAAAAACAACAACAACAAGCAAAGCATTCTGACGTACAGTTGGTTGAAAAATTTGGCTCAAAACTATATTTGGGAATGTCGAATGATAAAGATCATAGCACGACGAGGTATGGAACAACGATCGATGCTGTATTTACAAGGACATTTTCCAATCTAAAATTTTTGTTAGGTGCTTTAGTTACCATAAAGCTGATTTTTGATTTAAAAATATGGTAGACATTCGATATAAGTAAATACTGTAAATCAATGATGACTTTATGGGTATATACATATATGGTGGTCAGTCATCAGCGGAATAGAGGGAATAACATGTAGTATAAAATGCACGTGACGCAACTGTTTCGGACTTATGGAAATGCGATCATTCATTCATTCATTCATTTTTTTTAAATTCAATATTTTCAACAAAAAAAAAAAAAAAAACCAAACTCCTAAACGGAAAATATATCTCACGACAAAATCCAAGTTGAAATATGATACTTCCCTCCACGGGAAACGACGAAGACACAAGCAATTTGAGCTTATCCGTCGTCGGCGAGATAATTTTCGCAAATATTTGCAACCAAAATGTGGGAATCTAAAAGTGCAACACAGCAACTTTTGCATGTTAAATTGCAATTATGCAATTACATGGATACTTTTTGAGGATAGTAAAATAACTTTTAAAAACGATACGAAGAGTCTTGATTTTAACTTCGATCGCGGCGCATCGAATAATAATTACCTTATAAAAATAATTTAAAGAAAAAAAAAAAAAAAAACGCGGTCGGTGGTGGTCACGCTGGGACCGTGGGGTTGCTTCGGCACCGTGGCGGCTGCCAGTACAAAACTCATTTAAATTGCAATATTTAATAAATGAACGATTTTTTAAATGCGGATAATAAAAATTTAAAATTAATAAATAAAAGTAAAAAACAATTTTTTTTCCTGTGACCAATAAATATAAAAAACAAAATAAAAGTAAATTAAATAATGATAAATTAAAATATATATTATAAAAAAAATTGTGCTAAAAAGTAATTATTGTGAGTGTTGTTTTTTGTTATATATATTTTATAAATTTGGGAACGTCAAGTTTTTGTACATAACACTGGTAACTGGCCACTGGCTAATATGATCGGGCTAGTCTCTTCCAAGTAGGGTTGGCGGGAGGCTCATCCGGAAAAAGGAATTATTTCGGAACGAGCATTTGAGTCGTTCACTGTAGGAGTGGTGTAACCCCGGTTTTTAGGGTACTGGAGGTTGATTTGTTGAATTTTGTCATATTTTTCGCTGTGAGGGTAGAGAGGCTCCAGAAGTGCACTACCTGGAGTCGCTTTGGTTTTGTAGCGGGGGATGTGACGCAATATGACTCCAAAGGGGATCAACCTCTAGTGTTTTGAAGTGTGGAGCTGCACCGCTTTTGCAGTGAGCGACAAATTTGTTGCGAGAGGCTAGGACTGGATCGCGTTGGATTGATTGACGGAGGACGGGTGTAATTCGCTGAACAGCCATCTCCTCGTGGTGAGTTCTGAGTTGTTTTGCATTGGTTTTGAAGGTAAAACAAACTGAGAGCTGTATAAATACACCCACTCAAAAATGTCCTGCATTGTTATGGAAATTAAATTGTTCGTCCTTAACTTATCACACAAGAATTGGGCGCTGGATGACTAGGATAATCTAGTTTTTAGTAAAAACTACATTATCCCAGTCATCCATTATCCGATCTTGGTGTGATAAATTTAGGACAAATAGTTTAATTTCCAAGTAACATATAAGTAACAACTAAATAAACTTCAACAGAGTTTTGAAGATTGATTTGGAAATATAGACAAGCCATAGAAGTTGGCAATCAAAACAATAACTCTTTCACTTTTTCTTTCACACTTTCTTGCACTTATATTTTTAGTAAAAATTTCATAATATATTCATCATCAATGATGATGGCTCTACAGCTCGGGGTGAGCTATTTTCCCAATTCCTTAGTTTTTTCCAGTCGTTCCGGTCCAATGCCACTTATCTCCATATCCTCAAATGTTTTCCAACGCAGTCACGCCATCTGATCCTGGGTTTCCCCTATTTCTTGGTCCTATAGGTCAGCCGCTAATATATCTTCGGTGCTCGTCCTGGTGGCATCCTGTCCTGTCCTGCCCATTTTATACGTTGTGTTTTAATAAATTAAGTTATGGTTTCGCCTTTCATAAGATCATGCAGCTCTCTGTTAGATCCGTAAGAGTATTGCCTATTTTCATTTCATTTGGGTCTATATATTTTTCTCATCTTCTTGTGCTACCTAGGTACTTGCCCATAGTTATATTTAGAGGTGATCTCGCATCTGATCGCATCATTCTTATATATTTGGTTTTACCTTGGTTTACTTTTAATCCGATTCTTCTTGCATTTTCCTCTACTTTAACAAATGCTTTTACCACATTTCTATAATTTCTGGCCACTATTGCCACATCATCTGCATTTGCATACATTCGGTATGATTTGAGGAATATGTTCCCGCTAGTATGAACATCTGTTACTGTGTAGTGTAGCATCAAGTCGAATATAACCATGGACAATGCACCTCCTTGTTTCAAACCTGTTCGAATGAAAAATCACCTTGATATCTTATTCTGAACTATTACTTTTATTATATAACTAGCTGGAACCCGGTGCGCCTCGCTGCACAAATAAGCCAATAGTATGGCGTGCGCCAAAACAATTGGGAATCTCAAAATCGATGGGCACTGAGAGTCTCAAATCCCGGGATGCAAGTACATTCGTAAAGAAAAGTGTAACTCCGTTCGTTTAAAAACCCAAATCACTTGCTCATTTATATCCCTAATCACAATTCAGCGGTTTCACTGCCACTCTTGTCGTGGTCAGATGCTATGAGGGAGTGTTTTTGCCCGTACCTAAATGAATTTCGAAGAAGAAATTACAATGCACGTCCGCTTGAACTTTATCCATACACGAAATTTTAATTTGTGTGAAATTGTCAGTTCGCCGCCTGTGTTTATATTTCCAATTCTTTTGGTACGCGCTATAGCTTCCGTTTATTTTACAGTTGAGGTGATAAGAATTTTAATATACAGTAGGAGCCATTTTCGTATTTTTGATTCCGAATAATATCGATGCTATCGATTGAAATTTCGCTATTTGAAACGACCAAAAGTTGGTTTTTTCAATACTGTTCCATAGATGTGATGCTTTCAAGCATGCATCCGTTCAGCTCATTTGCAGGCTTTGATCGAAGTATACCAGGCAAAGTTGAGCAAGTAGTGTCAGAGCGCCTACCATGGATTAGGTTTTCCTCGGAAATCTTGAAAAGCCCTGTCATGCGCTTCGACCTATTTTTTATAGGCCATGGTGCATTCGCTCCAAAATAATAATTTTGCAGGGATGTGGCAATACGGGAGTTTTTACTGATGTTACATGTAGGTGTTTCTCTCTGGTTCAAATTCAATAGGAACTTGGGTGCTCAATACACTAAACATCCACCAGCAAGTAGCGTTGATGCAATTCCCGATGATGTCACACTTCACACTATGAATGGAGACAGTTAATACGTTCAATAAGCAACGTTTGGCAACATTGGGCGAACTTTTCAAACATTTAACGGCATGATAAAGAGTAATTTTTCCGTAAGAAATATGAAAAAAATATGTCCCATGCAAAATTATTGTATGTTGAAAAATTAAGCACCTTGAAATCTATGCAAATTTCCAGGTACCATAGCTCAAAAAGAAAAAGCGACGAACATCTGATTATTGAATTTGTCGTCTTTTTGGTTTCGCGACCTTTCATTTAAGCCATACATTGCTAAAATCAGGCACATGCAGCCGAAGTTACTTCAATCCCAGTTCAGAGAACCGCGTCCTTCGCGATAAATCTGATTTTTTCAACAAAATTGTACGGCAACTATCCGTAAATAAACTCCGATCGATCTGAAACTTTGGAAATTGTATTTTTTTCGGAAAAAAACCAAAACAAAATGGATCTGACTTCTTTAGCAGAAATTTGAAGAGTACCTCCCATACAAAAGTTTCGGATTTTTCTATATCAGTACACTACAGCTACCCGAAGGTTTCGAGATAGCCTATATGTTATTCTGAAGTATGAGCTATATTATTGTAAAGTTTCATTAAAATCTATTCAGTAGTTTTTGCTTGAAAGAGTAACAAACAACCATACAAACATTCGCGTTTATAATATTAGTAAGATAGCCTATAGCAAAAAACCTGTGTGCGTTGCAAGGCTTTTAAATAAAAAAAAAATTATGTGTGCGTTGTACGCGGTAGGAAAAAAAACAATAAATCTGGAAAAAAATTCCCTCTTCCCAATCTTATCGGTGATTCAATTAGAACAGCGTTATGTATTCAAGTAGATGCATCTAAACATGTAACTTCTCGGTGAATTGGAATTTTAACTTTCTCTTTTCGGTTAGCCGTTACACTGCTCCCTTCTTACTCAGTATTCGTCCCGAACACAGCTTCCTCCAGGTCCCGTTTTTTCCGATCGAACTTTTTGGAAGCGATAGATGACATCGTTTAACCTCGTGATGACAATGTAGGGGCGCACAAATTTGCAAACTTCGACTCTTTCTACCGTTTTTACTGTTTCTATACTGGTTAGAGGGAATTTTAGAAATTTACTACATTTCAGAATGTGGCTTGGGAAAATTCGTGCGTCATATTGGACCCGCAATTTTGAATTTATAAGCTTTGATCATAAATTCGTTGTTTGCCCTAAAAGCCCCCAGATACCGATTTTCATTGCAATCGGAATACAATTGGAAAAATTCGTCGGCCATATTGGCGCGGCCATTTTGAATTTATAAGTTTTGATCATAAATTCGTTATTTGCAACCTTAGAAACCCCTAGATATTCACTTTCATTGGGATCGGAATACAATTGGAAAAATTCGTCCGCCATTTTGAATTTATAAGTTTTGATCATAAATTCGTTATTTGCAACCTTAAAATCCGCCAGATTTCGATTTTCATTGGAATCGGAACACAATTGGCAAATTCGTCGGCCATATTGGCACGGCCATTTTGAATTTATAAGTTTTGACCACAAATTCGTTATTAGCGACCTTAAAAACCTCTATACACCAACTTTCATTGAAATCGGAACACAATTTGCGTGGCCATTTTGAGTTTTCGGCGGCCATGTTGATTTTTTTTTATAAATTATAGCCTATATGTTATTCTGATATATGAGCTATATTATTGTAAAGTTTCATTAAAATCCATTCAGTAGTTTTTGCGTGAAAGAGTAACAAACATACATACAAACATTCACGTTTATAATATTAGTAAGATTAAAATACGCTTGTTATATTAACTTAAACTTTATTATTCAACGATCAGTTGAAATATGTAACTTGAAACTAACTAACACTTGCTCAAACGCATGAAAATGCACTTGTGTTCATACTACGTCTCCAGTCGACAGTATAGGGCATACTATTACAACTAATTTACTGTGCTTGGATAAAACTCACAAATTTGAGCGAATTTTAAAGAGAGAAATAATAGAAAAGGGAAAAGATAGATAAATGGGGAATTCCCCGATTTATCTGGTACAAATCTTCATATTGTGTTTGTCATTAAATGTTTGCTTTTGGTTTGACCTTTTGCGTAAAGGAGTAGTGACTATTGGATATACATAGGTATTTACCAAACATTGTCTTAATTCCACAGTGCGAGTAATTTAATTTTACATTGTTATAGAAATGGCTCCAGTAAAGAAGATACATTTCCTATCTTTGAAACAAAAAACTGAAATTTTAAGAAAGTTATCTCGTGGAGTGTCGGTAAAAACATTAACTGAACAATATGGTGTTAATAAATCAACAATAAGTCGTATTAAAAATGGTGAGTCACGTTTAAAATATTTTATTGCCAATACTGAATCTGGCCCAGGAAAGAGGCAAACTTTGCGATCCGCGGAATTACCCAAAATGGAAAAGGCTTTATTCGATTGGTTTATAAAAAAGCGTGCCAATAATGTTCCAATATCCACCGAAATCTTATGTGAAAAAGCAAGATTTTTTCACGAAAAAATTAAGGAACGCCCAGGGGAATTTAATGCAAGTCGTGGTTGGTTACAGAAATTTAAGAATCGCCATGGAATTCGATTTTTAAAAGTTACTGGAGAGAAGCTTTCTAATAAGCCGGAACTGGTCGCCCCTTTTTTGCAAACATTTAATGAAAAGGTTCGGGAACAGAATCTAAGGCCGGAACAAATTTATAATGCCGATGAATCCGGCTTATTTTGGAAGCTATTACCGCAGAAAACCTTAGTACATTTTAAAGAAACCAGTGCTCCAGGACGAAAAACAAGCAAGCAGCGTATAACGTTTTTAACTTGCGCCAATGCTACAGGATCACATAAGCTGAATCCTTTTATTATCGGGAAAAGCAAGAACCCAAGAGTTTTCAAGAACTTCAGTTATAAAGAGTTCGCTACATATGCATCTAGCCAGAATGCCTGGATGACTTTTAATCTATTTGAACAATGGATGACAAAAAGTTTCGTACCTGAGGTAAGAGAATACAGTCAACAAAACATGAATGAATTTAGTTAAATTAACAAGAGTGGTGATTTTAGGTGTCTTCATTTCTACGATCTCAAGGACTACCACAACGAGTACTGCTGCTTTTAGACAACGCACCATGTCATCCTCACGATTGTGTGAGACAGTTGAACGGCTTAACAATTATAATCATGTGCTTACCAGCCAACTGTACGGCTATCCTACAACCTATGGACCAAAATGCCATTAATTTGACAAAACTATTTTATAAAAAGAGCTTGTTAATGCATAACGTAGCATTAGATGACTTCGAAAAGGCGTTACAAGAAATTACATTGAAACAGGCCGTATTGTTTTTGTCGAAAGCTTGGCAAGATGTAAGTTCTTTGGTGATTAAGAATTGCTGGAAAAAGATCATGCAGCCATCCGAACCATGGGACATGGAAGATGAAATTCCTTTAAGTGACCTGAGAGCGCAAATCATATCTGAAAGAAACACTACAACCGAACCATTACGAAATATGATACAAGTTTTTTTTGAAGGAGAAGCTTTCTCAAATGATGATATTGCTCAGTGGATATCTGAAGAAAATGTCTGTGAATCAGAAAGCATTCATTGTATCTCCGATGACGAATCTATGGATGTTCAAGAGACAGGCTGCATAAAACCCAAAGTTAAGTTGGAGGATGCAATTAAAAGCATTGCAATAGTCATGGAATGGGCCGAGCAAAATGAAGTTTCTTATGAAGAAATAATAGTACTCCAAAAATTGCGTGAAAAGGCGATAAATAAAAGATTTGGGCCTTCTACTCAAACAAAAATAGTAAACTATTTTTCAAAAATATATTAGAGGCATTGACGTATCGTTGTAATCGGAATTTTTTTTTTGTTTTTTTGGAACATCAATGGAAGTTTGAATTTATGTATAAACATTAAGAATCTAAATAAAATATGTATGTATGTATTTAGGTAATTTCTTATGTGGTCTTTATTTATATGAAACATTATTCGGGTATGATGTTAGACCAGTGATGAGTAACACTGGTCATGCAGTCTTGCCTGGTCTTGCACATTTAGCGGAAAAATATTTCGGATATGATGGCCTTGTTTTGGTCTTGCTAAATGTGCAGGACCGGGCAAGACTGCATGACCAGTGTTACTCATCACTGGTCTAACATCATACCCGAAATATTTTTTCGCTATGTAGTGGGTTCTCTTTCTCTCAGAACCTTATAAGTATTATTCACTTCATTTATTTATTACGAGTTAGTGGGCTTGATAATTAAAACCTGCTAGCTTCACACAACCTTGCCTTTAGCTATTGGATTCGTTGTTTTAAAAGATGTGTATGTATGAACCACTGTCAGATATGTGACCGACTTTTAAAAAATTCGATAGCTCTCGAATAGAGATTATTTTGTTATTTGAATATACAGGGTGTTCCGTTACTCATGGTACAAAGGAAAATGGCAAATAGTACATAAAAAATTATCGCAAAAAAAAGTAAAAGTGGGGGGTACCTCTTTTCGTTTTCGAGATATGGCGTTTTGAAGTTTTTTTGGTAGAGGTTTACATATTACCCTGTATTTTTGTCACCTTTTTAGATATTTTAATGAATAAGACATCAATCTACGCATATAATATATAAGACATCAATACTCCCACCTATCTAAATCTGTAAAAGTCAAGGGGTCAACCCACCAACATCCAGAGTTATGAGTCATCAAAGACAATTTTTTTTTTTTTTTTTCACTAAAATTCATACTTCAACCACCTTTTTCTCCAAAAAATACGTAATAAACCAATATTTTGTTTTACAAAATTGGAAAGCTTGGACAATTTCCTATGAATAATGTCTGACAACTATTATGCTACGACCTTTACTTTTGAAGTTATTAGCAATTTTAACGCAAAAGTTGGTCTTCCTTTGGTGCTTATTTGGTACTTTTCGACAAAACTCAGGTGAAAAAGTTCTTTACATCTTCGCTGCCTGTGACTATAATGCATTCTTTTGTTCTACATATACCGAAGAGTATGCTTCCCGTGTTTTGTTTTACGCAAAGTTTTCCTCTACCCTCCTCTTTTTCTTCCCGGAAATATTTTTTTGCTGCTCTTCTTTTTTCCTCGTATTTCAATTTCTTGCTCCTCGACGGTCTCTCTATATATATTTTCCTATTTTTATTTCTGGCCTCTTGAACTGCTCATATTCCTGGTCGTACCATTCACTGGCTCTGGCTGTGCGTTTGTAATCTACAATTTCCTTTGTGATATCTGCCCGTATCGTCTTAAATCTTATCCATTTTCAAACTTTTCGACTGTATCTGCATTATTTAAATTTGGATCTATCCTTTCTGCTAAACTCAGTTGGACCTGGAAGCTTACAAAAGTACTGAAATAAGCAATTGCCATACCACTAATAGAAGTGCTTATTTTTACACATGATGTCATAGAAGGTAAGGCCTTACTTTTTTACTTTCCCTAGTAGTTCCGTAAGTACTTACCTTAGGGTACTACAGAACTGCTCATCTGTGAGGGGTGTGGTAAGGCCTACTCCTTACTAGTAAGTTCTCTTTTCAGTACTTCTGTAAACTTACAAGTCCCACTGATGTATTACAAAAATACGAAAACAAATGAGTCCTCAGGCAAATTCTCACTTGTTTGGGTCTAATTCTGGACTACATCTTACCATCTCCCTTCTCTTGTAATGGGTTATATAAAGGCTCATCGCAAAATAAAGGGTGCCCTTACCAGATGACTACTTATTTCAATGCTCCATCGGTAAGGCCTTCCTACTAGGAAGTTTCCTGATATCTCTTCAATATCTTCTCCTATCCATCTCGTCCCTTCTCCTACCCATCTTGGCCTCGGTAGTCTAAGGGTAAGGCGCATGACTACTATCCCAGAGTTCTCGGGTTCGAATCCCGGCCAGCCCCACGGTCCTTCGCCTTTTCCATTTTCCCACCTACATAACTTTCCTTCTTTCTTCTTCCCTCTTTACATTCCTGATTCCTCCTGTCATAGCCTTCTTTAGCCCTTACCCGCTCCACCAAAAAGCGCAGGTCATCGGTTGGTTGATTAGATTCACCTCGTTTCAGGAGGCATACGCTTCAGCGCGTTGTTTCTCGATGCCCCAATGTCAAAGTCGCGATAGTAATGGTTGGGAGTAGGTAGACTAAAAATATCGCGGGTAGGTTGTGGCGATTCCTGCTTAGCTGCTGTTCGACATTGCACGACTATACAAAAAAAAAAAAAATAGATTGTCGGAGAGTATAAAGGGCCTTTCCTGTGACTTTAGTCTTTCACAAAAAAAAAAAAAAAAAAAAAAAACAAAGTCTGTTCCTGCAGGTGATCAACGTCGAATTTTTTTTTGTTGGCTGTTTCTTTTTTCTTGAGTGGACATCTGAATCTCTTTAACTAGGTAGTGGTCCGATTCACAATTCGCACCTCTACAGGATCTTACTTGGAGGATACTGGAAGCTGCCCTTCTGTCTATGAAAGTATGGTTTATTTGATTGCAGTATTTTTCACTGGGAGGAGAAGTATGTTGTGCTGACGATCATATTTTTGCTCATTCTAAAATCGATAACGCGTTTTCCGTTGTCGTTTGATGTTTCGTGGAAACTTTCTTTTCCAATGGTCGGTCTGTGCCAATTCTCTCTTCCAATTTTGGCGTTGAGGTCTCCTATCACCATCTTGATGTCATTTGAAGGGGCCGTGTCATATGCGTGTTCATCCTTAAAATAGAAAGTGTCCTTTGTTGGGGCCGACTTCTCCTCCGTCTCCGCATAAGCGTTTATGATCGAAAGGATCATTGTCCCATCTCCTATCCATCTGATCTCCTGTACCGCGAGTAATTTTATTTCTGGTCACTACGTCTAATAGTGACTTATGTATCTGCTGTAGTTCTGTACAAACTTCGTGTGTTCCATGTTCCGAATATCATTTCCAGGTGTTGTTGCCGTAGTCGCGCCGTGTTTTCGTCCGTTCCGAGGTTTTGCTTCGGGGTTCCTAACTGATGTGTTTTTACAGGGTCCGGTAGTTAACTCAACGCCCAACCCCACTACCAGGAGAACCAGATCCATGAATTAAACCCCAACGGATAGGGGTGAAGTTTGTTAAATTCTGAAAATTGAGAAATTTCCAAAATTTATTCTACTACTACTTTTATTGACTAGTACGGCTTAATATACTCCTATATACAAAATTATTTAATTCGTATAAATATAAAGCATAACAATTTCCCTAAAATAACAGGATAAACGAATTTAGTATACTTAAAGCAAACAAACATCAAAATCTGAGAATTTTTAATGTAAACACAAAAGTATAAGTCCTTAAAAAGTTTTCATAACAAGCAAATACACATTTTCGTCATAACATAAAATAACAAAGCCCAAATAAAATCTGATAGTATAAACAAACTCCTTATTAAGCAGCCTTAAGGCTTAAATGATTTTTCTAAGTAAGATAAAAATGAATAAACATGACTGCTTAACGTCGACAAATATCATGGCAAGGGAGGAATGCCTTTCAGAACTGCATGTATATTACCCTTGTTATCCCAAATCAGCAATGTAACTTTGGTATAATTAAAAAGTTGCCATTTTGTTATCCCATCTTTTTACAGTTTAAAACCCACATCAAGGCAAAAAATTACATAGAAAAAGACAAAAATACTGGACCCATCTAAAATAAATCAAACCCAGATTCGGGTCCATAAATTTTGCTCTCTGTGAGGCTGTTAAAATCAGTTTGCCTCCGGCTTTTTGTAAAGGGGTCAATCACAGCATATCAGTCTTACATAACGCCACCAACAACAACACATCAACAACCTTTACAAGTTGTGCCATGAAGGCTACGATCCTTGAAGGAATCGAACGTAAGGGTTTTAGGAAAGATTTTCTTTTCTTTTCGTAAACTGCTGCCACAAAATGTCATCAATTTTTCATCACCCCTGAAAGGGTGGAAGGACGTTCTTTTTAGGACCAGATGCCAACAAGACGGATTTAATAAAAAATTCCCTCATTTATCTCATTGAGCTGGTAAAACATTGCGCCCTATATAATATAGTATAAGCCCTACTGTTACTACGCCTATTTTCTTCATTTGGTCCCTCAAGATTTCACAAATTAAACAAGGGAAAGGCGTAAAATAGACGGCGCGCAGGGCTTGTCCATCATTCATATCAAATGGGATACATTTATAATGTCACTAGCATAGTTTAGAAAAACATCGACATGGGATCACGAGGTGTTTTATGACTTTATTAAGGTGGCATTATACCCTTCATTGCCATTTGTCCCACTGGAAACTAAGCCTTCCTTCCAATAGAAAATGATTGAATGATATTTGGGATGTTTCTCCGAAATTGCATGAAAATAAAATGTTGATATGAAGATTTTTTAAGGTTTATAAAAGATTAAGTGCTTAGGATACAAAAAGTTTCGTAACTTTAGATCAAAATGATTAGAAACCGTCTTCTGTATAATTATAATAATATATTTTTTATTATTATATATATTATATTTTATTTTTACAATATATTTTTTATTATCCAAATGCTTTTGTGATTACATAATCAGGCCTATTGAGAACATGCACGGAATCGAATTTCAACGGAGAAAAAACTCCATCCGAGTAACTCATCGGGAATTCCGCTGGAGTGACAAATACAAAATGTTTTCTCTTGTTTTAACCCGCTTTTGGTTTGCGAAATTGGCGAAGAGCCCAGTCGCATGGCGTCCGCACGCTATGCAACATGGATAACATTTACGAAGCGGCTGCAGTTGCAATGTGAACTCTCACGTTTTATAACTAGGTACATACTTATCATAAAAAGAAAATAAAAAAGTACGAAGTGAGCCAAGTAGTGTAGTAGACGCTTCGTGTTCGAACTTCGGCAAACCTCGAGTCCCTTGACTAGGGCGCAAAAACCGCCAAAGAAGCGAAGTTGCCCGAGGCGAAGTAAAGTTACACCAGTCGCCAAGTTCTGATTTTAAAATTGGGAGTTTTGTTAACGTAGGTAGAATTACTTGTTAACGCATTTAAAAATGCCAGTATTTTGTTATTCTGTAGACTCTGGTTGATGCCAGATTGTATAGCACAGGTTTAAACACATATCTACTGACACACAGTGGTCTGAAGTCCCCAAAACCTGGCCAATAGTACGAAAGTTTATATTTAGGGACTTTTTTCACGTGGGTTAGGTATAGTGGCCCCCTGGAGTATTTCAAGGCCCTTGGCAAGAGGTACAAGTTCGAAATCTCTTTTGTATTCTATTTGGAAATTGAGCGTCGAACACGCTACACGCAGCGCATTTTCTCGGAGCAAAAGTACGTGTTACGTTTTTGCGTGTAGGTTGCACTACGTTTACCCGTTTTGTTTTGTGTAAAAAGGATTCTTCTCTAGAGAGTAAGTACAATTACACTGTGTTATTGAAATGAACATAAATAAATAATTGTATTGTTTATTAATAATCAAATATGTAGTAAATGGTGGTGATTTGAATAACGATTCGGCTTATACATTTATGGTTAAGCACAAACTTCCACCGACTTCCACTACGAAATACGCATGTAATTGTTTATTAATCATCTCTGTAAAACTTATAAAAAAATCAGCTGCTCTTGCTTGCTCCATATCATTCTAGCGACGATGTACTACATATGTATTTGCTCAATATATAGTTTTGAGCGTTCTATTCAGGCCCGTTATATTAACTTTTTTTTTTCATCTTTTGAACAAAATATTAAAAAATTATAAATCTTTGCAACAAATAAAGCCTAATGTATTTGGACTTGAAAAACACTTTACGTCTAAAATTAATTTAATAATTGATAATTTAAAGACATAAACTGTTATAAAAAAAGTTTGTTTTTATTAACAATTTTAGCTCATTTTTCGTGAGGAATTATTACTAAGCAACCTCAAAACCCCATTATTACAGATTTTCATTAAATTCAAATTAACGAAATTCCGCTATATTGGATCTACCATTTTGTTTATTACAAATCTAAGGATGGATTAATAATTAGCGACTCCGAACATCCACTATTACATATTTTCATTCAATCCAATTAAATACGGTCGCCATATTGGATCCGCCATTTTGTTTTTTGAAAATCTTATAACGTATTTTTACTCAGCAGCCCCGAAAACCCCCATATATGTACCTATTTTCATCAAATTTGCTTAATTTTTCATAAAGTTGGTCGCCATATTGCATCCGGCATTTTCTTTTTTAAAATCTTATTGCGGCAAGTCTGCTGGCTGGTGGGCGCCTCTTTTCGGATCACCCATGCCATGATCGCGTTGGAGCGACTCTTGTGTTGACTCTCCGAAAGAGCACGTTCGAGTGATGTTAAAAGCCACACATACACATGTCGCGAAACATCAAAAATTCTGATTTTCAACAAACTTTTCTTGCAGCACCAATTTGCAACTACAGAATCTACATGATTCCTAACCAAAGCCTTCTATATTTACAAGCCATGCACAAAGAAATCTCACACTCACAATGAAAGCATAATAGGACTTCAATTTAGCTGTCAAACTGTGTGGAGTGCGGTTATGTTGGTTTATTGGGAATCAATTAATCTTCTTTAACCAATTAAAAACAAAAATTTTGGACATTAATTGTAACATTTATTTACTACATATTACAAAGTTGCGTTAATAATGTAAATAATAAGTGAAATTGCACCCCTGACTTTCTTCCTTAATGGATATTATTTCAAATATCATGCCGTGTTTATCACACCAAGCAAAAGCCGTACCTGGTGGTAGGAAACTACCGCTAAAAATAAATTTATATAAATATTTGGCAATATTTAGCAAACTATTCGTTTCAACTTATCTTCATTTGCTTATATTCCTATAAAACTGGAACTGGCTGCAACAAAAACTGGCTGATCCGTCATGTGACACCATGGCCCCAAAGAACAATTTCAAGTATCAAAGCCCAACTACAAAAATCGCGCGAAACTGATATTATGCACCAGTTATTTTTATAAAAAAAATTATTTTTAACAAAAATCACGGCGCTTTCATTTAATAAAAGACTTTCCGCGGCGCGAATCACTTGTTTTCCTCGGGATTTTGACATGTTGTTCCTCCATAACCAACATAAAACCCGCAAATCCCATTTTTAACATGTATAGTTAAATTATTAACTTATGACACATATTATGTTTTACTTTTTGCACTGCTTCACGTTTTTGATTTTGATGAAATTACTTTTATTTTAAACAAAACCACACTTGCAACAGCACTTTCCGTGGCACGAAAACTTCTTTCCTTTTGATTTTAATGAGATTTTGACGTTTCACGAATTTTGTTTGGGACTTCATACAACTATATACACACACCTACAGCGGCAGTCTTATCAAAGTGTCAGAAATATACTTTAAAATCTCAATAGTGCAGCAAAAAAGGCCATAAAAAAGAAGAGAGGTATAGTTTGGTAATAGCAAGATTATGATTTCATTCTGTTTGGGGTATCCCCAGGAGTGTACATATTCATAACAGCAATTCAACAATTAAAAATATCGGGTAATGCGCGAACGCAATAGATTAGTCTTTCAGAATTGTGTTTAGGATGCGCAATTTCTATAAACGCAGCTCCTGTTTGTAGTGATACTAGTTAAACCCAGATTAGTTTTCTATCTTTTTAGGAACAAATTCAAGTGAGTTTTATATTTAGTGCTCAACTGTATCTTAATTCTATATAATTCCTGTTATTTCTTAAGATTTTTTGAATGGCCCGTGGAAAAGTCCTCGAAAACGACGACCGCGTCAGAATCCGTGCATTTAGGGAAATTGGACTTGGTATAAGAGAAATTGCAAGGCGAATTGGACGTTCAGATTGTTTAGTGCGAAATTTTATTAAAAAAGGCGAGAGTTATGGATTACGGGAGCATCCGAGAGGGAATACCAAAGTTTCCAAACGAAATATTGGGAGGATAAGAGAACTAGCTACGAAAAAAAAGGTAAGTGCAGCTCAAATTGTAGCCGAATTAGAGCTCCCAATTAAAAGAAGAAGAGTTCAACAAATTTTGAAGGATACTCCTTATATTAAATATAAAAAACCGGTCAAATCTCCTCATCTACAACAGCACCATAAAACTGCGCGCCTAGATTTTGTTAAAAGCCATATGAGCTGGGATGAAAAGTGGCAAAACGCTATTTTTTCAGATGAAAAAAAATTTAATTTAGATGGCCCAGATGGACTGGCACGATTTAAGGAAGCCCAATTCGCCTCGTCTAAGTAGAAATTTTGGTGGTGGAAGTTTAATGTTGTGGGGTGCCTTTTCTTATCACGGAAAGTTATCTTTACGCTTTGTTCCCACCCGAATGAACTCTACCATTTACACAGAGCTGTTGGAGGAATCTATTATTCCATATTTGGAAGACAACATGGAGAAAAATTTCATTTTTCATCAGGATAACGCCGCTGTGCATTCTTCTGTTGTAACAAGCAGATGGTTACATGAAAGGGATATTCCTGTAATGCAATGGCCATCGCGTAGTCCTGATTTAAATCCAATGGAGAACGTTTGGGGAATCATGGCACGAAGAGTCTACGCGAATGGGCGACAATTTTCTTCGGTATCTCAACTTAAAGCCGAAGTTTTGAAATGCTGGAATGAAGTCGATGAAAATTTGTTTAAAAATTTAATAAATTCCATGCCTAATAGGATTTTTCAAGTTATAAGTAACAAAGGAGGTAAAATAAAATATTAAGAATACATATAAAAATTTACTTCCAAATAAACTTTTAAAATATCTAGAGCCTATAATATAAAGTGAGTTTATAGAAATTGCGCAGACGAAAGGAACTTTTAATTATATTTTTTTATATATACAGAATTTACTTACTTTAATGCATGTTATATATTATTTAATTAATATGTATGTGCTAATGGCGAATTTATGCAATATAATTGGTACTTGAAAAAAAGTAGTTTTCCTTAACAAGAATAAAACTAGCTGGGCTTATAGAAATTGCGCACACTGTAGTTATAACTGTAAGAGAATCATGAAAAGCGAACACGTGTCACCAGATTGCTTTTTTTCTAGGAAATGTACATTTAACTTTAAAATCAGAAGTGCGCTTATAGAAATTGCGCTCACTGTATTCATAAGTTTTGAACCTCGGAAATCTTATGCTACTTTTGTTATTAACAATTAAATTTTTTAGTGCGTTTTTCGAGCTTAAAATGTGAATAATTCCGGTTCTATAAATCGGATCGGGGCAAACTAAAAACCAGTCTTTGCAATTAAATTTAAAGTTTCAAGTCTCGAAGCTGAAGCACGTAAATAACCTACAGAATTGAAAAACAGATTTTTTTTATTTTAGATCCCAAGACGGTCAACTAGACCAATTTGCATCAAACTTCCAGAAAATATAATTTATAAAAAAACCTAAAAAATTGGTGTCAAAATACTAGGGCACAAATGCATTTGTTATCTAAAATTTGAAATGCCGCCATTTTATGCAATTGAGTCCAAAATGAAATTCTAACGATGCCAGCTTTCGACTACAATTAAAAAAAATTAAATTAAATTAAAACTCCCAAAGTGTTATACCAGATTTGATAAAATATTTTAAATTTATTTTTCAAAAGGCCGAATAAATGGAATTGTTGTTAATTGAGTTATAAATAAATGTAAAAAAAGCAACCAAAATTACATTAAAAAATTCATTTTTAGGTGTATTCGAAAGCTGGTTTCAATATTAGGTTTAAATTTATGTCAAAAGTAAAATAGTGAAAAAATTAAACGATTGGTTGTAGATTACCAGCAAATACATTTTAATTATCCAAATCATGGAGCCAGTTCTACAACAAAAACCCCAATTATAACAGCACGATGTTCAACCACAACAAGCAATTTCAGTCTCAGTAAACGACATAATAAAGTATGCTCAAAGGTTCCGCGATTTCCGAGGACATAATGAATATGCTCTGATGTCGCTTCTACAAGAAGCCAGACTTAATCAGAATAATCTTAAATATGCTTAAAGGGTACTAAGTGGCAAGGCTTATGTGTGTCAGAGCGTCAACATCAATAAGATACAAGGGTAGGCCTTAAACGTTATCTGCTTCTTAGGAACCGAAAACACCCCTGGAGAAGATGAAAGAATCGCAAATCACAATTTTGGTGTTCAAGAAACTTACCATCAGTTGTATCACCAAATATTTTCAATAAAAAATTAACTAGATATTGGTCACATACGGTTTCTTGTGAAGATACTATTTATTCATTCACTATTAACCTGAATCTAACGAATACCACACCTTTTTGTAAAAACCCAAAATATTGATTTGAGTGATTTTTTAAGGCGAGAAACACAATTGGAGCTTTTCTGCCAGCTTTTCGGCTGGCTTGTAATGTTCGCGCTACCTAAAAAGTCGGCAAAGGCACAATTAGGGCTTGACAATTAACAGCTTGGTTTCCTTCGGAATTGTCAAACAAAGTATTAAAGTTTATACATACCATTAGCAATTTCTTTAGGCGTAGAAATGAACGGAATTCAGCAGTTCGGGTTATTTTTGATAATATTTGAAATATATAGAGCATACATTAATCTAATTTCGTTATGTGAAGTTAAGAAAAGACGATTGTGGACTAGAGAGATTTTTAATAAAACCGAGAGACAAATTCATGGATTCTTTAGGAAAACATTTTGTATTATTAAGGAAAGAGATCCTCAGCAATTCCATAAAGCTGTCCGCATGAGCGCCTCTAACTTTGATGTCTTATTAGAGTTGATAAAAGGGCGAATGATCAAGTTTTCTAAAAGAGAAGCAATAAGTCCGGAATGCAGATTGGCATTAACTTTGATGTAATGGATATTCTTAATAATTGTAATGTCATTCTTAAGTTCCTATTATTGCAGATACCTTGCCCATGGTGCCCCGATGCAGGTTCTTTCGTGGGCATTTAAAATGGGCGTAAGTACGGTTCGTCAAATTATATGGGAAACCTGCGACATTTTATGGGAAGAACTTTCACATATTTACGTTTCAACACCTAATGAGAATGACTGGATGCAAATTGCAAAAGATTTTTATAAAATTTCCGGTATGCCGAACTGTGTAGGTGCCATTGACGGCAAGCACGTCGCTATTAAATGTCCTCCAAATGCAGGTTCTGAGTTTTTTAACTATAAAGGGCATCATAGTATTGTGCTTTTAGCAGTGTGCGATGCAAACCTCTTATTCACACTTGTTGATATTGGCGCATACGGAAGTCATAGTGACGGTGGGATATTTTCTAACAGTTCATTCGGAAAGCATATTTTAAATGCTACCTTAACACTTCCGACTTTCGCTAAATTGCCCATGACGGAGGAGCCTTTCCCACACTACTTTGTTGCAGACAGTGCTTTTCCTTTAAGAAGTAACTTAATGCGCCCGTATCCTGGTCGAAATTTGACAAATGCGGAAGAAACCTTCAATAAAATGTTGTCGAAAGCAAGAAGGCATATTGAAAATGCGTTTGGTGTTTTATCAACAAGGTGGCGAATATTATTAAATACAATAAATGCACATCCCAAAAATGTTGATAAAATAGTAAAGGCAGCAGTGTTATTACATAACTTTTGCAAGTTAAATGACATTAATTACTGCCTCCCTGGATATGCAGACCACCTCGAAAATAATCTAATAGTGGAAGGACAATGGCGATTGGAAAATCAAAGCCTTACTTCATACAGACAGCCTGCCTGTCGTATTGCATCAAGGAATGCCTTTCGATTAAGAAATATGTTAAAAGACTATCTTAATCATATTAAAACTAGATAGACTTGTTTTTTAATATTTATTAAATCTGAAATATATATATCTGTAAAAAAATACTTTTGTCTTTTATACATTAGGCACGCGTTATCACATTTATTTGTGGTAAGGGCTGAACACTGCACTTCATTTTAAATATATTTCACAGAAATAACTGAAATAAGTCCCTTTTGCATAACACATTCTTATAACTAAAGGTACTGAGAACTATGATTCTACTATTAAAAAATAAAATAAAAAGTTTGTAGCGGTCGCTACGCATTAATTTTGTTGTTATCTTATTGCGAGTTTAATATGCTAATTTAAATACGTGTACTTACAATTTTGGAGTACAGTGTGCGTTACGTCATTTTCACTACTACTTTGGAAATACACTCTAGGGAAAATCGTAATAAAAGAATAAATTAAATAAAAACATAATTTATTTATCCTAACTGCAAATTTTTATGAAGTTGAGAGGAATTTCGTTATACTCTAAAAGCGCATTCAGGAGTCGCTCCTCCCACTTCATCTGGTGACCCCGAATTATGTAGCGGTCGCTACGCATTAATTTTGTTGTTATCTTATTGCGAGTTTAATTTGCTAATTTAAATACGTGTACTTACAATTTTGGAGTACAGTGTGCGTTACGTCATTTTCACTACTACTTTGGAAATACACTCTAGGGAAAATCGTAATAAAAGAATAAATTAAATAAAAACATAATTTATTTATCCTAACTGCAAATTTTTATGAAGTTGAGAGGAATTTCGTTATACTCTAAAAGCGCATCCAGGAGTCGCTCCTCCCACTTCAAAGTTCACGTTTCACGCATTAAAATAAAAATTTCACTTTCAGGTATTACACGATTTTTCTTCTTGATCTTCCCTTATTTTTCTGATAGTGGTGGTAAAAATTTCCTCTTGCAGATTCAACCAATTGACTGGAGTCAAATTGGCCCTCTCTACTTGAAGAGCAATTGAATCAAAAAATGCACTTACGTGCGTTTTTGGTTTAATAGCCTCCTTAAAGGTATCCACCACCTCTTTGAATGTGTCATGAGCTTGCTCCATTGCAACTTCCCTAGTATTTTTGTTTTGAACTTTCCTCTTCTTGTTCGATGAAGAGGACGGAAGGGATTTCGAGTCGTCATACTCGGAATTAATTTCGGAGAAGTTAAAAGCTTGCTCCATTGCAACTTCTTCAGTATTTTTTTCCTGACCTGATGAAGTTGACGGAAAGGTCATCGAGTCGTCATACTCGAAATTAATTTCCAATAAGTTATCTAGGTCTGCAGATCTTGGACAACTTTTGTCTTCTATTACTGTGTGTGTCCTAAAATTACGGATTAATCAATAAAAATACTTATTTTTCTAATATTACAACTTTACTTTCTTGGTTCCAAGCTGTCGTCCAAAAATTTTAGATTATGGAAGTACTTCCAAGTGAAAACATCATCTGGTGCTCCACTTCCCGATTTATTTTTTTTACATTGTTTTTGGGATCTGTAATAGTCCCGTAAACTTTTAAATCTTTTCTTCGCCTTTTCACCTAAATGTAAAATTATGTATAAATACAAAATATTAAATCTCAAATGCATCTCTTACCACTAATTCCTATATCCATTCCTATTTCTCTCCATGCTTTTTCCTTCAGATAAACATTTTTAAAGCCCTTATCTTTTATATTCCACAAAAAGGGCTTTTCTTTCACTAACTCAATTAGCTTTTCCTCCATTTTAAATCGCAACAGAAAAAATAAACGTTAACAGACAAAACTCGACCAGAAGCATAAATCAAGAAGAAGATAATAACAGCAGCCAGCATAAAATTTAAAATTTCGTAAAGCTCGCGCTGGCATTTCGGCTGACCGAAAATCTGAAGCTATTATTGTGAGCAGATGCCTGGTTTTCCATATGCGAAAAGCTCAAGCTGGCAGAAAAGCTCCAATTGTGTTTCTCGCCTAAAATCATTTTTCCATCTTCTTCCAGGAAAATACGTGCTAGGATTTTGTCATATTCTTCAGGACTCGCGAGACGTAAAGTTGCCTCAAAGTACCCGATGCCAACAAATCCACTGGACCCGACAAATCCACTGGCTACCCAGTACGGAATGGAAGCCTTCCAGGATCGATTCTGTACACTTTCCTTCGAATGCCTAATGTCTACTTTCTAGATCGAATCATCCCTCCTTTTAACATTACGATGTCCTAGGGCCGAAGGCGTAACGGCCACCTTTTGCAATACAATTCATTCCAATATGAAGGTATAATAGCTACCTTTTGCATTACCATACCTTCCAATAAAAAGGCATAAGAGATGCCTTTTGCTTTACCGTACCCTCCGAAAACTGGTTTCATAAAGAAGGAGGTAGGAGAGAGACGACCAAAGGCAGATAATTATTACATCATCATATTTTACGAGAGGCTTCATAATTTTTCCTCAATAATGAACAAAGAGAAAAGGGTGTTTGTTCCTTATGCATGACACTTTACAATACCATTCCTTCCAATAGCTATCGACTCACATTGCTTCCGATATCTACGAAGGTATACTGCGTTCCGATTTCATATACGAGTTAACCTTCTAGCTCAGAAGGGGCACTTCTCAGCAGGGCTGAGAAACAATTTACCACTGCCGTCGTGGCTCAGCTGAGACATGCAAACATAAAATATTAAAAAAACATAAAAGATCAAAAACATCAAACAGAGAAGCATGCAAAACTAAAAAGGGAGTGAGATACGCAGAGAGTCACGCCACATTGAGAAGGGTCCTTTTAAGTACAACTTCATTAGTTAGCAAGCTAAACACACTCCTACTGTTGTTAGTATTTATAAGCATGCGATTAACGGGTTCGAACATGCCATAATTGGTGTTAGAGGAATTAATGTGCAAGAGAGGTTCACCTCTCAGGTTGTAGTTATTCACTCTAAATGACGCGTGGCTTCTTAAGAAACCAGAGTCCATCTTGTCATTCGTCAGCGACCTCACGGCGCTTATGGAGGGAGCTTAAGTTGAGCAATTTAAGTCTGTTCTCATAAGGCGGAAGAGCGGGTGGGTCATCCCACGGGAGGTGGCTGAGTGCAGACCGGACGAACTTCCTTTGAACCGATTCGATTCTACTAACATGGGAGGAGTAGTAAGGAGACCATACCTGGGAAGCGTAGTCAAGCAAAGGCATAACCAAAGATACGTACAGGTGTTTAGTGACGAGGGGGTTGTTGAACTCTTTGGACCATCTTTTTATAAATCCCAGGACTGAATTGCCCTTGGAGGAGATATAATTGATGTGGGTGGAGAAATCCAACTTACTTTCTAACCTAACCCCAAGATCGATTACAGGTTCAGTACGGGAGACCTTGTTGTCAAAGGTCATAAGTTATAACACCACGTTTCCTACAAAAAGTCATGATCTCGCATTTACTAATATTTAGCACAAGGTTGTTGTTGGAACACCAAAGGTGTTTAGATATGCTTGCAGAAGTTTGCAATCCTCTATTCTCCTTATGTGGCGATACAGTTTGATGTCATCAGCGTAAATAAGGATTTTACAGTGCCTTAGCAGGGTAACAATATCGTCAATTGATAAAATAAAAAGAAGAGGGCCAAGATGACTGCCTTGCGGGACTCCAGAGGACGCTTCGATGTTCTTAGATTTGACTCCGCGGAATAGAACCTGGTAGGTTCTATCGGCTAAGTACGACTGGAACCATACCACAAGGGCATGCGGAAAGCCTAATTTCTTTAGTTTAAGAACTATAATAGAGTGGGAGAGCTTGTCGAAAGCTTTACTAAAGTCTGTATAGACACAGTCAGTTTGGCAGCCAGTGACAAAGCCTGTAATTGTGTGTGAAGAGAACTCCAGTAAATTAGTAGTAGTGGAACGGGCTGCAAGAAAACCATGTTGGTTTGTTGAGATAAGCCTCTTGCAGATAGGGGCGATAGCAGAATAAATAATAGATTCGAAGAGTAAATTCGTAAATTCCCTACTGGGTACATTTCTGCGCACTTTCTTTGCCTTATCATACTTCTCCTGAGTTTGTCCGGACCTTTGGAAATATGCACATGTTCCGCCTATACCTAAAAAAGGTGACTCCTGCGATCCCTCTATCGCACAATAGCAATTACTTTACTTCTATTATCCCCAAAGCCATGCAGACGATAATCTGCAAAAGTGTATGGGACACCTAGAATCCAACCAAATTATAAGCGACAAACAGTACTGTTTACGACGAAAAAGGTCAATTGATAATGTTTTAGTTTGGCTTACAGAGCACCTCAACCGACGTTTGCATGGATTTGGTGAGTCTAGTCTGGTTTCTCTAAATATCTGCAAGACTTTTGATAGATTGAAGATAAATAGGGTACGGTAAATAGATTACGGTACGCACTCAGCCTTGTTAGCTAGATTCAAAGCTATTGGAATTGACTCACTTCTTGAGAAGTCGATGTCGTCAAATCTAAACCCCACCCGATCTCTGCGGGGCCCCAGAAGTAAATTTTATCACCTGCCCTATTGCTTATCTTTATAATTGGCGTATTTTCAATCCCCTTTAACATCTTAGGCGTAAAATTAGCCAAAGATTTGCGGTGGAATGACTACATATTTCCTTGCTTGGGATTTCTTAAGAAGTGCAAGCTCCTCCTTCAGCCATCCGTCCGTGCCATTATTTATAAAATTTTTACTGTTCCCCCGCTCCCTTTAAATGAGAATTGATAAAATTTTGCCGGACCCGTTCTGACCTCACGTAATTAAAGGAAGTGCAAGGAATATACATATGATAAGCGTTAGTGCTGCACCCGATACGAGACTTATCTGGCGAGATATCTCGAGGTCTCGAAATCAAATCGTTATTTTGAAATTCTAGAGCTACTGTAAGTACAATGAATAAACTCCTGAGTTGTTTACAATTAATTTAAAAAATTCTGATTGCTAAAATAATATGTTTAAATGTACTAAGGGTATGATTGATAAAGATGGGGAGCATTAGAAACAATAGATTACGAGTTAATGTAGTATCAAATCAATCAAAAAATTCATTTATTCTCAGATGATATCCATGACAATGTATCAATATGCATACATTTGTTTGTTTTTATAAAAATATTTTAGTCCTATAACAATAATATAATTTATAGAAACAAATGACATATTGACTGACTCACAGATTTTTTCTTGGAGAGGTGACCGCATCCACGAGTCCTTTAGAACTCCACAGGTACTGAAGTTGCCATGATACCAAATATATTTCTGGCCATCTTTGATAATTCGTTTAAATTTTTTCGTGATCTTGCCACCATTGCAAAATATCGGTCTGGCCGACAACCCTATTTATCTTCAAATAATATTTTTCAAATACAGAAGACTGAGCAATTTGTATTCCATTCATCCAATGGCGCTACAGCCCAAATCGAAGCTTGGCCTCCTCTAGGGCAGTTCTTCAAATTTTACGGTCCCTTGCAGCGTGTCTCCAGTTCCGGATGCTGAGCATTGCCTCTGCGTCAGCCGTCATAGAGTTTTTCCAGCTTCTCCTGGGTCTACCTACTGGCCTACTTCCCAAAATTTCTGAGGCTATATGCGTTTTGGGATACGATTGTCCTCCATCCTGTCCAGTCTCTTAATTTTTATTAAGTTGAGAATTGTGGGTCGTCAAAAACTTCATACAACTCGTTGTTGTACATATCTTCTTCGCCATATTCCATCCTCTCTAGTTGGGCCTATAATGCATCTGAGAATTTTTCTCTCAAACCTGTTGACTCGTTCCTCTATGTCCTGGGTCATAGTCCAAGTCTCGCTACCATAACACAGTACTGGTCGTATTACTGTTTTGTCGAGTGAGAGTTTCGTTTTCCTGTGCACAGATCTGTGCACGAGCCGATTATTTAAAAAAAAACGTGTAAAATTGCGAGAACATTGGGGTAAATAAAGTAAAATTTGTTTTTCCACTAAAGACCCCCATTTAGTTACAGGTCTCCGGCAGGCAGGAGCCTGTCAAACCAGGTCGGCCGGCACGACTAAGCTTGACTCAGCCTAACTGAGGGATGGTACTTCAGGTATCCGCCTGACAGGCCGTGGCATGCAGGTGAAGTCAAGATTCCCTACAGACGCACAGGCGAAAACGACTGCTTAGCATAGATAGTCCATTCAAAACGCGGGGGGGGGGGTGTTCCAAAATAACACCGTTAAGGAAATCGAACCCTAAAAGTTTTTGGGGTCGCTGATCACGAAAATCGAGGTCCCGCGGTCCTAAAATTAGGGCGTCACCTCTAAAAATGCAAAAAAACACCCCTTTTTAGGGGGTTTTCGCGATTTTTTCAGTACTAATGAAAACTAATGCGATGAAATGCACTTTTTTTTAATATTTATTTGCGAAGGTGGTTGATATATAGTGAATTAAGGCGAACTTAATGGTAAGGGGTTCTCCTAAGGGGTTGAAAGTACCCCTAAATTGGGGAAAATGGCAAAAATTGTAAAAGAATTTTTTTTCCAAGTTTATGCTTCAAATTCGATTGTGGGCTTACTGTCAGGCAAAAATAAATTATTTTCAACCCTTAAGGGGTTAAAACTACCCCTACAATATGGTTAATTGAAAACTAGGGGGGGGGGTGTTCTAAAATTACACTGTTAAGAAAATCGAACCCTAAAGGATTTTGGGGTCGCTGATCACGAAAATCGAGGTCCCGCGCTCCTAAAACATGGGCGTCACCCCTAAAATGCAAAAACACCCCCTTTTAGGGGGTTTTCGCGATTATTTCAATAATAATGAAAACTAATGCGATGAAATGCACTTTTTTTAATATTTATTTGCGAAGGTGGTTGATTTATACTAAATTAAGGCGAACTTAATGGTAAGGGGTGCCCCTAAAGGGACGCCCTAATTTTAGGACCGCGGGACCTCGATTTTCGTGATCAGCGACCCCAAAAACGTTTAGGGTTCGATTTTCTTAACGGTGTTATTTTGGAACACCATAACGCGCGTTTTGAATGGACTAAGAAGAATTCAAGTGCAAAAATGTTCATGGCCTCAACGAAAGCTTCAAGGCGACCCCACACTCACGTGTCGTGAGCACCCGCGAACAAGCGCGAACGCGAGTGTGGATTTTTTTCATGCCTAGTTTGCGCCTTGCTTTCCGTTCCGAGTGGATACGGCGTAAATTCTTGCCGCCAAATCACTACTCGCGAGTGAATAGAAGTTCAGATCTTCAGGCGCGAATCGATGATAAATACGATTTTTGTCAGCTTTCTTGAACTTCAGGCCCCATACAGTTGGCGGTGAGTATATGGTGATACTAGGCCTCAAGGCGAAAAGGGCCTGCCGTCGACCTGTGTGTTAATTGGAGCCTTAAGATATGGGTAAATCCTACACAAAAAATTTTACTAGATTTGTTAGCCTCCACCGGCTAGCCATACGTGCGACTCGTCGATTGCTGCAGAGTACGAGCTAACGGTTACGTCAAGGATTTTATACGCGAGGGCCTGCACATCTGTATTCTAATAAAAGGCTCTCCTTGCTGTGATTGCGACCATAAATACGTATTTTTAGTGTAAATACTAGAGATTTTGGCTACGTTCCGTAATATACTGGGAGCCCTCCGCCAGTACTACCTACTAGTGGTGGCCGCTGCCTTTTCCCCGAACAGTGCCCCGTCAGTACTTTGAACACGTGACATATGTTCAATTTTTGAAAATCTGTAGACGTTTTACGCTGTATAAATGATGGCAAATAATAATGTAAAAATTCAATTAGGTTCAATCGGCAGTGACTCTTAAGAAATTAAAAGCACAAGAGAACTTAAAAAATTACAACACGCATCTACTTTCAAAATGTAAACAATAATGGCGGAGCCAGCGTACTGTTCGCTCGTCCAATATACAACATATACTGCTTAGTCCAGTATAACCTGTTTAAGCGGAACTCCCAGTACATTACGGAACACACCCTTTTAAAGATGTTTTCGCACTAAGTGAAACCGAAATATTACCTAACGATGATTTAGATCGTTTCCAGGTTTCTGGGTACACATTAGTGCACAACCTCTCCCCTAATAGGGGAATCGCCATTTATATTAGGAAAGACGTAGCCTTCCAGAAGGTGTACAATAGTACAACTCCTGATTTCAACCATCTCGTCTTAAAATTTTACTTCCAAAGCACGTCATTTTCTTCTGTTTTCTATACAGGAGTCAGGAATATCAGTAATGAAGCTTCCTCTTTAGCATTTGACATCTCTGAACGTATCTCCAGTTTTTTATCCTCCCATCCGGACTGTGAGATCATTGTTGCGGGTGATTTCAACGTTCACAACGTAAATTGGCTGAATTACTCAAATGGCACCAGTGTTTCTGGCAGGGATGCCGAGCTCTTTGCTGAGACAAATAACCTATACCACATTGTCAACGGTCCTACGCGTATTCCTGACACTGCAGGTCAAGGCCGCCACCTCCTTGATCTTTTTCTTACCTCGCACCCAACAAAATACTCCGTCGAAATTGACTCTCCTCTGGGCAACTCAGATCACTGTCTAATCAGCACCCACTTCCCATATCGATCCCTAGGAGAACCGTTTGGCATTATTGGAAGGCCAACTGGTGGGGGCTGATTCGCTTTTTTCAATCTACTGGCTGGGATCTATGTTTCCAGAACCGCGATGTCAACTGTGCCGCCCTCTGTATTACTAACATTATATTGGCTGGTATGCACCTATTCATTCCTTATTCCTCCATATCCATTAAGCCTAGGCAGCATGGATGGTTTAATCGGGAGAGCATGAATACAATTAAAACTAAAGAAGCCGCCTACAGAGAGTACAGACATTCTCCGAGCGAACTATCTAGACGTGAGTACACCCAGTAGGACCGGTAAGCTTACAGAAGTACTGAAATCAGCACTTACTGGTAAGGGGTAGGCCTTACCACTCCCTTTTACAGAAGTGCTTACTTTTACACACGATGTCATAGGGGGTAAGGCCTTACTTTAGTACTTACCTTAGAGTACTTATAGAACTGCTCATCTGTAAGGGGTATAGTAAGGCAGCAAATGGAACATTGCAAAAAGACATGTTCATGGGCGCCTGTGGATATGTGATCCGGTGTCGAAATGCTTTTATTTTTTCCATCTTTTACAAATGGCTTTTTTTCCAAGCCCGCTTTACCTAAGCAGTCCCCCAACTAAATTCTCGACTTCTCCAAAGCTGCTTGTCCTCCGTATCGAATGAGATCCGGGCTATTGAGTATGCTAATGCCGCATTTTATGTCGACGAATATAATTGCCCGTTTTCTTTTTTTCTGTAACATTTATGAAAACTCCAGGAAAGCTCCCTTGAGTCATCGGGCAGATTCTCACTTGTTTGGGTATAATTGTGGACTACACCTTACCATCTGCCTTCTCTTGTAATGGGGTTTGTAAGGGCTCATCTAGCACCAAGAAAATAAGGGGTACCCCTTACCAGATGGGTACTTATTTCAGTGCTCCATCGGTAAGGCCTTCCTAGAATTCCTACTGGGCATTAGGTTGAGAAATTCCTGTAAATCCACCATCAGGAAAGTCAAGGAATTATACGATGACAGGCTGAGAAATAAACTCATTAACTCCACTGCTGGCAGTAAAAATTTTTGGTCCTTGGTAACCTTCATCAGGAAGAATTTTACCTCATACACAACGCCTCCATTCATCTACAATAGGCAGGTGATTACAGAAAGCAAACCCAAGGCCGACTTACTTGCATCTCTGTTCGCCGAAAACTCTTCCTTACCCGATGCTGACATGCAACCACCTGCCATCGAGTGCTCCACCCACTCAATGGACGGAGTTTTCTTCAGAACACGTGAAGTGTATAGGTGTCTCAAAGAGCTTGACTCCAATAAATCCACTGGCCCCGACAATATTCCCCCTATGATTCTTAAAAAATGGGCCTCACCTTTGGCTAAACCTCTGCGCAAACTTTTCGTCCTATCCTAATTCTCCGGAGTCTATCCCGACTCCTGGAAACTGGCCCATGTTCAGCCCATACCAAAAAAGGTGACGCTAGTGACCTCTCTAACTACCGCCCAATAGCAATTACTTCTATTCTCTATAAAATGATGGAGACAATAATAAACAAGAGGCTTTTGAGATATCTTGAACACCACAAAATATTAAATGACAAACAGTACGGCTTTAGACCAAAAACTGGCGAGCTCCTTGTTTGCCTAACTGAACACCTCAACCAAAGTATACACCGATTTGGTGAATCTGGTCTGGTTGCTTTAGATATCTCCAAGGCTTTTGACAGAGTGCGGCACCCCGCTCTGTTAACTAAACTCCAAGCTATTGGTATTGACTTCGTTCTAAGGAACTGGATTAAGAGCTTCCTTTCTGGTCGTTCAATCAAGGTAGTATTGGAAGGCGTCGAATCCGACCCCCACACCATCTCCGCAGGTGTTCCCCACGGCTCAATTCTATCACCAGCTCTCTTCCTAATTTTTATAAATGACCTGCTCTCAATCCCTTCCAACCCACTCCACTGCTTTGCCGACTGCAGTACATTACGGTATTCCTATGGCTTCGATACTGTAGGACAAGCACGAGTTATGTTTTCGCGTTTATTTCTCCTTGTAATTATCTTTGGATAAAAAATAAAAACACAAAAACTTGAATTGAATATACTCTTTAGAGTATTTCTTTATTTTAATTTAATTTAATAATATGACCACTCTTCGGAGGGTCTTTACAATTTTGGTTGAATCTTAAGACTAACTAAACAATTTCCATATTCGGGTAAATTGGATTTTCTTTAATGCTAACTTAAGCATTTCCTGTTTTTCAGAAATATGGAAAATCGTAATTTTGACGGGAAACGCTTTTTTTATAAGCGTTTCCTGTTTTGTCTGAATTTATTGAAATTTGACTCTTCCATATTTCTGGGAAAATATTATTTAATATTTTTTGATTATCAGGCCGTTTCCACGGTCTGGTTTTTCATGTTTTCCATATTTTTTAGGAATTCCGTGATTTCCGGCCTGATAGTTATATTTTGGTGAATATCATTTGATATCCGCTCTATGGATGTAACTCCTCCATCCCTTGTTTGATAATTCTCCTGGATTATCTTTACTCTTAATTTTTTATAAAATACAACAGCTAGAATTATTACCAGAAATATAATATTAGTAGAGCCTAAACTATAATTTACAATTTTATGCAGTTTTAATTCTTTTATTTCTTTTATATTTTTCTCTTGATGCAGTGAAATTTCTTGAAAATCAATGGATTTGTCATTTAAAGTTATATTTTCATATTGTGGTATGGTAAATCTTTCTGTGAACTTGACTACTTTATTGCTAAATTCTCTGTTTCCTAACTTAATTGTACAATTTGTGAAATTTATGACAAAATTTCCAGTTAAAGATAATTTCCTCTCGTCACAAGTGCTTTTTAAATATTGTTGGTTGATATTATTTATTATTATAAGATCATTTCTTAATTCAATAATTTCTTCTATTTTATTATTAATTATATTACATTTCTTCCTAATAACGCAATTCTTGCTTGGCTTTAATTCCTGTAGACTTAAGTTATTTTCGAAAGTGAAAGTTTTATTATTTATTATTACTATATATTCTAAATTTTCTTCAATTTGCTTATATTCAGAATTTGCGATTGGTACAATTAACTTCTTATCTACTTTTGTCGTTCTTGTAGGGATTTTAATTGCAAATATTATAGAATTTTCCAAAAATTTTGCTACACCGACTTTCATATTACTTAGCTTACTTAAATCTATTCCGTACAGCTTTATTTCTTCGTCGTTAAGAATACTTGGATGAACTAATCCTATTTTAGCAGAGATTATGTTGTCTTGGATTTTTTCTAATTGATCTTTTAACGTATATATTCTAAGTTGGTATTCTAGGACTGTTTCTCTATCTAATATTTCTCGCTCTACTGTTTTTATATCTTCTAATGCGTTTAATATATTTTGTCTATCACTTTCTATAATGTTTTTTAATAATGTGAATGATTTATTAAAGCTATCATTGATTTTAATTTGCTGATTAGTTACGTCTATAAACTTTTTATTATTCTCATTAACTACTTCTAGGTTTTCTTCTATTTCTATTCTATCATTTTCATCGAGAGTTCCAAACATCCATTTTAAACCTGTACCTACTATATTCATTAATCCTCTTTTTGACCTTTTTGGAAATAATGTCACGGTTTTACTTTTGAGAGATTTTATTTGTTCTAGTAAGGATATTTTATGTGTTATGTTTAAACTTTGTATATTGTTTTCCAAGTTAGTCATTATATTTATAATTTCTTCTGGGTGAATTATATGTAGAACAGTATCGTATTTGCTTACAATTTCTACCTCATCTACTTTGATTATTGTGAATCCTGTTTCTGATTTAATTTGTTCGATGGTTAGCATTGCTCGGGCTGGGAGGAACATTGTCAAGATCAGCATCCATATTAGAATTGTTTTGACCTGAAAATTTAAAGGGACGTTTAATGTTGCTGTTATGAATGTTTCTTAATTTAAATTTTCTGTATTTTGGTTGTTCTTTATGACGGAGTGATTTGTAATTCTTTATAAATCCTGTTGTTCTGGTCTCTACGTAACTTTCTCGAATTTCATTTCTCTGTGCTATTATTTTGTTTTTCTTCTCTTCTATTCTCCTTTTTATAATGCTATGGTCAACTTTATGTTCATGTACTTCTGCTGGAGTACATTTAATTGTTGAATGGTGCGAATTATTATATATTGTTATAGCCTTTAGTATTTGTAATTTTATGGGTTGTTTGTCTTCTAAATTCAAAATCCTAATTTTTTCTGTTAATGTATTATTAAGCCTCTCTATGTCGGCGTTTCCTGTGTGATTATTGGGCTTGGTGACATGAAAATCTATATGTTCGCTTCTACAAAAGTCTTCGACATTTTTTGAACTGAATTCATTATCGAAAACAAATTTTTTAACTTTGCCTCTTATTGAAATAAACTGTTGTAATTTTTCAACGATAGTGATGCTATTTCGGTCCTCTAAATGAAAACTCATGCCGAATTTAGAAAATTTGTCAATAAAATTAATGAAAGAGTGTTTACTGTTCACGTAAACGTCAACGTGAACGATTTCGTTAATCGTTGAAGGAGTCTCGGTAATGTGAAATTTACTTTTTATGGGATGTCTGTCATATTTTCCAGAGGAGCAGATACTGCAATTATTTATTAATTCCCATATTTTAACTTTTAATTTAGGGTGATATATTTTCTTTTTTATTCCTTCGTATGTGGAAATTATTCCGGAGTGGCCAACTTCGTTTTTGTGAAAGAGTGATATTTGAACTTTTAGACGTTCTTCATCCTCTATATCTTTTGCAAAGTAACTACATTTAAGAAATTTAAACGCATTACGATTGGGGAATAATAAAATAATTTTTTGCTGTAACTGATTGAAATCATGATCGCTCAAATCAGTATAAATTCCTATTGTGCCTTTTATTACATTTGCTTTTAAAATGTTTTCGATATTGTTGTTGTTTATGTCATTTTTGTCAATAAAGATTCTTTTATTATTGAATATATTTTCGAATTCTTTTTCTTTATTTTCGACAAATATAATTTGTAGTTTAAACCTGTTAACTACAGTATCGAGGATAGGGATATGATCCTCCAAATTTTCTTCTTGCGAATGAGCGGTTTGAACATTGACCGACTCTTCGTTATCATTCTCTTCTTCAATGTTATTTATATTTTTAGTGTTTCTATAGAAACAATCGTTATTAATTTCAGAGTTTGCGGTAGTGTTCAAATTGTCAACACTTTCTGAAAACATGTTTACTAATGCATTATCTGCATCGTCATTTTCTATAAAACTATGTGAACTTCGGCTCTTATTTGTATCCTTTATGTTTATTAGGTTTATCTCATTTCTATCATTGTTGATTCTACTTAAGAAGTCAGCAATTTTGTTTTCTTTGCCTTTTATATAGTCTATCTTAATGTCGTATTCACCTAGTTGAATCAACCATCTCTGTAATCGAGGATTGATATCTTTGCCCGAATATTTTGTATACAACCACTTTATTGGTTGGTGATCTGTTTGTAATTCAAATTGCCTGCCAAAAACGTAAGGTCGAAAGTACTTAACGCCCGAAACTACTGCTAATAGTTCCTTCTCTATAGTTGAATAACTAATTTCGTGACTATTTAGCGTTCGTGAAGCATACGATATGGGGTGGCCATCCTGTGTAAGGACGGCTCCAATGGCATAATTACTAGCATCGGTAATAAATTTAAAGGTTTTATTGAAATTAGGATACTTAAGGATTGGGTGGTTTGTTATAAGTTCCTTTAATTTATGGAATGCAACAATGAAATTAGGATCATTTATGTTTACTTTAGTATTTTTCTTTAAATACTTTGTTAGAGGTTGCGCAATTTTAGCGTAATTTTTTATAAATTTGCGATAAAATCCTGTAACACCTAGGAAAGATTTTATCTGTTTTTGTGTGGTCGGAAGAAGAAGGTTTTGTATGGTTTTAATCTTTTCAGGGTTGGGTCGGACACCATCGGAGGTTAAAACATGTCCTAGATACTCAGTTTCCTTAGAAAAGAAACTGCATTTATCTATTTGTAATTTTAGTTTCGCTTCCCTCAGCCTATTAAATATCTTTCTAATACTTAGCAAATGTTCTTCGAGTGAAGTACTGAATATCAATATGTCGTCAAGGTAGACTACACAAATTTTATTTATGTAATCCCTGAGAACAGAATTTATCATTCTCTGGAAGGTCGATGGAGCATTTTTCAATCCAAAGGGCATTCTGATGAATTCATAATGTCCATTTGGAGTAGAAAAGGCTGTCTTCTTCCTATCTGCTTCTTTAACTAGAATCTGGTGGAAGCCCTTTGCCAGATCCAATGTAGAAAAATATTGTGCTTTTCCTAATTTGTCCAATATCGTTTCAATATTGGGAATAGGAAATTTGTCACTAACAGTCACTTCATTAAGTTTTCGATAGTCGATTACTATCCTCCATTTTTGTTTCCCCGATTTGTCAATTTTCTTTGGAACAATCCAAAGAGGGGAGTTAAAAGGTGAATTACTTTCCCTAATAATATTCTGAGAAAGCATATCTGCAATTTGCTTTTCGATTTCTTTCTCATGGATTTGAGGATATCGATAAATTTTGGAATATATCGGGTTGTCTATAGTTGTGGTGATTTCATGTTGTATCTCGTGGGTACATGATAACTTATCACCATCTTTATAAAAGAGATCCTGAAATTCTTCTAATAAATTTGAAATGCGATTAAATTCTTCTTTGTTCAAATTATCTTCTTTTAATTTATCTATAATATTTCCTTCGTTGATTTCTAAGATCGTTATATTGTTTATATCGTAAGGGAAATAATTTTCAAAATATATTTTATTTTTATTAACTTGTAAACATAATTCTTCGAGATTTATAATGACTTTTATTTTGGTAAGCAAATCTATGCCTAAAATAGCATCATATTTTCGTTTTTGCATTGGAACTACTTTCCAGGACATTAGGCCTTTATTATTAAGGAATTCTTTTGGAAGTGGTGTGAGTATTTGATTTTGGATTTTGTTCGTACCGTTGAGAGTTGTGTAGAAAAGTGGGTTCAGTAATTTTATTTCGGGAAAACTTCCAAAGAGTTTTGGTTTAACTATACAAGCTTCTGATCCGGTATCAATTAAACACCTAAAATTGTGACTTCCTATTGTAAGTGTTACTATGGGTAGTTTGGATTTTGAGGCTTCATTGAAAAATTTTGACTTTGAATTGTACCTATCTCCATAGGTTCTATATCGTTATTATCGTTGTAGGAGACAGTATTATAGTTATTATTATTCCTATTTCTATAATTAGCAGATCTATTATTAAAATTTGTTCTACTAGATTTATATTCAATATTCCTACGAGTTTGGTAATTATTTTTTTGAAAATTAGAATTATGATTATTTCGCATATTGCTATTGTCATTTCTGTGAGTGTAACTCCTACTGCTATTAGGTCTTTCGGAATTATATATGAACCCATTTTTAGTATCATGGTTGTTGTGATAGTTCCTATCTGTTTGAATTCTTGGTTTCGAGCTTTGATCTCGACCATTATTTCTTAAATTATGTTTGGACTTTCTATGATTGAAATTTATTACTCGTTCATCATCAAGTAATCTTAGCTCGGAAAATTTATTATATATTTCGATTAAAGAGAGATTCTTTGTAACATTACTTCTAACCAAACCGTCTAATTTTTCTAAAACAATCCCTACAAGAAGCTTATCATTATTACTAGGCGTATAAAGCGTTGGCCTATCATCTACGTTTTCAAAATTATATAACTCGTTTAATTCGTAATTAATTTTCTTAACAACCGTAAAAAGCTCTCTTAAAGTTCCTACCTTAATATTCCTACAATCATTTATCAGCTCAGCATAATCCTTCCTGGGGCGAAAATGCAGCTTCAGCTCTGCTGTTACTTCTTCCCACGTCGTATCTTCTCCTAGCCGCTGGATACATCTTTTAGGTTCGCCTATTATTTTCTCATTCATAACAATACGAATGGCATATTGTTTGAGATCAGGATCACGACACAGGCTTATGGCATCTTCTACGGACTTGATGAACTCGATTAATCCTTAGTCTTCCTTTCCATCAAATGATTTCAAGCGCCGGAAGTGGGTCAAAATCTGGTCAGGTGTAAGTCTGAATGCATTATCTTGCTGTGGTTGCCGTTGTTGTTGATGATTTATTATATCTCTCAATTGTTGTATTTCAGCTTGTTGTTGTTGGAGAGATTGCATCAAGATGTTTAACTCCTGTTGGTTTGCCATTGCTTCTCCTGTAGTTAATTTAAATCTGTTCAGATCAAATTCTTTTTGCCTATTTGGCCTGCTCATAAACTTGAAGTTTGCTTTTGCACACTTTTTCCTTTTTACTTTTGTTTTTTTAAATTTATTTAATTTCTTTTATTAAACTTTTTTTTCTGTCTGCACAGAATCACATTGAATTTTTGTTCACTTCTTCTTTTTATAAAAATAACTACCAAGATTCCACTCCAGCCTCAGAGGTGTTTTAAGGCGGATTTGGGCTTGTTATTCCGCCTCTTGGTAGATTATTTTTTCACTTGATTGTTATTATTCACCCACCGACTAAGATGAAAAAAAATTAGTTTTGTTTTCATAAAGTATAAAACACACTATTGGGTGGAGGTTGGGGTTAAGCGGACGGTAAAAAATTATTTATATTAAATAAAACTCGCGAACTTATCTTAAGATAAGTTTTGGTTCGTCACGACTGCGCCAGTTATGTTTTCGCGTTTATTTCTCCTTGTAATTATCTTTGGATAAAAAATAAAAACACAAAAACTTTAATTGAATATACTCTTTAGAGTATTTCTTTATTTTAATTTAATTTAATAATATGACCACTCTTCGGAGGGTCTTTACAATTTTGGTTGAATCTTAAGACTAACTAAACAATTTCCATATTCGGGTAAATTGGATTTTCTTAAATGCTAACCTAAGCATTTCCTGTTTTTCAGAAATATGGAAAATCGTAATTTTGACGGGAAACGCTTTTTTTATAAGCGTTTCCTGTTTTGTCTGAATTTATTGAAATTTGACTCTTCCATATTTCTGGGAAAATATTATTTAATATTTTTTGATTATCAGGCCGTTTCCACGGTCTGGTTTTTCATGTTTTCCATATTTTTTAGGAATTCCGTGATTTCCGGCCTGATAGTTATATTTTGGTGAATATCATTTGATATCCGCTCTATGGATGTAACTCACGCGCCAGACCTTTTCTGCATTATCGCAATCTCATGTCCATTTCAATCAACACGGACATCGAACGAATTCTTGAATGGGGCCGCAAGAACCGTATCGAATTCAATGCATCAAAAACGAAGTACTGTCTCATCTCCAATAAAACCTGCACCGACCCTACTTTTATTTCAGTGGATAATAAAAACCTAACGGCAGAACCGGTGGAATAACCACGTATTCCAAATCGCTAAACAAGCATCGCAATGCCTGGGATTCTTTAAAATATGCAAATTCCTCCTTCAGCCGTCGGTCAGGGCTACAATCTAAAAGTCCTACATTCGTCCCCGCCTCGAATAAAACTCGTATATTTGGGCTGGGGCCCCGAGAACCACCTTAGCCTGGCTGGACAAGGTGCAAAGTCGCGCTCTCAAACTTATTGGCGATAGCGCTCCCCATTTGCTCCCCAATTGACTCATTAAGCCACCGTAGGAATGTAGCAGCCCTTGCAAAATTTTACCGATTTGAAAAATCGCAAAAATCACCTCAAGTAATTTATGGACGATCCCAAAGGCACTATTAGCCAGTAGTATACGTCTGGTGATTTCTTCTTTTTCTTCGTTTCTTTTTGTAATTATCGACTACTTCTGGGTTATGTTCTTCGATGGTTTTATCTCTTCCCATTCTAAATCTTCCTGCTCTGGATTGTTGCATCACCTTCGTTTTTTCTTCATCTTCAGGCCTATTTCCCTTGCCGTTTCCTTCAATTCGACATATTTTTTTTATGTGACACACTAGAGACTTAGGGAAGGCCCTTTTGTACTGTCGACCATGTATTTTTTTTTGCTTTTGCTGCCAAAAAGGACCTTCCTACGATACTCACGTCATCCGCAAACCAAGTAATTGTACCGACTGTGTACCTATTGATGCACTTCTCTGGACTGCCATTTTCCATATCACCCATTCTAGGGCCAGGTTGAAAAGCATAGGGGCCAATCCATTGTCCATCCATCCTTGTCGTACTTCGAACTCATCTGTTATAACAATTTGGATCCTTACTTTCGCCAGCGAGCTATTTGTTGCGCTTTTGATCAGTTGTACCAACTTTGAGGGGAACTCCTTATTCCGATAAGATGTCGTATAACCTCTCTCTGTTTATTGAGTCATATGCCTATTGAAAATCGAATATTTGTATTACTTACAGTTAAATTCGAGACTTTTCGAGACGATCAAGACTAGACCTGCAAATACCCATTATTTCCAAACCGAGACGAGGCTGGGCCTAATCTCGTCTCGTCTCGTCTCGTCTCGTGTGCAGCACCAGTAAGCGTGGACAATCTAATTTTTTCCGTGAACATAATATAAAACAACCATGAAGGCTATGGTTTTTTGAATATTCTAATGTCAATTTTTCGCCAGAACAATAAATTCCTTATAATTTTCTCTTTTCACAGAACTGGGACTTTCTTTAGTTATTAGTAGAAACCCCAATTTGTTCTCTAAATTCTTTTAATTCCTTTATTATATAAAAGAACACTAGCATTCTCAACACAGTATAATGTGGAATAGAAGTAAGTTCGATAATTTAATCAATATTTCACGTTGCTGCTGTATCTATTTGCCTCCACCAATATCATAATTATTCCTGTTGCGTTACAGAATAAATTCTTCAAAGCAAAAGAAAAGGTATTGCGAGCCCGCCCTTCTATTAATTAGCGGCTCGGGAGCATAAATTTGTTCAACTATTAATAAAGAAAAACTCAAGTTTCTAGGTAATACCACTGGTCTAGGCCTGTGGTTTAGAGGCTCAATTTTGAAATATGTATTTTGGCTGCCTAGTCCATTCGTTCCGGTCAAAAGTTTTTTAATTAAAATTCATAGACAATCTCAATTAGCAACATCTGAGGTCTCTCACTTTATGGAGATATCGATACTGGGAGGCAACCTTTACTTATTTATTTTTTTTTTTTCATTTTCTTCTTCTTTATTCCGTAACTCATCCTGTTACCTTTGCCTAATTTAACAGGGCTTCACATATTCGAAGAAGGAAGGAAAAATGAAAAAAGCTCTATGGAACTAATTTAAGGGAAACCCAATTTACTGTGTCGCAACAAAAATTGATGAATAATTCAAACTGGTCATGACTTAACGTTGGCAGTTTAGCATAGATTTCGGCCTTATGCTGTTGATATTCTGCTAACTTGATTAATTTGTGTTATATAGTCGTTATTTGTTATTGCACCAGCAATTAATAATTTTCTTTCCTTCATTGTCATTTTTGTAATTCACGATAATGACGTTTTGTATCTTCTATCCTCCACGTTTTTCTTTTGGAGCTGATTATCGGGTATTGCACTTTGTCATAGGACCGTCTGCAGCTCTAAATGACAATGCAATGCTATACAGGGTGTTCCTTCACTCATGGTCCAAAGGAAAATGGCAGATAGTACATAAAAAATTATCGCAAAAAAAAGTAAAAGGGGTGGGGGCTTCCTAACTAAACTCGTATTCTCAAAGAAGTGTGTCGGGATGGAAGACAACAACTTTGGTACTATCAAATTCGAACGAAAACAACTGTCCACAGTAGATATATCATTACCTCATAGTCGACGATTGCCCTGCTCTGCATACACAGGATCATCTTTTGCTATGTTCACTCTGACTTTGCAAACCCCCGTCGCTACAGTACCTACTTATAAGACTCGAACCTCTTGAAGGCTCATCCTCCAGTCGCTTCTACGTTTTTTTGTGTTAAGTTAAAGGTTAGGAGTCACCCTTATTACTGCTAGTTCGTCATGTCGTTCAAGTCATCGTGCAATGTATAGTAGTAAGCTTGATATGAAGGATAGATGAAAAAGGATAGGTTAGTAGTCTGGAGGGTGCATTAGTATATGTCGATGAATCTTGCATTTGAACTCTGTAATGTTATACAAGCTCGGAAACACTCACTGCGGAAGACAGTTCCACAATCGACTTGTTCTATTTATACACGAACTACTAAACCGTAATGTGCGTGTAGAGGAGAGAGTGGATTGGAGGGGATTGGGAGCAGATTATTAACGAATATAAGAAAGAGAGTAGGTGAGAGAATTGGCCCTCGGGGAACGCCGGCCGAGATGGAGTGAGGGTTGGATTCAACGCCATTCAATACTACCTTATTGAACGGCCAGAAAGAAAGCCCTCAAAGAAAGAAAGTTCTTTAGAACTGAGTCAATAACAATAGCTTGGAGTTTAGACAGCAGAGTGGGATGCCATACTCTGTCAAGGGCCATGGAGATATCCAGAGCAACCAGACCAGACTCACCGAAGTCATGGATGCTTTGGTTGATGTGTTTACACACAAGAAGGTTACCAGTAGACCTTTTTGGTCTAAAGCCGTTCTGCCGGTCGTGGCTAGATTCTAGATATTTTATCAGCCTTCTATTGATTATTGTTGCCATGATTTTGTAGAAAAAAGAAGTTATTGCTATTGGGCGGTAGTGTCAATTGAACCTAATTGAGAGGAATATGACATGGTTACGAAGAGTAATTGTAATCGGGAAAATAGCTTGCTCTTTTATTGTGGATATAGACGACCAAGGAGGAAACCCCAAGACAAATTTGGAGAATTGTTGGTTTAGGATCCAAAAAGGACCCCGCATAAAAAAAGTAAAATTTTTTTTTTTTTTTTTTTTTTCTTCAAAATTCAATTTTTGCAAAGGTACATTGTTATCGTTATAAATGTTTTCGTACTAACATGTGATAGCGATTATTTTTTTATTCTTTAGTTGAAAGATCAGTATCAGTCAAACATAAAAAATGGATTAATAATGTAAAATAAAAGTAGCTAATAAAAATGCTTTTATTCGACTATAACGTTCAATTGAACTTCCGGGAGATTCCAGCGATTTGCTGCGTCTTCGATATAATCTAGTAAAGCTCGACTAGGGTACTTGATCACTCTTGTTGATGCCTTGCATATCCTAAGTACCACAAAACACTCGCGATATGAGCGCAGCATCCCAAGGTCCTTGCACCGGACTTGCACGTACAGTAGTACCCTAAAATTGGTCCATCCTCATCCATTTCCATCGATTCCTCATCTCTTTCTACATCGTCGCGGTTTTCATAAGCAATCCACAGTTGGTATCTTGTGGCATTACGATATCTGGAGTACACTCGTATTCTGATGAATCCTGGTTCCGCTCTATGTGCATCCAACTCAAATATCTCACTGCCATCATGGTCCAGCATATCTTGCACGTACGATGGCGCAAGCCCCAATTGATAAGTTCCAGTGGTGATACGCTTCAGATAATCAATGTCAAAAATCGGAAAATCATTCACTTAATTTGCGCTTAGTCGACCCACATTGTATTTCTCCGAGCTAAATGTTCTTGTTCAACTCTCGCTTGAATACCATTGACATCTGATACTTTATTCAAAAAAACGCCTGCTCCTGAGTTAGTCTTTCCCTCCATTATGAGTGGGCCATGAAAACGATTCAAAAGAGCTCCTGCTAGCAAGTAGAAATCTCAAAGGTGCAGTACCTGAGCTCTTGGAATGATTCCATCAAAAAACTTGAAAATGGTTTTGAAATTCCCGTTACGAGCTTCGATAACCCATCTCTGCATTGTAACAATCCGTGATTCATTGGCTTGTTGAGTCGTTAATTGTTTTTGATTTCCAACTAAACATGCTGGCATTTTGCAAGTAAAGCCAAGATCTTCTAGGTAAGGCAAAACATCGCGATAACCTCGATCAACAAGGAATATATCCCCAGGTTCAAGCCATTCGCGTATATTATTTTTATCTTGCTCCATTTCATTTCTCAGGATTTCAGCATCATTATTCGGACCGTCTGCAAAATAAGGTCCTTGAATTTCCAATATGTAACCATCTGGCCCTGTAATTAAAACTGGTTTGACCAAGTGTCGACCTTTGTGTACAGAAAAGGATTGTCGAAGGGCCCTGTAATTTCCAGATTTTTCAATGTAGCTGTACGTTCAATCGCTTATAGCTATTGCCTTCCGAACATTTGGATCTGGATTGTACAAGGCATCAGCGAAATCCGTCACATGACGTTTAATGAATTCTTCTCGCGTTATAGATTGAAAGTAAATGTTTTGACAAACAAATCGAGTCATCAACGACCGTCTCACAATACTTATGATCATGCTTACATCTTGACGGCTTGGATACGAAAAGAGAATTTTCAAGTATTCGTCAGATAATACTTGTCTTAATTTGCAAAGAAAGGTCAGCAAATCCTTCTTCCTTACGTAATGTTGCTTATCGTTGTCGATGATCGGGTCGCAAAAACTGTACAGGACATCAAAGTCTTGTTTAGTAAGATATGTCAAGCTCTTAAAGTCGTTTTCTGATAGAGAATCGAAATCTAGCTACTTATCACCGCTCGATACTGTCGCGAGAGCTCGTAACTCCTGAAAGAAGTTACTAACTTTGAGCCCATCCAGTTTCAAAGGTCTATTTATGGACTTCAATCCTTCGTAAAAAACTGTTATGAGCTTTTCATCTACAAGATGCTGAGGACAGATTCGTACGGACTGAGGAAAATAAATGCTTGTATCCACGTATATCTTGACTCTTTCTTTTACAGTCAGACGTCGCATCGTATCTGGTCTCTCGTAGCAAATACAACAAACAGATGTCGCTTTAGATTTCAAAACTTTCATCCGTATGCATTCTGGGCGACCAGCATTTTCAACATACGTTCGCACTAATTCAGTGCAATTAATGCATAGTCGACTATTATTATTGATGTCCACTGGTGGCAGGCTTAGTTCGCTTCTATGTATATCGTATAGCAGTTTGAATTTCCACAGGATCTAAATTGAGTATTTATGAATCTCATAACACGAGGAATAAAACTTTCATTGCATACAAAACAGTTTAATCGTTGAACCATTGCTAAAGTAAAAAGTAAAGAGACAATAAAATGGAAAATAATATTTTCTTATTTTAATGAAAATTGAGTAAAAATCTTATGATAATACCTGCAAGATTATCAAATATCGAAGACAGACCTACGTCTCAAATAAAATTCAAGTCGACGATATGAAATATCAAAAAACATATAAATGAGTTTGCCTGGTTCGATCAAATGAAAGGAAACTGATACGTATTTCACGTAAAAAAATACTCCGTTGATCAAAATAAAGAAATTAAAACATCGCAAAAAATCAGATTTTTGTATGGCGAGATTGATTTCATAAGAAATGTAAGTTGTGTGTTGTTAAAACACGATATATGCATTCAAGCGACAATTTGATGGAAAATTATAAAAAAAAGAAGCAAAAACCTACATAAAAAAAATTGATTTTCCGCCGAAGTCGAAGTTTTCAAAGGGCATTTTGGACTAAAAATTTCAGGTTTCGTGCTTCGTGCCTGTGATGACTTTTCATCAGAAGGGTAGGTACGAAGAATCTAATATCACAATATCAAGTGATTTGACGGAGATCGTTTTTCCATAGGAAGTTTGCGAGGTCCTTTATTTACAAATTTACAATTATACACAAGATTTATTTTTATTTACATATTGCAGGTACATATTTTACTTCATAATCAAAAATGGAATGTTTTAAATCTACCATAGCATTAAATGTAATATCATTATGATCACTGGTGTTGTGCCTTATATAGAATAGTCTTTCGGCACAAGAATACCTCTCCATTGGAACTTAATGTTTAAGTTTGATATTTATTTCCACTGAAGATAAATTCACTTGACATTTCATAAACACTTCCTTCTTAAGGGGTCATCCATAAATTACGTGAGGCGATTTTTGCCATTTTTTGACCCCTCCCCTCCACCCTTGATGAGATTTCGTGAGCTTGGCTAGATCCTCTCCCCTCCCCCTAATCACACGTGAGATTTTCACATGTTAAAAATTCTCTAGTGTTGAACGCTAAAAATACGTATTTACGGCTGTAACCACAAGCTTTAATTATAGATAACTGATAATATAATTAAAACTCCTACTTGCTTTATTCCAATCCCTTTTCGCTTGTAGTCGACACACAACTATCAAAACGTGAGCACTCATAATCATGAGAATTTCATAACGCTAAAATTCGGCGAATGGCCTTTTTCGGGTCGGTGTTATAGTCCAGTCAAATTAGAGGTTTGACTGGAAGATAATTCCGAAGTTGCTGAAAATTGGAACAGCCGTTAAAAACATTATTATACGTAAGCAAACTTTTTTATTCAAGGTCAAAGGGTCAAAATATCAGTTTTTTGCAAATATCTGCTAAACCGTACGTCTTATCAGAAAATTGTGTTTACAACGTTTGTAGATTAGGCGATTATCTACAAAAAAGTATATTATACATTTTCTCGTAGGAATTGCCATTTCTGAGATATTGTCGTTTTAATAAGTTAAAATACTCATATTCTATCATTCCCGACTTGTAAAGGTCATCAGAAATTTAATAAATCCTTTGTTGGAGTACGCGGCTAATATTTTCAGGGGTGATTCCTGGATATATTTGGAGAAAAAAATTGTTCTACAGAGGGCGGCTATCTCCACTATCCACTAAGATACAGGGTGATTAGGGGAAAAATTTGTTTTTTTTTAAATTTACTGAAATTTGAATAACTCCTAAAGTAATTATCATAAAGTAGCCTAATTAGGCTCATCTTTTAGGTAAATGTGTATTCTTTAATTTGGTGTAAAACATAGCAGCCTGAGTGACTTCGTTAAAAAAATATGTAGGCTCAAACCAATGCTATTATGCCGCAGTTGAAAGACGAGTAAATTTTTATTTGTTCACGATAAAACACGATAAAACTACTACTACTACTACTACTACCTACAAAACTACCCAAAATAAACACTTATTGTATATGGAAATATTGTAGGTAATAGTTTGGTGCATCAGAAAAGCAAAAAAAATGTACTGTTAGTAACGAATTTTCTGAGAAAAACGAAGAAATCTGCCAGGTCTAGATTCTAAGCATTGTTTGAGCTTTGCTGTGCTTTATACCAAATAAAAGAATACACATTTACCTAAAAGATGAGCCTAATTAGGCTACTCTATCATAATTACCTTAGGAGTTATTCAAATTTCAGTAAATTAAAAAAAAAAAAAAACAGTGGGTTTGTGTACTTATGTACACGCATTAGAAGTTATACTTCTTTGGCGTGATTTTAAGACTAATTTTTAATTTCTACACAAATATTTTATTGGATTCTTTCAATTTTCGTGCGTTGGAAGGTGCAAGCATTATGATGCCGACACGCTCAAGGTAAAAGATGACAACCTCCCATCCTTTAAGTGGCCATTAGGACGCGTTATAGATGTACATCCAGGAAAAGATAACTTAGTACGAGTAGTAACAGTGCAAGTAAAGGACGCAATAGTTAAACGCCCTATCACGAAAATCGCGATCTTACCAATAGAGGACAATGAACATTTATAATAAAAATAGTGCGCGAATAAAAACAGTTGTACAACATAAACATTGAATACAATAAGATACAATAACACAAGATAAACTAACAAAAATTAAGTTAGTTAGTACTAGTTATAATTACATATATAACATAAATACTGCTAGAATCTCATCTACTTACAGACATGATCATAGATCCAGCTTGTCCGAGCGAAAGTCAACTAAAGCCACAATAAATGAAAAGGAGGACTAAAAAGCGGTCACTAGGTCAAGAGGCCACCCGACCTATCTCAACATACATGGAGCAAGAGGCCACCCGACCTATCTCAACATACATGGAGCAAGTGGAGTGCAACACCGTCCCCGGGGGAGAATGTTTAAGCATCACCCTAAAAAGAATATTAATAAATAAACAAAACATAATAACTAAACAAAACATAATAAATAAACAAAACATAATAACTAAACAAAACATAATAAATAAACAAAATATAATAAATAAACCAACCATAACAAGTAAACAAACAAAACCACAAATTGTGCCACTGACACTTTGCAGTCAGTGGTACCAACATACAAATTAAATTGAAATATTAAACATAGAATAAGAGAGAAAACGTAGAATTATTACCGAAAACGAAGGCACTGCCAGGCATTATTTCTCTCTCAGAAATATCTAGAAGCATGTATTTTAATTGAAAAATGTACCGTCTTAGGAGGAGAAAAAAACCGTTTAGGTCAAAGACCCGAGTGCCTTCGTCGAGGATATAAAAATAAGAACGTAGATAAGTTTCACACAATCAGTTGACGGAAAAGTCGAGTAAATATATTAAAGTAAAATTTGAAATTGTTGAGTATTGTGAAGAATTAGTATTAAATTATAGTATGTAGAAAAATTGTGCAGAATTTGAAAGTGAATTGTTATTTTAGAGAAAGCTTATAAAACATAAAAATTGTGCAGAATTTGAAAGTGAATTGTTATTTTTGAGAAAGCTTATAAATCATAAAAATTAAATTATATGAAAGTGAATTGTATTTGAAAACAGTTTTAAAATTTGAAATAAAAATTATATTTTGTGTAAATTAAAATCAGTGACCTTTTGATAAATAAAAATTTATACTTTGAGAAACATAAAAATCAGTGACTTTTAATAAATAATAACTTTTGTGAAATACGTAAAAAAAAAAGAAAAGGGTGTCGGTACACCGTATTCTAATCCTAACTAAAATCACCAAGGAGTTGGGTCATTAGGCCTAATTACAATTATCTTAAGATGGGCTTAAGATGTCTCATGAAATTCTCTTAAGACTGGCTAATTTTCTACCAAAACGTAATGAATGTTAAGTTTAATATGCGTCGCAAAGCTGGATCAGCATTTATTTACCTGATAATACTACTGGTACTTCTAAGCCCAACTCACTTCTTTTTTGTTCATTTCCGCCTTAGCTTCTGATTGAGGAATTTAGCTTAGATCAAACGATCGTACCATTATAGTCTAAGACGTTCGTTGCTCTTAGCCGTGCCTTTAGCTGTAAGTTACAGTGCAGCAGTTTGCTCGGCTAATCTCCGGCAATCCAAAAGGACATCGTCTGTGTCCTCTGTCACAATGACGAATTCCAGGAGTTGCGTAGACTCATTTTGCCGGTATGTTCTCGTAACTCACCTGTGGGTTCATCGACCTTGTGTAGATTCATTACGTCACTTCCAAATTCTGTTCACTTCCCAAGCTTCTTCTTTTAGTTGTTACCCAATTAAATTGAGTGGGTTAGGGTAATTGAAATATGATACGAAGAGTTTCATACTAAGGACATTAATGTATCGGCAAATACAGCATCAACGCTTCCAAAGTTTGAGTGACAATACTCCGAACCTGTCCAAACACCATCGTTGGACGCTTGACATTGGACATTCGTAGTTCGAGTAGCGGCCACACGATGCGTTCTACCATCAAACGTCCAACGTTGGAAAGTACTCATAGCATCGTTTAGAGCCGGCTTTAGCTGAAAACTAGGATATGTAATTTATTTCCCTCCATAGCCTCTGGGTAAAAACCTCCTCACCCATGGACATCGTGAACGGACTTTGGCTACGAATTTTCATATGCCCATATAATAATAAACTTAATAGCTAAAGGATTGGAGTTGCAATGCTTCCCTCCTCTACCCCTTCGCCTATATCGTTCGCAGGCCGTATCAGAACATCAAAATTGGCATCGTGCAGTACATTAGGGCATGAGATAAAAATGCAGCACGATGCAATCAAAAGTATTTCAATTGGCTCAGGCTGGTAAAATGACAAGCAAAGCAGCGTGCTGTATGTTCATATCATGTCTTAAATTTGCAGTACGCTGCATATTTGAGGTTCTGGAAGCAGCCGGTGCCGATCCTACATTTGCTTGAATGGAGGACATTTCTCGTGTAATAACATAGTGGAGCCAAGTTTTTTAGTTAATTTTTTCAATAAAAAGTTGTAAAATATTGTATTTTATCACTTTTTTCTGCACCTGGATTACCAGTGATTAGTGTTTCAGTGATTGAATTAAAACAATTTCAAAAAATTTAGTGAACCAATATGTTTTAATGGTTTAATTGTGAAGGTGACCAATTTTGTTTACATTCTCTGTGGTTTTGTAGAGTTATTTTAGGGCAAAAATGTTGAATTTGTGTGGTTATTGAGTTAAAAGTGAATTTAAAGTGATTAAAGCTTGTTGAAGAATAATTTTTAAAAATATTAAAGCAAAAAATGTGTAGGAAAAAGTTAAAAATTTTTGTTATTCATGTTGTGTGGTGGTACTTGCACTTATGTTTAAATAACTATTCCGTAATAATTTTTAACCATTTTAAATTCACTTTTAATTTCATTACCACATAAATCCAACATTTTTCCCCTAAATTAACCCGAAAAAACCACCATGAATGTAAACAAAACTGGTCACCTTATCAATTTCATTCAATTTATTCACTCGGATCACTTACAACTTATCACCGGTAATACACGTGCAGTAAAAAAATGTTAAAATACACTTGCACTTTGCCACTTTTTACGAGTTAGAAACTTGACGAGTCTATGATATTACACTACGAGTTAGAGAAATTGCCTTCCATCCAGTAAAACCCCTCACCCACAAACAGCACACAATAAACACTACGAATCTTCCTATGCCCACGAAAAACCAAACATACGCTTAGCTGATGACTCGAACATGAAATTTATTTCCCTCCATAGCCTCAGCATAAAAACCCCCTCACCCATCGACATCGTGAACCGGCATCGGCTGCGAGTTTTCATATGCCCATAGTAATCACGGTATTCAGAAACAAGTTAATGTAAAAGACTGTATACCGTATACGGTATTTTAGTGCTGATGTCACGTGGGGGACACTTCCCATATAAAATCGAAGCTGTTGTTGTTGTTTCAGCATTACAGCTGACGTCACCAGGCGCCCATTTTTTACGGTATTCGAAGCTGGCGTCGCTTTTACATTACCTTCGTTTGCTGTATACCGTGCATAATAATATGAACGTCAAGCTAGCGGCGGTTGCACTGAAAAGCGGCGAAGTTAAAACTCAACTCTATTTAAAAATAAAAAGCTAATGTCCCTCATTTAAATTAATTGTTTTATGTATCTATATGTGTGAGGAAGATTGTGTAAAAATTTCAGGATAGTTCCATGGTTCTGAAGGAAATAGGATTAAAATTTTCCAGCCAGCGTTTTTGAGCTTAATTACAAAGTCACGGCCCTTTTCGGTGCAACCGCCGCTTGCTTCGCCGCTAGCTTGACGTTCATTTTGCTGTATACCGTGCATAATAATGATAATCCCAGTGCGCATGAAGAATGGAAGTTGAAATGCTTGCCCTCCATTGCCTCCACCCCTTCGCCCATATCCTCAAGTTGCGTTGCGTTGCGAATTCGTCAAAATTCACTCTCATAATATTTTTCAAAACGCGCCTAAAGAAGTATAACTTCAAAAAAAAAATTTCCCTAATCACCCTGTATCTTAGTGGATAGTGGAGATAGCCGCCCTCTGTAGAACAATTGTTTTCTCCAAATATATCCAGGAATCACCCCTGAAAATATTAGCCACGTACTCCAACAAAGGATTTATTAAACTTCTGATGACCTTTACAAGTCGGGAATGATAGAATATGAGTATTTTAACTTATTAAAACGACAATATCTCGGAAATGGCAATTCCTACGAGAAAATGTATAATATATTTTTTTGTAGATAATCGCCTAATCTACAAACGTTGTAAACACAATTTTCTGATAAGACGTACGGTTTAGCATATATTTGCAAAAAACTGATATTTTGACCCTTTGACCTTGAATAAAACAGTTTGCAGCCGCCCAATCGCGTGGCAGTCTCTACAGCTTACGTATAATAATGTTTTTAACGGCTGTTCCAATTTTCAGCAACTTCGGAATTATCTTCCAATTATGGCGTTTTTTCGTCTATTTTGACTGGACTATTACTCGGATCGTACGCCGCAGCATTCATCGACTTGGATGCCCGGTGGTGGCTAAACAATCGAAGGTTGCTATAGCACTTTCTGAAAATTTTCCCCTTGAGGCCAAATATCACCACACCGCCACCAAACGGATGGGGTCTGCAGTCGCCAACTGCATGGGTTTGTCGTCATTTTGTGCCTGAAGATATTGGGTTGTAGCACGTAAGTTGTTTCAATCGACCGCTTCATACAGACATTTTTGTAACACTCGAATATTTGAATGAAGAGGTCCACTGAAACAACTTACGTACTCCCACCCCAGAACTTCTATTCTGTCTCAACCCGCGAATTTACGGCGCGAGCTCACGCCGTATCCAGTCGGACCTAAAAGTAAGGCGCGAACTAGGCGCAAAACCATCCAAACTCGTATTCGCGCGAACGTTCACGGAGTCTGGAGCCGCCTTAAGGCACAAACATGTTGGTGCGGAGGCAATATATTTAATTTCTCCGCATTGTGGCAGTAAATATAGTGCTCTGTGTATTTTAAAGGCTTTTCCAGTCCAGTCCTCATGCTTCAGTTAGACTGAATATTGTGTGGCCTTCAGTGGGTCGTGTCTGCCGACCTGGTCTGGCGGCAGCCTGTAAGTGAATGGGGGTCTTTAGTGGAGAAACATTTTTTACTTAATTTAACCGAGTTTTTAGCAATTTTACACTGTTTCTTGAGGAAAAAACATTACGTGAAATTTGCCGAGACCCCCCTCTCCACCACATGAGATTGGGTGAGATTCTGCTGGGGGGCCCCCTCCCCCTAAAAGCCTCATGTAATTTATGGACGGCCCCTAATGAACGTGATATTGAGTTCATTAAAAATCGCATTAACTATTTTCCTATGGGTTTAATAAATTGTTTGAAACCCTATAAATATAAAGTCTACATTTTATAACCTACTTAAACCGATCCTTTCCAAAAGTCGGGTTTCCTTCAAGCATCTTTATGTTAAGCCCATGTATCTTACAAAGTATAAAGATAGTTATTCCTTTAAATTGACCTATTTTTTGGCACGAATTCCATCTAAACCCACGAATCAATAACAAACAACTACCAATACAACATCGCTTTTACATTGCAAACCATTAAAAAAGGAAAAACATACTGCCAACTATGCATAAACCCAAAAATAATTGACAATAACAACTCCGTATTTCTAGAATTACTGTTCAAAACTTCCTTCACTATAGTAGTTTTTAATGTTAAAGCTGCTAATTAGCTGCATTTAGTATGGTTGAAGCTGCTTTAATGCTTTCTTAAACCGAAACCTTCCCTCCAAATTTTGTAGAATCTAGCGGTTAATCAATTTTCCCAATCTCCCACATGGTGTCGTAAATTCTTTGAATTTGCATACACGCTACATTTAAATCTGTTTCGATTAGAGTGAGTTGGAAAATTACGAGACTAGCACTCTTTTGGTAAACCCAGATGGTTTATAAAACTCGGCCAACGGCTGAATTTTCATGGGTTTCCGCGCCCTTGGCGGACTCTATACGAAAACCCATAATAAACGTGCTAAATAATATCCATTTGATACAAACTGCTATTTGGCGTGGCTATTCGCGAGGCCATTTATTAATAGAGAAAAGAAAGTTTCCAAAAAATCCTTGCATGACTGAAAGGAATTATATCCTGATAATGAATCTATAGTTAAGGAGTGAATAGCAGATATTTTGGGCTCGTTCCTATAAAACCGCAAGGAGCCCAGAATATAGCAAGTCATTAAAGTCAAAATACAAGGAGAGGCAGCCGAAACGAATTCGTCAATCTGATTGTCATTAATTATGGTGTCTATCGTTTTTTCTTTTGGGTGCTTTTGACCATTTTCACTTTCACATTTTACTCATTCTGTGATTAAAAAGCTCTCGAATATAAAGAACTTAAAATTTTTTTGGGGTAGATGGTAATTGTTATAGCGGGGCTATAATGACTTCTTTCCATCTTCATAATTCCGTGAGGGCGGAAAACGGTGACCGTCCTTTAGCCATTTTATCAATGACGAACGAAAACGACATTTTCTCTTCGACATCACGCCAAATCCACACCCTCCCATTAAAGCAAATTTTTTCTGTATATTCGACATGTAAACCAGACACAGCAGACAGTCCTGCATCAAAGTGGAGAATGAGTCGAACTATTTTTAGGACGGTCGCTCATATCTTACTATTTTTGGTTTGGGTAATGGATATATTAATGTGGCCATAAGCTTTGGGCACATGTTTGCTAATTCTTTACATGCAGTTGATTTGTGCTTTAAAATTAGTCACTTGACGGAAAGTGAAATCGCCGATGTGTACGGGTGGCTATAGAAACCAATTAACTTGCTTTGTATTGATTTCAAAGTTATTTATTTACATACATACATATGTGGCAATCTGGGCCTTCAATATTTTGATTGCAGAAATTATTTACGTCCATTCAGAATTTTTTAGATAATTGATTTAAATGTTTGCTTTTATGGAAATACTAGGTAGCTCATCCGTCTGACAGTTGTCCTGTCCAAATAGCAATAAATTAGTTTGTGATCGTTTTGGAAATTTGTGAAAAGCTATTGGGAATATGTAAACAAAGTAAAGCCTTTCACCGATTATGATTCCCTTATACTTCTTCACTGCTGTATTTTCCGGCATTCGCTCTACATGCACTGCCCATCGTAGTCTATTTATTTAGATATTGTTGAAGATGTCTAGCTCTTTATAGATTTGGTACAGATCGTCATTGTATCTGATTCTCCAGATACCGTTTACGTTTGATGGGCCAATAATGTGTCTTAAGATTTTTCTCTCAAAAGCGCCTAATAAATTCTCGACTTTTTCGGTCATAGTCCACACCTCCGAGCCAAAACAAGCCATAGGCCTTATAAGAGATTTGTCTAGTTCAAATATGTATAGTTTTCCTGTCTAGCGCTCTTGATTGAAGTACTTTATGCTGTGAATAGAAACTGCGGAAGTATTTACAACAAATTGACATAAAAAACAACAATTTTACTTCTTCATTGAAAACAAAACAAAAAATTTTTTTTCAAAATTATTTGTGCATAGCAAAAATTGAAAAAAAAAAAAAAAAAAAAAAAAAAAAATAACATTATAAATTAAATTAAAATTATTATTTATATTGTTTTACTTTCTAAATACCAGGCCAGTCTATGACTTCTTGTACAACTCCGATTAAGAAGTTCTTAATAAGCTTGCTTGTATGGATAACAGCGTTATCCTGCTGCAGCACGAAATTTGGAGCTATGAGTTTATCCCCAGCGATGAAAGCACACTTGTTCAAAACGTCCAAGTTCACATTAGATGTTACTTTCTCGGGAAGTTATGCCATTCTTACCATTAGATATGCATACCCAACCCATTACTTTTCCTCCGTACTATTTTTTCGCATATGTACCATCCAAGGAGAATGCGAACTCGTCTATCTACAAAAAATTTTCTTCAATATTCAGCAGTTTTGTGTTAGAATTTTAAAGCAAATTCAAGCCTTTTCTTTTTATTTTTTTCCGATATGAAAAATTGTTCAGTGCTGTTATATGTCGGGTTTCGTTCAATAGCCGCTGAAGGGTACAGACTGATATTTTGGTTGAGGCAGGTCTTGTCAAATTGAAGTCTTGAGTGAGAGTTGCGCGTGGATTCAATTCGACAGTCCTGCGAATCCTTTGATTCTCTCGCAAACTGGTAACGCGATCTTTTTTTCATCACTTGATGCAGAACTGTATTCCTGTGACACTTGTATTTTTTGTATGGCATTTACACTTATGCCATTTTCGTGCTCTGTAAGGATAGCAACTCTACGCTCGATAGATAATTCTTTGGTTAAAGGCATATTGATTTATTAAATGAAGTGAACAGCTCAAAATTTTAAGTAAAACGGTTTTTTTTCCGTACTCCAGGCTACTCATTTAAAATGTTTTACATTTAAAAATTACTTTACAGTTTTGTTGAAAACGATTTAAACATCTGCACAAGTACTTGCACAAATAAATTTGCATCTCACTCAGGACAGGACTACAATTTTACAAGAACTGCGTCAACAAAAATATCTGATTGTACAGCTCAGCGGCGTTTAAAAACTATACGAGAACTGAAATGTTTAATAAAAAGAAAAGGCTTGACTTTACTTCGAAATCACTGCAAATCCAAGTGTTTAGAAATAACACCCCCTTGTGCTTACTTGTACAACAAAACAATCCCTTAATACACAAAATTTGTTTTCTTCTTAAACACTTAAAGTGCTCAACAGAAATTAAACACGTAAGGTGTTCATCAAAAAATAATAACCTAGCACAAGTATTTAAAACTAAAACACTTCTCTAATTAAACACTTGGGATAGTAGACACTGTAGTGTTTTATTTCAAAAAGTGAAATATCGGGTGATCTCTTTAGAGAAATAAAAAAAAGTAAAAACATTTAATTTTATCTAGTAATCTTTATTATCATGTAAAAGAACATAAGAACGTATTTCTGAGTTATCATTATATTTATTAACGATTGTTATTCAAATTGAGGAAGAGTACACTCAGAAGTACGCCAATGAGAAATTTTACATGCGAAAGTAATTCTATTAACTCTGAAACGCTGGAATATTATCGAGTTGTAACCATGTGGTTTTGTTCCAAAATTTAAATCACAATTGAAGTCAGTATTTTTTGTCAACCAAATGATTTATGCTCTTCCATTAAATTTGAAATCACAATGAAGCTCAAGGTGTTTTATTTACATTGCGATCATTTTTCCATTGCGAATGCAAGCCGCACGATAAACTGCAAACGGTTTAAGTCGAATCGTCTTTTCCTTTTTGCTTTCATTTAAGAATTTTTGCTTCGAAGTTGTTCACAAGCTGGGTTCGAACCTTTCGGGCGAGTTCGGAGGGAAGTGTTTTGCAGCCAGTTGAAATGTCAACATGGATTTTGTCATTATCAAGGTCCAGCAATTGTTTGGAGAATATAATTTTCTAGATTAGTCGTTCTGCAATTCGACAGCCATGTTCATATTTAATTTGAGTGTCGTACGGACGTGTTTCCACAAAATGGACGACTTTCAAGGAACATTTACCTAGTTTATAGCTACTCCAAAAATAATTCGAATTATGGATCATCCAAAAATTTTTAGCCTATGAACGAGGTAATTCGAATTATGGCTTAAACCGAAATGTTTCGGCTTAAGCCATAGTTATAAGAATGTATATATGTAATACGAAATTTTGCCGTAACTATGAGTTAAATCGATTTAATTTTTCCGCTATAAACTAGGTAATTAAGATCATCGGCTGATTGGCAATGTTTGGTGAAAATTACCTACCAACAGAATCATCGCAACACCAAACCGGTTTGGATTGTTTCGTAGACCTTGCATCGTTCGGTATGATATCCCCGACACAATGTGGGATGTGAAGAATCACAATTCATAGTTTAAAGCAGTGGAATCACAATTCATAGTTTAAAGCAGGGGTATCTAGGTGGGCGCTTATAACAAAGGGGGGGGGGGCGGTGATTTTATCTTTTTCTTTTTTGGCTCACTAATTTCTACTTAAATTTTGTTGTGCATTTTTTTATTATACATCTCGTTGACTGAAACGTCATTCAGTAACAAACTTGTTGAAACTGTAGCGCTTTACATTGAAAACAATCGTTCAATTGTGAGAACTGTACGTGCTCATCTTAAAAAATATGGCAATTTCGGCGCCTTCAGACAAAACAATTCGTAGTTTGGTGAAGAATTTCTTTGAGTAAGGGTCCGTAGCCACTCGCCAGCATCCCATTCGGCGGCCTCCGCGACACTCCAATGAAGTTGTTGAAACGGTAATAGAGAGTGCTGCCGATAATCCAAATGTGTCGTTCCGCCGTTCATCTCAGGAGTTAAACATGAGTGGAAATACTCTATGAAACAAGATCATCATCTCTTCCCAAACAAACGCAGCTTATTCAATGATTGTTGCCAACGGGCAAGCCGTGTCGAATGTAATATGGAAAGGCCGTTGCAAGAATGACCGATGTAGAGCCAGATTTTTGGGACAAAATACAAACGAAACTCATTATACACTCTCGGACGGAGTCAATAAATACAACTGTCGACAAAGAGCCCACATGTCTTCCACGAAACACCACTGCACGAGAGAAACTCACTGTTTGGGTCGAAGTGTTCCAAGTTCGAGAAACTCTCGATTAGGGGAAGGGAGGGCAAGACGGGGTAGCGGGCAAGACGGGGTACCGGGTCTCATCGGTTGTACGAACGACCAATCATAGCCACTCTGGCTCGTAATGACGCGCCATTTTGTTGTTTATCTGTCAGCGCTGTAACAGGCTTGTGAGTGCACGCGTTTTCGCCCTAGTTCCAAAAACTCGGTTTTTGTCAAGTTCGTTGTGTTTTTCGCGTTACACATAGCGTGTGTTTTGTACCTCAACATTAGTTTTCTAGAGCTTCTAGTACGTTATTCTTTTTTATTATCGATTACACCAGCAAGTAAGAACATGTTTGCTTCCATATTGTGATTTGGTTTTTTAAGTCATATTATTTTATTTAAATGTACATGGGAGGGCAAAATGGGGTATGGGGTACCCCATCTTGCCCCTCGAAGAACATTAGTTATTTGTTTATGACACTTTATGATCCTTTAAACTTAATTGAGTTTTATCTTGTTTTAGGATGGTGAAAAAATATAGAAGAAAGACGGAGAGAGGGAATTGGAGTGAACAGAATATGAAAAATGCGGTAAATTTGGTAATTGAAGGGAAAATGGGGTATAAATTAGCGTCAAAAACATATTCTGTGCCACAAACGACTCTTGAAAGAAAGGTTAAAGAAGCTCGCGTAGCCCTAGAAGATCCTGCAGCTCCTGCAACTTCCGTAAAAGTTCCTTTAGGCCCCAAAAAACGAATATTATCTGATGACGAAGAGAAAGAACTTTGCAACTATATAATAGATATGGAGAGTCGTCTTTATGGACTTACAACAAAAGATTTAAGGGCTTTGGCATACACTCTGGCAGTAAAAAATGGGAAGCAACATCTCTTTAACTCTGACAAAAAAGAAGCTGGCAAAGATTGGGTTCAAGGGTTTTTAAGCAGGCATCCAGAATTGTCGATACGAAAACCAGAAAGCACTTCAGCTGCACGTGCGGCTGGGTTTAATAAGCAAGCTGTTGAGCAGTTTTTTAACTTGCTCGGCAATGTTTATGATGAGCACAAACTTTCGCCGGACAGAATTTACAATTGTGATGAAACAGGAGTTTCGGTGGTACCTAAAACAAAGTCAAAAATAATTGCACGAAAAGGCAGAAAACAAGTGGGATCCATAACTTCTGCAGAGAGAGGTACTACAATAACTGTAGAAATATGTTTTAGTGCTAGTGGTCAATACATGCCTCCAATGATGGTGTTTCCAAGAAAGAGAATGGACCCACAACTAATGTTGAATGCTGCTCCTGGAGCTTGGGGTGTTTGCAGCGATTCTGGCTGGATGACAGCTGAATTATTCCTTGGCTGGTTTAAGAATTTTGTTGGATTTAGTGGGGCAACGATTGATCGACCTGTGCTGTTGTTGTTAGATGGCCACAGTACCCACACACAAAACCTTGACGTCATTAATGAAGCTCGTTCCAATGGGGTTATTATATTATGCTTTCCCCCACATACGACTCATCGACTTCAAGTCGCCGACGTTGCATACATGAGCCCCTTAGGCACATACTACGACCAACAAATCACAGCCTGGCTTCGGAACCATCCAGGGATGGTGGTAACTGTTCGGCAAGTAGCAGAGATTTTTGGTAAAGCCTTTATTCAGGCTTCTACTATGACAACTGCGGTAAATGGCTTCAAAAAATGTGGGATTTGGCCATACGACTTAACAGTTTTTTCCGATATTGATTTTGCTCCATCATTGACAACAGACATTCCACAAACAGAGAGATTATCCATCGCTGAAGCATTACCAAAAACAACTACGCCGGACAACCGAGCAACAGCTTCAAATAGACCATTAGCATCAACTGATGCTTCAGTTGTCCCTGAAACGATAACGGCTGCAACAATACCTGCAAAGATAACTTCAATTTCGACAGTTGACGATTCTGACAAAGTAACTATTGACGAACCGCTGATATGCCGCATACCTGTTGTCATGACACCATCTGAGATTGAAGCAGAGCCCGAGCCCGGATGCTCCACTTGGATTAGCAATATCGAAATAGATGAAAGGCCAAAAACTCCACCATCAGTATTTTCTATTGTAAGTCCTCAGCAAGTGATGCCTAAACCTGCAACTCGCAAAATTTCACGCGTAACAAGGAAGCGAGGAAAAACGGCTATCTTAACTTCTTCCCCGTATAAAAATGAATTAGAAGAAACTATGAAAAAAAGAAACTGGCAGAAGATAACAAAAAAAGACAAAGAGACTAAGAGAACAGAAAAAAAATAAAAAAATCGAATTGGCTAAGAAAAAGAATAAGAAAAAAACCAACAATAATCCTAATTCTTCACCTGAATGTGAAAATGATGAAAATAATATCCCTTGCTTTTACTGCCATGGAAAATACTTGGATTCAAATGAAGGATGGGCCGCATGTTCTCTCTGTGGGAATTGGGCACACTGTAGCTGTGCTGGGATAGATGAAGAGGACGACGAGCCAGTATTTGTTTGCGAGTTTTGCAACCAAAAGTAGAATATGTCTGCCATACCCCATCTTGCTCCTTAGGGTACCCCGTCTTACCCTACCTAGGGGGCAAGATGGAGTGTTGGACATTTTTGACAAAATTCGACATTTTTTTCTTTTTTTAAGAGTGTATAGTTTCTGAAGTTCCTTATTTTCAAAGATTTGTTATGTAAGAGCAGTTATAAATAAATAAATATTCAAAATACTTAAAAATGTGCGTTTTATTACACTCCAAACCTTAAGGACCCCGTCTTGCCCCCCTTCTCCTACGCACGGTGCTGGTGCACGGGTATGGCGAACCTTTTTTCAAAAAGACGGCGCACTTCGACATACCGCACACCCTGCGATGAAATTCTTGCAAAAGTAAATTATATACCAGCAAGCCGAAGACCATTGACGAGCTAACATACGAGCCGAAGTAGATGCTATAACGCCCGAAAACAGCCGCTTTTTGCGTATCGAATGGAGGTCATTTAATATTGATATTGTATTCAAAAACTGATTTGAATTAAATGGTAGAGAATATCCTAAATAAATCTTGCTCATTTGTCAACATCGGCTAAAAAGTGACGGTCTACCTACCGAGTATGCAAATTTACATATATTATTGGGGGCCCCAAGAGTTTTTTATGTAACAGGAGGGGGGTCGTAGCATAAAAGGGGTTGAAAACCACTGGTTTAAAGTAATTTTTAAAATTAACTTGACCAATAACAAAGTTGTTTAAGTTCCAGTTTGTAAAAATGAGTTAGATCACCCAATCCTTTGTTGTAATTATAGTTAAAAGTTTTGTCGTAAAATATCCCTAAATTTCCTCTGGCAAAAGAGGGATTTTCTTGTGAAGCTGGTAACTCTGAAAATAAACTTACACACGTCATTAATGAAAGTTATTTTAATTTACATTTTTGTGTATTTATAAATTTAACAGTTTGTGAGTTTATTGAAAATGGCAACCCTGTCTGTGTCTATGACAGCTGCCATAAGCTAACAATAACAATAACACTAACACCAACCAGCCGAATTTGCCTGTTTAAAGTTAACGTTGAAATGTTACGTCACATTAGCAATGGTTCAACGGTGCAACTCTCTTTTTGGCTAACCGGAGATTTGACATCTCACCCTTAGTTGTTACGGTATAGTGGCTAATCACTTTAGAACAAACCGTATTTCGTAGGTAAATTTGTTTGAGATAAAAGGACGAATATTAGGTAATTCGTTTCAACGGTTCCGATGAACTTACAACAGAATCACTGAAACGCATCATATGCACTTTTTAATTGATTCGCTTATGCTATTTTTCACCACAATATACTTTCACATTTCACAATAATTTCAATGATGACGCTTTTGCCTCTCAGCAACGAATGACAGAATATCACATGACATTCATCGTAATATACAATTAATGATTCATGTGCGTGAGTGAGTAGATCTGAAGTTTGTGCTCCGCGATTTTTAACCGTCAGATTATTATAAAAGTCACTAAACTGATTGATTTAATTTACACCGTACCTCCTAACAACCTCCTTTTTTCGCGCTACGTGGTGTTGTGATTCTGCGTAATTATCTTGGCAGTTTTTCTCGTTAAAAAAGAAGAATGGAGAAAACTAAAGTTCCCGCCAAATTAACAGCCAAAAAAAATATTACACAAAACCCATCACCGGTCACCACCCGAAGCACAGCTAGAATAACTTCTGAAAGCACCTGCGGATCTAAAGCTGGAAATACATAATTGCGTTGCATTGCATTGCAATACTTAATTGGATTTCACTGCAATGCGTTACATTATATGTATTTGACACATTAATGCGTTTCGCGTTGGCATTTAAATGCGTTTTGAAATTTGAATTTTTGTTGCATTTGTGTTGAATCCCTCAAGAAAATCAATTTTTAATATATTACTGAGTTAATCCGAGCTATAATAATATTTTGCAGAAAAAAACAAGACCAATTTGACAAGTATTGAATGCGTTGTATTCGTAAAAGTTGAACAACTGTTGCATTGCATTGCGTTGCATTGAAGGTAGAGCCGCATTAATAGATCTGCCGTCATTGAAATATACAGTGTAAACTTGATCTGTCAACACATTCATGCAACGCAATGCAATTATGTACTTCCAGATTAACACCTTTGAACAGCTTCTATCAGCGCTTGAAGCCAGATTCACTGCTAAAATTAACGACCTGGAAAAACAATTAAAGAAGTCCGTACCTCAGTTTCTGGAACACTTCACCAACTTTAAAACAGTCACGGACAGGCTGGACTCTTTGGAGCGCCGTCTAACGGACGGGCTGAGCAGCATCACTGACTCATACTCAAGTCAGCTGATGGAAGTAAACAACTCGGTGCAAACTCTCGAGACTAAAGTTTCTAAAGTTAAAAACGTTTAACGGATTTTAATTTTAACATCAGCAGCACCAACAGCCAGTTCGCCTCCCTGAAGTCCAGTTTAGCTGATGATGCGATAGTTTTCAGAGACTGAGTGACGTCATCATCAGAGGGATCCCAAGGAAGGCAGAGAAGGATCCACTAAGCATTGTTAAATGCATAGCAGCTGATGTTAACCACCAACTTTCTCCGTATGTCGATATGCTTCGTCTCAAACGGGGTAAACAGACTGGCGATAACCCAATTGTCGTCAAATTTTCAGGCTTCCGTGAAGCAAAGGCCTTCATGACTGATGCGCGACGTAGGAAGAAACAGAAGTTTGCTATCAACAAACTTGAGGGCTTTACAGCTAACCCGCCAGTGTATTTAAATGAAAGCCTCTCACCGCACAACAACAAAGTACTGAGCGCTGCATTGAGGATGCGAAAAATGGGACTGCTGAATAGTGTCATGACCACCGATGACCTTGTGCGAGTTGCTCACAGGAAAGAAGATCCCCTTCTAGTAAGTGATCTTGCTGAGTTGGAGTGTCCATCTGTGGAATCGCTGGAGCCGCTAAGCATCAGCGTATGATTGATTATGATTAGGTTATTGTTTTTTTTTTATAATTTTCTTTTTTTTAGTTTGTTTATTCTTAATTTACTTTTCTGTTTTAATTTCATTCTGTGTTAGATTTGTGTATTTAAGAGAAGTGCGACGTGCGGGTATATTTTTTCATATGTTGTTTCCCTTTTTTCTAATTGACTAGCATAAAACCCGCGTGAATTGCAACGCCTTTAAACAAAAACTGTTTATTATGTGCAATATTTTCCTTCAAAAAAAAAAAAAAAAAAAAAAAAAAAAACAAACAAAAAAGTCAGCTGTTATTATCCCTATAGTGCATTTTTTTTAATAAATATGGTAAACAAATTGCTGCATATATCATCTCTGCTCAACAAATCTGCACGTTTTGAAGCAGAGATTGGCATGTATATGTCATCAAGGGAAGTGACATTTTAGGGTATGACGAACGTTCGTTAAGTTTGTTCGCCTATTTACGTGGGTGCAAGAAATTATGAAGCAATCACAAATGAATATTAAGTAAAGTAAATATCGAGTCATTCATTTCTACGTGATTATAGGGATGCACTGTCAAAATTTCAGCCCTTCAGCTTCAGAGGTTTGGGTTAACCCCATTTCACCCCCTTAGGGGATGAATTTCGAGTAATCGCCTCTTAGTGAATGTCCACGTCATTATAGAGATGCACTGTCAAAATTTCAACCGTTTTGCTCCAGCGGTTTGGGTTAACCCCATTTATCCCCCTTAGGGGATGAATTTCAAAAAATCGCTCCTAAATGGATGCCCACGTCATTATAGGGATGCACTGTCAAAATTTCAGCCCTATAGCTCCAGCGGTTTGGGTAAACCCCTTTCACCTCCTTAGGGGATGAGTTTCGAAAAATCGTATTTTAGTGGATGTCCACGTCATTAAAGGGATGCACTGTCAAAATTTCAGCCCTATAGTTCCAGCGGTTTGGGTAAACCCCATTTCACCCCTTTAGGGGATGAATTTCGTAAAATCGCTTCTTAGTGGATGTCCACGTCTTTATAGGGATGCACTGTCAAAATTTCAGCCTTATAGCTCCAGCGGTTTTGAGTTGACCCTATTTCACCCCCTTAGGGGATGAATTTCGAAAAATCGCTACGGATGCACTGTCAAAATTTCAGCCCTTTAGCTTGTCGGTTGTGCGTTGTCTGTCAGTCAGTTACTTTTTATGCAATAGAAAAAAAGTAAAGAAAAAAAATCCCCTTACAACTTATTGAACCCCATTTCACCCCCTTCAACCTTTTTTTCTCCATAAAAAAGTAGCCTATGTCCGTCTCCAAGGTCTAAATTATGTCTGTTGCAAATTTCATCAAAATCCGTCCAGCGGCTTAGGCGTGAAAGCGTAACAGACAGACAGACAGAGTTACTTTCGCATTTATAATATTAGTAAGGATTATTTGTGGTGGTCGTTGCATTTCAAGATGTGCTCCTTTATATTATTTATTAATTGCCATATTTGTCGTGCCTTTTTCCAACACTCCTTGATTCTTGAGTGTGAATACTTGTAATGCAATCGTGTTCCAGCTGCAATAACAAGGTAGGGACCCTACTTAGAATTTAGTTCTAGGTTTAGTGGCTTTAAAATTTGTTCCTTCAATGCCCGTAGTCTGAAAAACAAAATTGGTGAATTTGGGGGAATGTTTCTCAATGTAGGAATTCATGCATTGCTTGTATGCGAAACTTGGTTGAATGCTTCAGTTACATCTTCTTTCATATCCCTTGATGGTTATCGGGTGTTTCGCAAAGATCGTCGGGATCGTATTGGTGGAGGGGTTGCTATATACCTACATCAAAGATTTCCTCAATGCTAAAATTGTCTGTCACTCCAAAACCTCCGTGATTGAATTCTTGGGCGTTGAAGTGTTCTGCAAACTCTGAGAAAATTCTTCTCATATCTGTCTATTGTCCGCCTGGTTTGTTTAATACGGATAATTTCTTCGAGCTGGAACAAGCGATAGATAACTCCTCGCGAAGATACACTAATTCTTAGTTGGTGGAGATTTTAATGTGAATCTTTTAAAGTCGTGTGGCCAACAGCAGCAATTTCTTTATACTATGCACCGACTTGGTTTAAATACAATTATTGCTCTGCCTACCTATTTTAAAGCAACTCATGCATCACCACTTTATCTGCTACTCACCAGTGACAATCGCCTAATTGCCTTTCAGAACCAAATTTCCGCTCCGAGTTTCCTAGACCATGATCTATTATATGTTTGTTGCAATATTCCAGTTGGATCTCAACCTGCTAAAACAATTACTTACCGTGACTTTACTAACACTAATCGTCGTAGTCTAGTTGAATGTTGTGAGGGGTTACCTTGGGAAAACATTTTCACATTTACTGACGTTAATGATAAGACCAAGTTTTTGAAGGGGCTTATGCAGTCCTTGTTTGATGAGTATGTTCCTATTCGAACAAAAACCATTACTGAAAAATCCAAGCCTTTGTTCAGTCCTGAAATTAAGTCCTTAATTATTGAGCGGGAAAAGATTCGTAAAACTAAAACCCGAAAGTGCCAAAACCTCTTATAAACGACTCCGTAATATCACCAGGGCTAGAATTAAGGAAGCCAAGCGAAATTTCTACTCATGCCGACTCAACCCGACTCTGCCATCGAAGAAACTATGGAATAACTTAAGTAAGTTAGGGGTGCAATCAAAAAAAGAGCCTATAGCCCATGACTTCGATGCCGAAAGTCTGAATTCGCACTTTACTTCAAGTAACTCTGTCCGTATTACGCATGTTCCTCTGTCGTCGTCTAATGGATTTAGTTTCTGCTGCGTAAACCACGCTGAAGTTTTTGTGTCATAACAGGGAGCGACAAGATATCGCCGAGATTTCTTAAACTATTGTTACTTAGGCTATTACCTATTATAACTCATTTGATTAAATCATGCCTTACTACTTCGAAATTTCACAATTCTTGGAAATATGCGACAAATTGGAAAGTGCGGCAAACTTTATATATCACTTTCTTTGCACGATATTTCGTTAACGGTTAACTCGCCATAAAAAAATCCTTCCTAAGACTTATAGAACACACAATAATCTATAATTCTTGTTATTTTGTACCTAGGGCCAATATTGCACGAGTGATAATGCTTTAAGTGTCGGAAAACGTGAATTCAAAAGTAGTGTTTTGCCAATATCTTTTTAATTACATTTTATTGCAAAACTGATTATAACGTTTTTTGTGCGCAATTTCATTTCCCACATTTTTTGTTTCTGGAGGCCTGTGAAAAAGAGTTTGTGCACCATAGAAATTTCTCAATTATTTGTATGAACATTTATGTGAATTGATATATGAAGTTTGGCGCTGAATGTTTAAAGCAAAATTTTTACAGAATTTTATAACAATCATATTTGTTGGTATAAATTTTCGTCGCAAATGAATAGTTGACGAGATATTTTTAAACAACCATTCCTTATTAATGTTTTCGGTGTAATAAACCCATAACCCTTTACAGGAAAACTTTAGAACAAGAAAATGTGGGAAATCAAATTGCGTACAAAAAAGGTTAAAATCAGTTTTGCAATAAAACGTGTAATTAAAAAATATTGGCAAAAACCTACTTTTGAATTCACGTTTTTGGACACATAATAATAGTAGACTTTTTTCGACCTATTTACTGGACTATTAGCTGATGAATCGAACTTGAAATTTATTTCCCTTTATAGCCTCGGCATAAAAACCCCCTCACCCCTCGGCATCGGGAACCGCCATCGGCTACGAATTTTCATATGCCCATAATAATAATCCCAGTGCGCATGAAGAATGGGAGTTGAAGTGCTTGCTCTCCATTGCCTCCACTCCTTTGCTCATATCCTACGTGTTGCGCCTTCTCAGATTCCTGTGTTGCGCATTCCTGTGTTGCGAATTCCTCAAAATTTACTCTCATTATATTTTCAAAGCGCGGTTAAAGAAAAAATCAAAATCAATTATAATTTCATATTCAAACAACAAACAAGACAAGAGCATTACAGATTTAATCAAATCTAAACGAATATTTAGGAGGTAGGCACTCTATATGCTGCAGAGGTAAAATTAAAAACAAAAATAATCATGATAACTGAAAATCTAAATAATGCAGTTAGTAAACAAAATTGTAACAACTTAAGTTTTAGCCGTTTTGTGGGACGATTTTATTGAACTTGAAAAAAATTAAGAAAGTGATTCGATTTTTTATCAAATAAAGTTAAAAAAAATTATAAAAAGCGCTATTCTTATTACCCACATGTTGTTGTTTTTTATCACTTTGTTTTCAGGCTGTACCTATATTGCATATACACATGTTCAGCATCATTCTCTGCATATAGGTAGAATGAAATCGGCCAATTTACACTTCGAGTTACCATAAATAATCCTGCAGGTGAGTGTGATAAAGATGCTTTCACGAACAGCTCTACAATTTGTGAAAGTGGTATGAAATGAGGGTGGTGAATCTATCGAAGCCCCATGTGGTTATACACACCTGCTTCTTCTGGTGAAGGTGTGCCTCTCCAAGCTCATTCTGGATTTCGACGCCAAGGGAACGCCGTAAAAGGTTAGCTGGGGTGCCGGATCCTACCGTAAAGGTGAATTTATTGTCATGCGCAGAATCCACAAAAAGTTTTTGATTTATAGTCCTTCGAAGATTGAACAAAGTACGAATATTTTTACCCATCCCCCTATGCCGGTATGTGCATTTTACGCTCCCCCCTCTGACGGTAGATATTAAGCTTTAAATATATGTCTGAGAATTGTGGTCAAAGAACAAGAGATTCGGCACTGGATATAATTTATTTACGGGAAAAAGTGAGTTTCGTTCCTGTTATGTATTGCAATTGCAATTGAGTTAGTGTCCATTGATTTATTTAAGCTGTTTTGTTTTCTAGTTTTGGCAGATTTATGAAAATACATTATGTTGAAAGTTTGCGAAGAGTATTCGACTATTGTTTTTTACATCCATTTGTGAAAAGCATAAAAATCAATGAAAATCTATTTGAAGAATTTACCTTCGACGACAAAAAGGGTTAAGAGTAAACTCGAATTAACTTAAAAAATGTGTTCTTTTTAAATTCTTTTATTTAACTTACACTGTTTGTCGTCAAATCTTGGAAGTTAAATTTGACCCACTTCCCGGTTTCGGATAGAGCTGAAATTTTGCATACACGTTTAGTTTGGATGACAATGCAATCTGGCCATTTTGTAAAAATATCAAGATGGCGGTTCCAAAATGGCGCCCGATTTTTGAAATTGTGCCACTGTTTGTCGTCAAATCTTGGAAGTTAAATTTGACCCACTTCCCGGTTTCGGATAGAGCTGAAATTTTGCATACACGTTTAGTTTGGATGACAATGCAATCTGGCCATTTTGTAAAAATATCAAGATAGCGGTTCCAAAATGGCGCCCGATTTTATTTAACTTACACTGTTTGTCGTCAAATCTTGGAAGTTAAATTTGACCCACTTCCCGGTTTCGGATAGAGCTGAAATTTTGCATACACGTTTAGTTTGGATGACAATGCAATCTGGCCATTTTGTAAAAATATCAAGATGGCGGTTCCAAAATGGCGCCCGATTTTTAAAATTGTGCTCCGCGGCCCTCTGACATGGATATCAAATGAAAGGATATGACAGGTAGAACACAATAAGCTATGTGGCGTCATTCCAAATTCAAAATGGCGGCCAACACTTACACTGTTTGTCGTCAAATCTTGGAAGTTAAATTTGACCCACTTCCCGGTTTCGGATAGAGCTGAAATTTTGCATACACGTTTAGTTTGGATGACAATGCAATCTGGCCATTTTGTAAAAATATCAAGATGGCGGTTCCAAAATGGCGCCCGATTTTTGAAATTGTGCTCCGCGGCCCTCTGACATGGGTATCAAATGAAAGGATATGAAAGGTAGAACACAATAAGCTATGTGGCGTCATTCCAAATTCAAAATGGCGGCCAACACTTACACTGTTTGTCGTCAAATCTTGGAAGTTAAATTTGACCCACTTCCCGGTTTCGGATAGAGCTGAAATTTTGCACACACGTTTAGTTTGGAGGACAATGCAATCTGGCCATTTTGTAAAAATATCAAGATGGCGGTTCCAAAATGGCGCCCGATTTTATTTAACTTACACTGTTTGTCGTCAAATCTTGGAAGTTAAATTTGACCCACTTCCCGGTTTCGGATAGAGCTGAAATTTTGCATACACGTTTAGTTTGGATGACAATGCAATCTGGCCATTTTGTAAAAATATCAAGATGGCGGTTCCAAAATGGCGCCCGATTTTTAAAATTGTGCTCCGTGGCCCTCTGACATGGATATCAAATGAAAGGATATGACAGGTAGAACACAATAAGCTATGTGGCGTCATTCCAAATTCAAAATGGCGGCCAACACTTACACTGTTTGTCGTCAAATCTTGGAAATTAAATTTGACCCACTTCCCGGTTTCGGATAGAGCTGAAATTTTGCATACACGTTTAGTTTGGATGACAATGCAATCTGGCCATTTTGTAAAAATATCAAGATGGCGGTTCCAATTTTTTTATTTAACTTACACTGTTTGTCGTCAAATCTTGGAAGTTAAATTTGACCCACTTCCCGGTTTCGGATAGAGCTGAAATTTTGCATACACGTTTAGTTTGGATGACAATGCAATCTGGCCATTTTGTAAACATATCAAGATGGCGGTTCCAAAATGGCGTCCGATTTTTGAAATTGTGCTCCGCAGCCCTCTGACATGGGTATCAAATGAAAGAATATGACAGGTAGAACACAATAAGCTATGTGGCGTCATTCCAAATTCAAAATGGCGGCCAACACTTACTGTTTGTCGTCAAATCTTGGAAGTTAAATTAGACCCACTTCCCGGTTTCGGATAGAGCTGAAATTTTGCATACACGTTTAGTTTGGATGACAATGCAATCTGGCCATTTTGTAAAAATATCAAGATGGTGGTTCCAAAATGGCGCCCGATTTTTGAAATTGTGCTCCGCGGCCCTCTGACATGGGTATCAAATGAAAGGATATGACAGGTAGAACACAATAAGCTATGTGGCGTCATTCCAAATTCAAAATGGCGGCCAACACTAAATTGCGGAAAGCTTATAATAGACTAAAAAGTAAAAAATATAACCGATCAACTTCCAATTTTGCACACACTCGTAGTTCGGGTGGTTAATGTGTATGAATGATGAGATGAATAGTTGAGTTAAGGGTGAGTTGATAATAAAGAAGCAATACACGTTTCAAAAAATCACAAACAAACACAGAGATGCTGCTGTCAACTAAATTCAATTACTCAAATACTGAACTCATGTCCGTATGCATAATTTCAACTAAACCCAGGTAGCAGAGCTGAGTCGAGTTCAGTCAACCTTAACCCAACTCGACTCCCGTTTACATGTAGTAAGACTTGGGTTCAACTTGAGTTCAACTCATCATGTATAAGTACTAAATGCAATCTGACCTTTTTGTAAAAAAATCAAGATGACGGTTCCCAGATGGCGGCCGTTTTTGCAATTATGTTCCACCGAGCCCACGACATAGGTATCAAATGAATACAGTAAACTGTGTGACGTAATTTTAAATCTAATAGAATTGCAATCATAAAATGGCGGAATACATATAATAAACTAAAAAGTAGAAAATAAAATAAATGGTTAAAAAAAAATTTTTAAAAAAAATTCTTTTAATTAACTAAAAAATGTACTGAAAAGTAAAAAATAAAAAATATTTTAAAGAAAGCGTGAAATTTGAATTTAAATGAAAAAGTTAATTAAAAGAATGGCGCATTTTTCATCAAAAATTGAAAATATAACTGTAAATCGCGTGAGATTTACAATAACCCTCAATTTTTTGCTTTGTTAATTTCAAATTCTAACAAAATTTTTTGATGATAAATGCGCCATTCTTTTAATCAACTTTTTCATTAAAATTGAAATTTCACGCTTTCTTTAAAATATTTTTTATTTTTTACTTTTCAGTACATTTTTTAGTTAATTAAAAGAATTTTTTTTAAAAATTTTTTTTAACCATTTATTTTATTTATAATAAAATATCAGGAACAAATCTTTTTTTTTATAGATTAACTGCACGTATCCTGCTGATTTTACTTAGTTTTTAAATTCTAAACTTTTAGTTCAGGTTAATAGTACAGTTAAATTAAGCCGAAAAAAGCGAAATAACCAAAATGATTGGGAACAAGTTGTAAATTGCTACAGAGCTTCCTTTTAGGGTTCTTAATAAGCTACCGATTTTCTTCCCCGGGAACTTTTTAGGGGGTTTTAGGATCAAAATATCAGTGTTTTGCAAATACATATATGTTAAAACGCAAGTCCTATCATAAAGTAATGTTCACAAAGTTTGTAGATCACACGGTTCTCTAAAAAAATGTTATTATGTATACATTTCCCCGTACGAATTGCCATTAATGAGATATCATGGTTTTAACAATTTAAAATACTCATATGCACAAATTCGCAACTTGTATAGGTTATCAGACGTTCCCGTTGAAATACGTTGCTAATTTTAGGGGTCATTCCTGGATTTATTTGGAGAAAAAATGTGTTCTAGATAGGAAGCTAACTGCTAAGATAAGGGTGTTCACGAAAAAACAATGTATTTTTTTTTTCATTTATTTAGAGTTGAATAACTCCTAGACTCACTGGTCAACAAAATTTTAACTTTGTAATGCCAAATGGACTTGTTTGGTATTTTTTGCTTTAATTGGTGATTGTAAGAAAAAGTAAACAGTTAAAAAAAATTTGCTAGACAAGGACTATATTCTATTGAGTAATTTAAAATATTAAGAAAAAACACAGATTTCGTAAATAAAAGTTTATTTCTTTATAAATGACTTAATAAACCTAAGATTTTCTTGAATATTTAGCTTCTGGTTGGTCCCTTTTTAATGTCCAGCAATAATCTGCTAACATATTTGGGCTCCATTTGCCCTGGTACCGCTTTTCCATATTACAAATGTCCTGATGGAACCTCTCACCGTGCTCGTCGCTGACAGCCCCTAAATTGTCAGGAAAAAAATCCAGGTGCGAGTCTAAAAAATGGATCTTAAGTGACATGTTGCAACCCAATGCTTGATATGACAATAATAGCTCGCTAACCAACTCTCTGTAGCTGTCGCTCTTGTGGTTACCCAAAAAATTTGCAACAACATTTTTAAAAGCATTCCATGCAGATTTTTCTAAATCGCTTAATTTTTCTTCAAATCTTGAATCTTTTATTAACTCCCTAATTTGAGGACCAACAAAAATACCCTCTTTTATCTTCGCATCACTTATTTTAGGGAATTTTTCTTTAAGATACAAAAATCCACTCCCATTGCGATCCATTGCCTTCACAAAATTTTGTATTAATCCTAATTTGATATGCAATGTTGGTAGAAGCACATTATTTGGCTGCACAAGGGGTAAATACTTTACGTTTTTTTGCCCAGGAACTAACGATGCACGGCCTACGCTATGTTTTTTTTTATATAGTAATTAGTTCTGTCTCGGCTATCCCATTCACATAAAAAGCAGCAAAACTTTGTATAACCCGGCTGAAGTACAAGTAATAGTGCAAGAGCTTTAAGATCACCGCAGATTTAGAAGGAATATGTACTGTAATTTATTTTTTCAAGTAAAAGTTTCATATTTTCATAGGTTTCTTTCATATTTGCAGCATGGGCCACAGGTACAGACGGAAGCATATTTCCGTTATGCAATAAAACTGCCTTTAGGCTTGTTTTGGAAGAATCAATGAATAAACGCCACTGAGATAGATCAAAATCTATGTCCAACATTTTCATAATCTCATTAATGTTATTGCAAAACACCAAATCTCCATCCTGAGAAAAATAGGTTCTGAAGTGTTGATCACGGTTTCGAAAATAGCTAACTTTTGTATTATGATGTAGCAAATTCCATTCTTTTAGACGAGATCCTAATAGTTCTGACTGCTTTTTTGACAAATTTAAATCCCGAACCAAATCATTTAGGTCTCCTTGAGTTATCAAATGTGGCTCGTTTACAATTCCTTCAAACTCAAAGTCATCGTCCTCGTCAACACATTGACCTGAAGTGGACGGTTCTGAATTGGCGTAGCTGCAACTGGTATTAGTTCTGGCAATTTTTTACAATTAGAGACTAGTCTTATAGCCGAAGATATGTTAGGGTAAATAACTGTGGTTTTTTTCTTGGAATTTATACCTTTTATGTCAGTGAGACAAAAATAGCAATCTGAATCGTGATCTCGCTGTTCAGTCCATATCATGGGTACAGAAAATGGCATAGGTCGTGCACCTTTCTTCCAGTCAGTTAAATTTTTCACACACGTTATGCAACACACATGAGGGGCCCAGGATTTGTCTTGATGGGCGACAGAAAAACCAAAACATTGCTGGTAACACTCCAACACAAGATTCGTAAAATTTCGTCGTTGTTTTTTGAATGTAAGTTCTCCGCACACATAACAAAAAAGTTAGGATCTTTATTACACTTCCTCGACATGTTCACAGGGTTAATAAATCACAAAAAAGTGTTCAAATTCAACGACAAATATTTTTATAACGATTTACTTGTAAGCGTTTCTGTTAATTTACTGCCGTAATACTAATTTTGAGTTTTACCGTATCACTACAAATATGAGGCTAATTGACCTTTGACAACTGTGATTTAATAATTAGGGTAGCTAGATAAAAAAAAATTAGCTGTCAAAGTTCGTGTGGCAAAACCAGTGTTGACCATTATGCCTCATTTTACACGATGAAACACGAAACAAAAAGTTTCCTTCAACCTTGCTGAGTTTGAAGGGCAGAAACGAGAGAGGGCTTGGGGGAGGATGTGTTTCTTCAAGCCCTCTCTCATCCCTCTCCATCAAACCGAGCAAGCTTACAGGAAACTTTTTGTTTCGTGTTTCATCGTGTAAAATGAGGCTATCGTAAACGCATATACTTAGAGTCATCTTTTAGGTTAATGTTTTATTTGATATAAAGAGCAGGAACTTGAGTGACTCCGTTTAGATAATAATGTAGGTTCAAAGCATAAGCAAAATCACAATTTTCTTCGTTTTTTAACATTTCGAACGACTTTGACGTTCTCTTGAACCTACTTCCCCTGACCTTCACATCAAACATCTTGCTTCGTGTTGTACCCTCAGACTGAGAGAATTCGGGGTCTGAGCCTCAAAACTTTACGGACATAGCAATGTCTTGAATGATGCGCTTCAAGCTAGTGAAGCGATGCAGAGCTGAGCTACATAAGCTTGGAGGAGACCATTACTCGAATTTATATGTGTGTAGCATTTTTAAGGGTTGAGTTAAATTCAGGGTGTTTTCAATGATTCAAACTTGCAGCATATTTGCTTCTGTGTGTTGTCCAATGATGTAACTTGCAAAAGCCAAGTGTTAAATGATTAAAACTTAAAAGAAAATGATTGCATTCTTTGCAAGCTTTTTCAAATGCTTGCATTTCTGGTATTGAAGAAGAAGATACGTCAGTGATGCCATACACTTCTGTTTTACTCATTTTTTGTTTAGAGCGCACATACATAAACTCTTTTTCATTTTGCACGAAATGTGAGACATTTCTCGACCCACACTTTCTAGTACAATATTGTTCTCAACAATTTAATCAATGTTTTTAAATTTCTTCTATCTATCCGCTTTCGGTTTCTCGCAATCCAAACGACAGCACTACTTTAAGCCTAAAACAGAATCAACGCAGTGGGCAGTATGCAGTGTTTTTTACTGCTTGTCAAAAATTACGGCACTGCGTCTTATAACGAAATCAATGCAGTGCAGTGTTTGTCAAATCAAGTCAAACGTCAAATTTATTGTTAATTTCGAAAACCTGGTGTGAAGAAATTTAAGAAATATTTTGTTATTGGCGGCTTTAACAGTTTATAGAAATAATTTGTTCTTACTGGCACACTACCACCGTTATGAAAATTTGAAGTTTAATTTTCTAACCTCACACTGCAGAGCAAATTTAGAATTTAGCCTAAACCTGCAGTGCAGTGTTCTGCTGCTTACTGCGCTAAATGTGTTTGTGTGCCGAGTAATAGAAAAGCACAAAACCAAACTTTGACAGGCAGTGCAGTATACTGCACTGTATTGATTCTGTTTCCGGCTTTAACGTATATCAGTTGACCATTTTGACGGCTTTTGCAGGTAGCTTAAGCTGTCAGCGAATGTCATTTGCTTTCGTGCAAGTTTACAAAAGCAACTTGCTTCATTGAAGACACACTCATTCGTTGGGCGATATTAAAGCCAAAATATTTACATACATACTTTTAAATAAAACTCACCAATTTTTTTCTTTTTTCAGATGTTTACGTTGGAAGTATATAAAGTTGTCATAATTCTAATATATCTGAATCCTGCGGATTAAAGATAATAATGTAAGTATAAAATCTTTGATAAAATAACAGAGATGCTATGATTTTATTTTATACGATTGTTTGTTTATAGGTGCAGGGGGTTTGTTTTTAGAAAGAATCCATCAAAGTTCGATCATTTAATGTTATTTTTGAAGAGTTTTTTCTTACTTAAATTACTTGATTGATTGTCCCAGAATACGGACCCCAATAGTACAAAATATACGTTATGCTGGGTGTACCCTATAAGTTTACAACATCGGCCGGCTGTTGGTACAAACCAATCGTATGGGTAGAAGTACGGTAAAACTTTCAATTTTACGATTTAAGATAGGTGGAATTATTCTGGGTACACTGTTATCTTATTCATGAAAATAGGTTATAGCGTTAAAATAAAAGAATGCAGGGTGATATGTAAAACTCTAACAAAAAAATTCAAAAAGCCCCATACGATAGGCCAGTTTACATCACAGACTGAAAGTCGAAGCGCAAAGCGCCTGACTACTATCCCAAGGGTCCCGGGTTCGAATCCCGGCCAGCCCCCACGGTCCATGGCCTTTTCCACTTTCCAACCCACATAACTTTCTTTCGTTCTTTTCCCCTCTTGACATTCCTGATTCCTCCTATCATAGCCTTCGCTAGTCCTTCCTAGCTCCACCAAGCGCATGCCATCGGTTGGCTGATGAGATTCAACTCGTTTCAGGAGGCATAACACTCCAGCGAGTTGTTTCTCACATGCCCCGATGCCAGAGTCGCGAAATGGTTGCAAGTAGGTGGAACAAAATATCGCGGCTAGGCTGTGGCAGCTCCTTCCTACTTTTCTCTCTCTTTTTACTCTCTCTTCCGGCTAGAGCTGCTGTTCGACATTCTATACGAAAAAAATAGGTTGTCAAACAGTACAAAGGGGCTTTCAAGCCTCTAGTGTCTAGTCTTTAGTCTATCACAGAAAAAAATGGTGGCAGCAACAAACGGCAGCCTCAAAAGCTCTACTCTACTTAACGAATACGTAGGCAAAAAAAGCTTTTAATTTCGTTAAATTTGAATATTCTGTCGTCTTTTCTTGTTGTTTTGGTGCATATTTACCATTGTGGAAATGTTTGAAACTAATAAATTTATTTTTTTTATTACACAACACACACAAGGATTTACAGCTCAATTGTTTCCTCTGCGACTGGATTCAAAATTTTCAGTTTGACAGTTCGTAAAAGTTTCGAGCTTTCTATGGAAGTTTGCGCTTGCATTTTGTACAGGGCCACTTTGTTCTTCCACTTTGAGTCTGGGATGTAAACTGGCCTTTACAAGCGAGAAGTGAGCAGCGGTTGGGTGAGTTAACTTAAACACAATTTCTTTTAAGTATTAAATTAAATATTCTTTAATGGGCTTTATTCGACTAAACTTATTAGAAGAAACCTTTGTGTGCATTTGGCATGGGAAAAAGAATGCAGATGGATGCAGGTGTTATTCGGAGAATTTTGGTTGTGGGACGGAAAAAACTTTTCTTGTGGGAAGAGATATGTTGAGTAGGGTGGTCCATAAAAAACTTTTTTGTTAATTTTCTTTGGGGCACCCTGTTACTTTGTTATACTATATAAAAAAGGATTACTGTAATTTTTTGGGATTTTTAGACTTAGGTTTAGGGGTCGCTACCGCTATGTATAAATTCAATATTTTAGGAATGACATCAGGTCCTGTTTGGGCCTTCTTCAATGGTTCTTCTTCATTTTTGTTGCTTTCATTTGTTAAAGCATCCAACATTTTCCTTTAGAACAGCTAGTTTCAAGCACGACCTGCTTATACTTACCCAAGAAATGATTTGCAGCTTTTGAAGAATTTAAATGATTATGAAAGTGTCAATAAGGAAATTTCAAAGTGCGCAATGAAAAAATTTTTCTCCCGCATTTGTATTACTTATCAGAGGAACTATCAGAGGAAATGGTTGCATTTGTACTTTTTGATGACGAAGCTCTTGTAGACAAGACAATAAAAATGAAGAAAAACCATACAGGAAGGCCCAGATAGATCCAGATGTTATTCCTAAAATATTTAATTTATACTTCGCGGTAGCGACCCCTAAACCTCAGACTAAAAATCTCAAAAAATTACAGTAATCCTTTTTTATATAGTAGAATAAAGTTACAGGGTGCCCCAAAGAAAATTAAGAAAAAAGTTTTTAAGGACCACCCTTTCAATTTGAGGGATATTTATAGGAATGGAATTTGTGCAGCATGTTTATATTAAAATTAATAATAATTATAATTAATCAATAAAGAAATTTTAACGTGGGTTCACTGATAGTTGCCACTGCTGAAATAACCGGTGCGATGACATCTTGCTGAGCGTTGGGATTTGTTTGGAATCTGCGGCGTATGAAGTAGGGAACAAATATTTCGATGAGGATTAGAATAATGATGAAACTGGCTGAAGGTCTGTAAGGACTTCTTTGAATCAGGAGCTTCGTTGAAGCTCCTCTCTGCAAATTGGTATGTGCCCAGGGTTTTAAGTTAAATCCTATTATTTGATGTTGTGGTATTGATTTGGTTAAAGATGGTGGTATAAATTTAACTTCATCCCAAACGTTGTTTTTTGCTGCCATGTACCTACCTACCTCACCTGAGTCTGTTGATTGCGATCTCGCAATTAGTGAAGTGGGCGAGTACTGTTCCTTCTATTTGTTGATTTTGTTCGCAAGTGATGAATATAATTGTCTTCGGGATGTTTATCAGGACTATGTAATTTGGATCTGGTTGGAAAATTTCTAGAGTGGTTCTTCTATTCTGTATTTCACAATTAGTTGGTTTATTATTTATGAGGTGTCCTTAACAATTAGAATCGAGGGCTTTTTCCTGTTGTACTGATTCTCGGCAGTAATGCGAATGCCGGATTCATTGTTGCGGATGAGTCGCGCTGCACTTATGTGCGCGCATACTTTTTGTATGAAAAATTGAGCATTTCTCAATTTTGGGATATTTTTGGGATTTTTTTTTCTCTCAGAAAAAAAGTTGAATCAACTTCAAATTTGGTGCGGCGGATTTTTGAAATTGTCAAAAAATCATATGTTTAATGTCGATATTTCATATATTTCAGCATTTTAAGGATTCTACGAATTTTGTGCTTTTTAATTTTTGAAATTTGTAACACTGGCAACCCGGAAAGAACGGTTCCAAAAATAAATCTCCCTCCTCTACATCAATTTTTACTGGAGACACCGGTACCAGAAGACTGGAGAGAAAACTCTCAATAAATTCATTCTGAATAAGACCTCAAAGTTAGAAGGAAGCCAAAAAAACATTCCACCGCGACCACTGGTCCTCTGGAATACTACCACACAGCGCTCCGCATATATTTTTTAATTAGAATTTGTCAAGTAGTAATTTTGGATCAAAACTTTTTATCTTGTATTTAAGCAGTATAAAAAAACAATAAATCATTACTTTAAAACACGATTACAACTGGCGCCCGAGCAAAAGAAAATTAGGAAAATATCCTAACAGTAGGAGATTAATTACGTGATAAGGAATTTATTAAATTCACGAAAAATCTCCGGTTTCAAAACAAAATAGTGGCGAATTAATCTTTTTCCGATATTAGAAAAAGAGAAAATTAGTGTAACTGAGACATTAACTGCGCAATAGAGGAATTACACGAAAATTTCGAAAAAGGCAAGCATCCACCGCGACCACTGGTCCTTTGGAACAGCCCAACAAAAAAAAATCGTACAGGATCGTTTCATTGCAATTCATCTATTTTATGGAATTTAGTGTAATTAATCGAAATCAGTGCAACATAATTATTCATCGCAGCAATTTGCAAATTTTCCGTATTAACGTTACCGCTGTTCCTTGTCGCGGCTATTATAAGGTAGTTGGCGATCTTCGCAACGCAACGTTATTCATAAATTCAACGCATTCGTAAAGTCATCAACGCATACACGTTTGTTTTTTTTGGTAATTTATGCCCCCGAAGAAAGAAAAAACAATGGCTTTGTCGGAGGAACAATTCCAGACACTTCTCGCGTCCATTGGCAGTGCTAACAGCCACGGACCTGGAAGTTTTAGTAAATGCACTATACGTTTTGCTGGAGAAAGGAACCGCGACAAAGTTGAGGAATTCATAAATAGTGCATCAATTTATAAGGATATCGAGAACATTTCAGAAGCCGAAGCTCTACGTGGACTTCCGTTGTTATTTGAGGGATTTGCAGCCACATGGTGGCTAGGAGTGAAAAATAATGTTACCACGTGGGATCAAGCTATGACCCTATTACAAAACTCTTTCGCACCAGCTAACCCCGCCTACCAAGTTTATGCTGAAATTTTTGAGAAAAAACAAGACAACAAAACACCAACGGATGTATTTATCTGTGAAAAACGCGCATTACTTGCCCAATTACCCGCTTCACGGCATTCAGAAGAAGTGCAAATCGATTTTATTTACAGTCTACTAAATTTCAAAATAAGGAAATTTTTGCATAGAGACGAAATAAATTCATTTCACACACTTCTAAATAAGGCTAGGGAAATAGAAAATACACACGAAGAAAGTAATTGTACGAATACACCCGGCTTAAAGGCAACAATAAAAACTCACACGGAAAAATCTAGTCAACGAATAAGGTGTACTTTTTGTCGATACTATGGCCATGTAGAAGAAGAATGCAGGAAGAAGGAAAAAGAAATGACAAAAAGCGAATCTCTTAACCAAAAAATAAAACAAGAGGATAATAAAATTGCTTGTTTTGGTTGTGGAAACCCTGGGTTCATTAGAAGTAATTGCCCTGCTTGTAACAATAACAATACCAGTAACGTCAAAATCGGATTTCACTGTATAAATGTAGTGGTGACCGCAACAATTCCAACCATTCCGGTAAATATTTGTGGCATCGATGGAATCGCGTATATGGACACTGGAGCAAAAGTAAGCGTTGCCGGCACGTCGCTTGTTAAACATTTTAAAAAGGAAGGAATTAAATTCAACAAGGTCATCGCAGATATCACTTTAGCAAATGGTCACACAAGCCAACAAGAAGTCTCTACAACAAAAGTGAATATTATTCTAGGCAACCGACAAAAGTGCATCCAATTTGTAGTGTTACCAGATGCGGAAGATAATAGAACTCTTTTGGGCATCGATTTTATGGAGCAATCAGGTATAATACTCAACCTGGGACAAAGAACATGGCATTTTTTGGATCAACCAAATAAAATTTTTGATTATTACCACGAAAATGAATTTAAACAAAATCATTTAAATCTAATTGAGGTTCCATTATCAAAAAGTAAATTAGCGTTTAAAGGAAAAAAGTCTGAAAAGAAAAAGACCCATCAAAGCACAAACAGCAACAGGGAAAATGACAACGTATATTCACCAAACGCAATAGATGAGATCTTTAGCGACTCAGTTAGAACAGTTTCACCTTTAAAAACACAAAGCAATCTATTTTACAATTTAAAAAGGGCTAAGCGTCATAATGTTCCTATTTTGTGCATACAACTGACGCTAAGAGATGATGAAGCACAAGATATCTCGGCAAATGAACGGACGCAACTACAATCAATTTTATCCGAATATTCTGATCTTTTTCAAGACCAAGGTGAAGCAACTCCCTTTGCCGTTCATCGAATTAATACGGGCTCTCACCTACCAATCACTGCAGCGCCGTATCGTTTATCACCTGCTCGCCAAAAGCAATTAAAAACGGAAATAGATGAAATGCTAGATAAAGATATCATAGAAAGCTGTGAGTCACCATGGGCTGCACCGGCTGTTATGGTCCCCAAGAAGGATGGAGGAATTCGAGTTTGCATAGATTACAGACAATTGAACGCCATCACAGTTCCCGATTCATATCCGCTGCCTAGGATGGACGATTTACTTCATGCCGCTAAGAAAACAAAGTTCATGTCTACACTAGACCTACAATCAGGTTACTGGCAAATCAAGGTTGATGAAAATGATAAAGACAAAACCGCTTTCGTGACACCGTTTGGCCTATTCAGATTCAAACGTATGCCCTTTGGTCTTCGTAATGCGCCGGCAACCTTTCAACGGTTAATGGACAGGTTTCGCGTCCAGATGGCTGACATCTTAATCCTCTGCTATTTAGATGACATAATTATTTGCTCAGAGTGTTTTCAAAAACATTTGGAAGATCTTGAAAAAACTTTTCAACTGATGAGGAAATTCAAATTAAGAATGCAGCGGCGAAAATGCAACTTTTGCTGTCCTTGTGTAAAGTACCTGGGACATATATTAACAAAAGATGGTATCCGGACAGATCCAGGAAAAATCGAAGCAGTCAAGAAATGGAAAGCTCCCATTAATGTAAAAGGCGTATTAAGTTTCATCCAAACGTGCTCTTGGTATAGGCGATTTATACCACAATTTGCAGAAATCTCACGACCTTTAACGAGGTTAACCAAAAAATCAGTAGCATGGACATGGGGTCAGGAGGAACAGCAAGCTTTTGACAAGCTAAAGGACATCCTAACTTCTGAACCAGTACTACAGCAAGTCGATGAAAACAAGCCATTTATTATTAAAACCGATGCCAGTAATTACGCTTTAGGAGCAGTTCTGGTCCAGGGGGAGGGGGCAGCTGAGCACCCGATAGAATATGCGAGCCGATTACTCACAGATGCGGAGAAAAACTACTCAACAACCGAGCGTGAAGCATTGGCAATCATTTGGGCACTCGAGAAGTTTAGAGGATATATAGAAGGACACAAAATAATCTTACAAACGGACCATCAGCCGCTTAAATGGCTGCTCTCGATTAAGTCACCAACAGGACGGCTTGCAAGATGGGCATTACGTTTACAGCCTTATATTTTGGATATTGTTTATATTCCAGGGAGAACAAACACAATGGCAGATGCTTTGTCAAGGCCACCACATTTTGAACAAGAATTGTGTAATATTCAAATTGATTTTCCAGGTGGAAAACCAGAAGAGTTTCGCGTAGAACAACTCGAAGATCCTGAACTCAAGAAAATAATAAACGCGTTTGAATCTACGAATAAGGATGAGGATTTCATCCAATGGACGAGGAAAGGCTACCTACTTAACAATGGTGTTCTTTATCGGTACTCGGAAGATACTGATTCGGAAGAAGCTCAACTAGTTATACCAGTACAAAAACGAGAATCAATTTTGTGGGAATATCATGATTCCCCCACCGCCGGACACTATGGCATCGACAGAACGATCAACAGAATTGCATCCCGATATTATTGGCCAGGAATGCGAAGAGAAATCATAAATCACGTAAAAAAATGTGTAGAATGTCAACGTTACAAAGCAAAAAACTATAAGCCATATGGATTAGTACAGACACCACCTATGCAACAGCGATTCGAAGTGTTAGCTATAGACCTATTTGGACCTCTACCAAAAAGCGCCGAAGGCCATCAATGGATTTTCGTTATCGAAGATATCGCCACTAGATGGGTTGAACTTGTCGCACTGAAAGAAGCTACTGCCATTAATTGTGCCACTTATTTATTAGATGAAATCTTTCTTAGATATGGTTTCCCCCGGCGCATCCTGAGTGACAATGGAGTTCAATTTGTATCTGCTGTTATGCAATCTTTACTTCACGCGTTAAATATAAATCAGGCGCTAATTCCAGTATACCATCCTGAAGCAAACCCCGTAGAACGGAAAAATAGGGATCTCAAGGCTCAACTCGCAATTTTGGTAGAACACGACCATCCAGAGTGGGCGAACAAGCTTCCAGCAATACGGTTTGCAATGAATTCTGCGCATTGCCAAAGTACCAGTTTCACAGCAGCATATTTAACGTTTGGTCGAGAACTTCGCACGGTTGACGATGTCATGCATGACTTACGCAACATAACGTCTCCAAGAAACCTTGCGTTCGAGATTCAAGCAAAATTAAACCAATTACAAGAAGTTTTCAAACTAGCAAAAGAAACTCATGAACACGAGCAAACGAGACGAAAGAGTTACAAGGATAAAACAAGGCAAATACCACCCATTTTCAAAATAGGCGACCTAGTCTGGGTCAATACTCACGTACTGAGCAGTACTGAAAATAAGTTTACGTCAAAGTTCGCGCCAAAACGAGATGGACCATATACAATCGTGAGGCAACGAGGAGCCACAACATACCAAATCGCACATAAAGACAATTTAGATGTAATTTTAGGTACGTATCACGCATCGACTCTTACTCCTTATATTGGAAATAATGAAGAAGCACCACAACCAATCCGTCTTCTGAGAAGACGAGGACGACCAAAACACAACAAACAACAACATAATCTCTCCTGTCACAGCGCCGAGACGTCTGCTGCTCCAGAGGGGGAGACTGTAACACTGGCAACCCGGAAAGAACGGTTCCAAAAATAAATCTCCCTCCTCTACATCAATTTTTACTGGAGACACCGGTACCAGAAGACTGGAGAGAAAACTCTCAATAAATTCATTCTGAATAAGACCTCAAAGTTAGAAGGAAGCCAAAAAAACATTCCACCGCGACCACTGGTCCTCTGGAATAGTACCACACAGCGCTCCGCATATATTTTTTAATTAGAATTTGTCAAGTAGTAATTTTGGATCAAAACTTTTTATCTTGTATTTAAGCAGTATAAAAAAACAATAAATCATTACTTTAAAACACGATTACAAATTTATATTTCCACATTATAGGATTTTACCAAGAAAACTTTGACAAAATGTCAAATCATACAAAATTTGCGGCACACTTTATCCACAACAATGAATCGTAGTTCAAATGATTCTCTTTTTAGGAAATTTGTGTGGCGGGACTCATCAGCAACGATGAATCCGGCATAATATATGCCTTCAATTTAAGTGCATTTTGTGTCGTAATACTGAATGTTATTGTTATTAAGGAATTTGTTGAAGTAAGCCTGTAGTTCTAGTAGTTCGTATATGTTCAAAAGATTTAATTTTGAGATATTAAAAAAATTTTTTTTTTTTCAAAATGCCGGAAAAATTTTCTTTCTTACTAATAATACTATGTTGTATATCAAAATAAAGCCTTATTAAATTAGAAGAAATTGGTCCTACTTTCAGCTTTGTATGTCAAATAGTTTTTGAAGTGGACCAATTTAAAGATTTCAAAGTTTGTTAAAATTTTAAGTTTTTCGATTTTTTGAAAATTTATAACTAAAAAAATAGAAGTCCAAAATTCTGAAAATTTTTTTTTCTTAGCTTACCAGAAGAACAAACATAACAAAATTAGGTGATTTGAAGTCCATGAGGTCCAAAATTAATTAAAAATTGGTTGATTTGATATGGAATGACCCTTGTATTTTTAAATTGACTTTACGTCTTCTTGAGATAATCTCTATTTTTAAAATATCGTCGTTAGCCGTTACAGTCCGGGAGGCAGCGTCATATTTTTTGACCTTATTCCTACAAAGCTAAAATTTATTATACATAATTTTGATACACAGGAAATTGGAAAAGTGAAAGTCTACCGAGATTTTTGCGGTGGGTTCAGTAATAACAAATTATTGATTATGTAAAAAAAAACAATATATCAATACCTAATACTTACAAGGCTGAAACTTTGTATAATGTCTGAAAAAGGCTGAAAATGAAGCCTACTGATAGTCTACCATCTCGTGAGCGGTGGTATCAAGGGTCTACCACTATCACCCACGCAAAATGTGGTAAAAACTATCTCGATTAACTAATATATGTACAAAGCTTTTCGTTTATAATAAAAAAAGATTCAAAAATAGAACTTTGCGCGTTTTCGAGAAAATGTCATTTAAAAAACCCCCTACGAAAAACTACACACTACCACAAATTTTAAGCCCTGTATCAGAAACCAATAAACTTATAATATAATACAAAATTAAATAAGAATAAACATACCTTGTTTGATCACCGACATAATACACTTCCATAGATTTTATCGTTAAACGTTAGAAATTCATGTTTTTATATCGCGCATAAACTGGCATTCCTTTTTCGCAGAAGTATTATTTTGCCTAAACTATGAACTTTATGCTCATGCGCTTGATGACTAATAACAGTCAGCGACTTAATATTTTTACACGTCATCTGATACATTATTACAACTACGATGATACAATTTTTTGATATATATAAATATTTTGAAAATTGAGTTTTGAGCAGAACCTTCTATGAGCGAGCCCCACTGTGCGACGTTTGCATCGTAAAAGGGCTACACCTGCGGAATCAAAATACCATTCGTATGAGCTCGAAACGCTAGCGTTAATTTATGCTTTAAGACGATTCCGTATCTACCTGCTTGGTATTAAATTTAAAATTGTTACCGACTGTAAGTCATTAACACTTACCCTAAATAAAAAATTGTTAAATCCCAGAATATCGAGGTGGGCTTTAGAATTGCAGGACTTTGATTATTTCATAGAACATAGAGACTCGAACCTACTCGCACTGAGTAGGTGTCATAATATTTTAATAGTAGAACCGGAGTCTCTTGAGTACGCGCTAGCGGCTACTCAGCATAAAGACCCCGAAGTTAAGAAAATTGTAACTATATTGGAAAAGCAGCAACATCCTTTATATGAAATAATAAACGGTCTTGTCTATCGTGAGGTAAACGATAAAGTCCTGTTCTACGTACCCACCAAAATGGAAACTAACATTATGCAAACAAATCATGAGGGTTTATGCCATTTGTGCGGACAAACTATACGAGCATTTAAAGAAAACGCACTGGGTCCCGTCGATGAAAGCTGAAATAAGGGACTACATAAGCGTCTGAAATACATTCACTTTTCGGTTCCATCAGGCAAAAAGAACGAATGCTGCATAATATGCCAAAAGGCGACAAACCTTTTGAAATTGTCCATGTCGACCACTATGGCCCTTTACCATCTGGCTTAAAATATATCTTTCTAGTAGTCGATGGTTTCACCAATTTTACAAATTTATATGGTCAAAAGTACCAGTAAAAAAGAGGTCATTCAATGCCTACTAGAGGTTCCGCCAAAAGAGTTGATGCCGGAGCGCGCAGCTGGGGAAATAAAAGCTGCACACAAATAAAAATTGCGCACATATTGATAAGAAATGCGCTTATGTATTTTCAAATTTCCCCTTCGAAATTTGTTGCGACTAGGCTAAGGGACGGGAACGGCATGCGGGGATTCTTCTGCGCATGGAAAACGCGACTTTCTCGGCATCAACTCTTTTGGCGGAACCTCTATCTTATTTTCTTGATTACAGTAAGCCTCATAAAAGTTGGAAGCTGTTTCACCTCTGAAGAATTTACATCTTTTTACTGCGATAATGATCTGGTGCATATAAAGGCTGCAACGAGCACCCCACAAGCAAATGGTTGAAAGGGTGAATAGAGTAATAACCCCCATATTGTCAAAGGAAAGCGAAAACCAACTAATAGTCCAGTCAAATTAGAGGTTTGACTGGAAGATAATTCCGAAGTTGCTGAAAATTGGAACAGCCGTTAAAAACATTATTATACGTAAGCTGTAGAGACTGCCACGCGATTGGGCGGCTGCAAACTTTTTTATTCAAGGTCAAAGGGTCAAAATATCAGTTTTTTCCAAATATATGCTAAACCGTACGTCTTATCAGAAAAGTGTGTTTACAAAGTTTATAGATTAGGCGATTATCTACAAAAAAGTATATTATACATTTTCTCGTAGGAATTGCCATTTCTGAGATATTGTCGTTTTAATAAGTTAAAATACTCATATTCTATCATTCCCGACTTGTAAAGGTCATCAGAAGTTTAATAAATCCTTTGTTGGAGTACGCGGCTAATATTTTCAGGGGTGATTCCTGGATATATTTGGAGAAAAAAATTGTTCTACAGAGGGCGGCTATCTCCACTATCCACTAAGATACAGGGTGATTAGGTGAATTTTTTTTTTTTTTAATTTACTGAAATTTGAATAACTCCTAAAGTAATAATGATAGAGTAGCCTAATTAGGCTCATTTTTTAGGTAAATGTGTATTCTTTAATTTGGTGTAAAACATAGCAGCCTGAGTGACTCCGTTCAAAAAATATGTAGGCTCAAACCAATGCTATTATGCCGCAGTTGAAAGACGAGTAACTTTTTATTTGTTCACGATAAAACACGATAAAACTACTACTACTACTACTACTACCTACAAAACTACCCAAAATAAACACTTATTGTATATGGAAATATTGTAGGTAATAGTTTGGTGCATCAGAAAAGCAAAAAAAATGTACTGTTAGTAACGAATTTTCTGAGAAAAACGAAGAAATCTGCCAGGACTAGATTCTAAGCATTGTTTGAGCCTATATATTTTTTGAACGGAGTCACTCAGGTTGCTGTGCTTTATACCAAATAAAAGAATACACATTTACCTAAAAGATGAGCCTAATTAGGCTATTCTATCATAATTACTTTAGGAGTTATTCAAATTTCAGTAAATTTAAAAACAAAATTTCTCTAATCACCCTGTATCTTAGTGGATAGTGGAGATAGCCGCCCTCTGTAGAACAATTTTTTTCTCCAAATATATCCAGGAATCACCCCTGAAAATATTAGCCGCGTACTCCAACAAAGGATTTATTAAACTTCTGATGACCTTTACAAGTCGGGAATGATAGAATATGAGTATTTTAACTTATTAAAACGACAATATCTCAGAAATGGCAATTCCTACGAGAAAATGTATAATATACTTTTTTGTAGATAATCGCCTAATCTATAAACTTTGTAAACACAATTTTCTGATAAGACGTACGGTTTAGCATATATTTGGAAAAAACTGATATTTTGACCCTTTGACCTTGAATAAAAAAGTTTGCAGCCGCCCAATCGCGTGGCAGTCTCTACAGCTTACGTATAATAATGTTTTTAACGGCTGTTCCAATTTTCAGCAACTTCGGAATTATCTTCCAATTATGGCGTTTTTTCGTCTATTTTGACTGGACTATAAGGGAATGGACAAAATATTTGTGTAAGGTTGAATTCGCCTTAAATAATACTTGTAATAGGAGTACAGGATTCACACCAAGTATATTATTATTTGGCGTTGAGCAGAGGGGGATGATTAGCGATAAGGTTCGGAATTATTTAGAAAATAATGTAATGTATGGTGATTTAAGATATTTAGATAAAATTAGGGAGAAAGCAAGTGAAAGTATTTATGGGATCCAGGTAGGCTATCATATCAACAACCTGGTGTCCCTTAGAAAATAGTTTAATAGCAGGCTGGAGATATTTCCTTGTCTACTTTTAACTAGGCGATGGAATATCTCCAGCCTTATATAAAGCGAACAATTAGATTTTAAGTTGAGTTGCATTTAGCAACTCATTCAATGTATAAATATTGTAAATAAATTAAATTTACGGAAATATACATTTTTTTAATATTTAGTGGCCAACCACTAAATATATGTAGGTAGTCCACTACATATTGTTCGTAGTCAGACGGTAAATAAAGCTTCCCCGCGATTCTAGATCCCAGAAATCTGACTATAAACAGAAAACGGGGAAAAAGCTCAAAGCTCTTGCCCTTCAGTGGAGATTATGTGCTTTTGTTAGAAAAAGCGAGGATTTGGTATTCTGGATGTCAGATCTAACAAATGGAGGGGAATTTTAAGCTTTGAAAATCTGTCTACAACCAGCGACTCGCTAGCTGGCTGTGATGGATTTTTTGATTATTTCATCAAAACGGGGTGTTTTAAAAGTGAAGTAATTGCTTAAAAATATTGAAAGCATGGACCCATATATGTACATACAAGCGGGCTAATATTGGCAATTACTTATAAATTTGAGAATTACTTATAAAAATATTATTTGTCAGCTCCTCCGCGTGATGATTATGCTCGTTCAATCTTGAACGCTGAGCAATAAATAAATCATAGTAAAAAAATTAAAATAAAAAAAATTTGATTACGTGCGATTACGATCACTGCCACGGCCACGGTCTTGCTGGCTCATCCTGTTAGGCTGTTGAACCGGACGTCTGCGCCCGTTAACAAATAAAGGTAAGTAAAATGTGTATTTTAAAATATTTTTAGGCTCGTATTCATCGACCTGGATAATAAATATCGTGGATATTTCGTATTTACCGACCATGATTTTAGGGTGCACGGATAAAGTTAATACCAGCTGACCTGATAATATTTTAAACCTTAAACCCTAAAAATATTTTAAAATACGCATTTTACTTACCTTGATTTTATTTATTAATTTCGCGCAACCGGCACTCGAATCAAACACCACCTAATCGCAATCATGGGACTGCTAAAGGGGAAGTCTGACTATTCAAAGTCTCCAAAATCGAGGGAAAGCTTTACGCGAGAGCTCTTTTTGTAATCTGGGGAAGCGTTGTTAGATCTAACAAAAATCTAACATCTAGAATTGCGGGGTTATTTCGATAAAAGGCATAAGAAGCCTCACATATATTAAGCATGAGATCAGATAATGGTGAAAAATATAGTAACTACAGTAGGGATAATTAGAAAATTTTTGCAAAAATATAGAGGTCCATACCAAGTCGTAAAAGTCTTGCCAAATGATAGATACCTTATAAAAGATTTAGAAAATCTCCAAATTAGTAGAGTTCCTTACGAAGGGGTCGTATCCCCAGAAAATATGAAGCCATATGTTCAGTTTGACTAAAGCGTATCAGTATTTTTGTTCCTATGATTAGTAAAGAAGTAAAATCTGTGTTACCATATGTGTACACTTTCGATATTGTCAAAAGGTTATAATACCAATTATCTTGTAAATAATATTTTAAGAATTTTTATTGGAATTGTAAAGCTGATGAAATATGCCGAGTCGAAAAGATCACAGCGTGTTTTTGTTTAATATTTTTTATGTTAAAAGTCTGCGACAGCCTACAGTAGTCTGGATATCTAAGGATTGGGTTATTCATTAAAAGATCCTTGCAGCTTTCGAATGCGATTTTCATTCTCTGTTTTAGACATAAGTTTCGTTTATAAGTTTCGCGAAGCCTCCAACCTATAGTACCCTAAAAGGCCAAGAAAATATTTTATTTTTTATGTGTTTTGTGAATAGGAAATTCTTTGATAACCCTGATCTTGCTGGGGTTTGGTTTTACACCTCCTGTGGTCACGACATTTCCTAAAAATTCTATTCATTTTTGGAGGAATTCTGATTTGTCGATTTAAACATTTAGGTTTGCCTCCCGATGTTTTTGGAAGACTTGCTTATGATTTTCCATATGCTCGTGCAAAGAGGTAGAGAAAACGATAATATCGTCTAGATAAACTAGACAGACAGTTCCATGCAGTTATTTTAGGACATTGTCCATAACTCTCTGGAACGGAGCGGGGCATTCTTCAGTCCAAAAGGCATACAAATGTAATCGAAGTGCCTTCCTTCTACGGTAAAAGCCGTTTTTTGTATGATAGAGTATGACACTCAGCCTTGTTAGCTAAACTCAAAGCTATTGGAATTGACTCGCTTCTGTATAAGTGGATTGAGAGTTTCCTTTCCGGCCGTTCAATTAATGTAGTATTTGATGGCCTCAAATCTGAATCTCACCCCATCTCTGCGGGAGTCCCCCAGGGGTCAATTTTATCACCGGCCCTATTTCTCATTTTTATAAATGACCTACTTTCAGTCCCCTCCAACCCACTTCTCAGCTTCGCTGACGACGGTACTCTACGTTGCTCGTACAGCTTCGATACAAGACAGACTCATGCCAGATCCTGTCTTGATGATCGTGAACCAATGTTCAACTCTATTAATAATGACATTGAACTCATTCTAGAGTGGGGAGAGAAGAATCGTGTTGAATTCAACCCCACCAAAACCAAGTACTGTCTCATTTCAAAGATAAAGATCAACACCTACGACCCATCCCTACACATCTTAGGCGTGACTTTAGCCAAAGACTTGCGATGGAATGACCACATATTCCAAATCGCCAAACAAGGATCTCAGTGCTTGGGATTTCTTAAGAGGTGCAAGTTCCTCCTCCAGCCATCGGCCCGTGCTGTTATTTATAAATCCTACATTCGGCCTCTTCTCGAATATAACTCCATCGTTTGGGGCGGCGCTCCAAGAACCACCTTCGCATGGTTAGATAAGGTCCAAAAAAGGGCCCTTAAACTAATTGATGGCGACACCATTTGCTCCACCATCGACCCCTTGAGCCACCGTAGGAATGTAGCAGCACTGACAAAATTTTATCGCTACTGTGATATTCTTTTAAATACCTGGAACAGCCCGAAGGCATTAACTCCTATGGAGCAGCTATAGAAGCATTAACTCCGATTAGTAAGTGGAGCAGCTATTGAAGAGCTTAACTCCCGGGCTTAGGGAAGTTTTTGGCTTCCCACTCAAACGTCAGTTTTATAACGAATGAATTTTATTTAATTAAAATGCTCTATTTATATAAAATTATCTTATACATCTATTCTACTCTAACTATAATTATCATTATTCCCACCTTAGGTAAATTGCTTTGGGTCAGCAATTTGTACGCACTGGGCCTCAAGAATTTGATGCACCCGTGTGACCTATTTACGTTTTTACTTGATCGGGGAAATTGCAACGTTCAGTCTGCATGATTTATATAATTAAAAAAAACTCTCGTGTGTGACCCGTTAAAAAAATTTACCTAAGGTAAAAAAATGTGATTTGGGAAAAATGTGATTTTTTTTAGGAAAATGAATTATGGGAATGAGTGTATCACACTACTTTCATAGTGACTGTTCCTCCGAGCTAAACGCTCTCCTGCCTCCACGGCAATCCTATACACGCAACACCAGATTAGCCCACTCGTCTCATTCCCTCCACCTGCAACTCCCCCTTTCACGCACGTTTTTGTGTTGTGAAAATTCATCATGGCGAAGCGAAATATATGGACAAATGAAAAAACACTTTATTAGCAATTATAAATGAAAAAGACTGTTTAAGACATTTTGACGGAAAGAAATTTAGAAATAGTGAGGTATATAAACTTATAGAAAAAGAATTAATGGCCAAAGGATATTGCAATAAAACCGACAAACAAATTGAAATACGGTGAAAGAATTTAAAATCATCGTATATTGGTTCGAAGAAAGCTAACGATAAAAGCGGTAGCGACAGGAAGACATGTCCATATTATGAGGAGTTAAATAAAATGCTGGGATGTCGGTCTTTTACGAGAACAATAACCGGAGGAGCGTTTGCAAGTTGTATAACGACTCCCGCGAGGTACAGTTTGTCGGTGCGTTTTTAAAGTGGTGTCCCCAATACGCGTAATCCAGGACGATGCTCTTCTATCTACTCCATCCTTGGTCTTTTTGAAGGGCCGTGCAGCGGTTCATGTTCAATTGCTGGCTATTTTTAAATTTACTGAGGAATTATAGCAGAGTAAAATGGTGTCAAGGTTGAAAGATCAAAGAGCAAATGAAACCGTTGGTAAGTAAATTAAAATTTATCAAGGGAGCTTCTAGTATAAAGACACTGTTGTCGCTGTTGCTGTTACTATGACAACAAATGCTGTTATCCGTACGACTATCGGAATAACTTTTATAACAACTAGAGTGTAAACTAACCTCCAAAACTGTGCGGAGGAACTGCGCATATCCTTCGTAATTTCTCGCGCAATTAAAGATTTCACTCTTTTTCTTTCAGAGATTTGTCGCTTATGAAACATTTATTCATAATGAAATAGCACAACGTACACTTTTAAAACTTTAAAACTACAAACAAACTTCCATGTACACTTGAAAATTATAGTAATAATCCCGTCAAAGTAGTAATATTTTGTATTTTGGTAGTATCCGCAACTGAATAACTATTTACACTGTTATAAATATGAAAATTTGACTAAGATCAAACTGAAATAACAATTATGAAATTAGACTAAGATAATTCAAACTTTTCTTATAAATTTAATACGTCCATACTTTGCTAGATAGTTAACATAACTGAATAAAGAACATTTTTGTGCAGCCCTAACACAAATTATTTAAAAAAAATTGGAGTAACTAATACATGTTATTATTCAAAGAATTTCATTTTAAACCCTATCGTACCTTGTAAAACATAGCATAACCGCAATAAAAACCCGCAGTAAATTGCGAAATAATTTTATTTCATTACTTAAACATCGGCATTTCTTATAACGTAAAGTCATTGCATTCATTATTATTACTTACTACCTATTGTTTAGAATTTCTAGGGAGAGGGCGGGCTAAAATCGTAAAAAAATTATTCAGAAAATCTGTCGGGGCTTTCTAAAACCTTTAGTAAAAAATATGAATGAAAATTATTCTTTATCAAACCCTCTAAAAAAAAACTTAAATATTCATTCAAAATTCATTCTAAAATATTCATTCAATTTACGACAAACAGCTTAATAATAAATTGTAGATAATTTTAAACAAAAAGTGTCCCTGCAAATTTTCTGTAAGATGAACTATTACGGAGATATAGTGGAAAAACCATTTGCAGACCTTTTCCAAGAAGGAGGCCAAATGGGGGGGGGGGGGTTACAATCCCGAAAACTCAAATTTAAGCTTACACTGAACCCCCAAACATCCCAAAAATAAAACCTTGTCCTGCATTTTTGCAATGTTAAAGTACCACTTCCATAGACTATATTGCTTCCGTTATATGTACTATAAAAAAAGAAAGGACTTCCCACTCCAGACTTTATTTTTCAAAAAGCAAAAACCAATTCCTTTTCCCAACAAACTCCAAAAGCACACTGACTAAAAAAATTAAATTGTTTTTTCTTGATTTTTGGTATAATCGCCGGGAAATGATTTTGAATTAATTATTACAAATATCCGCGAGGGGAATAGATTTTCTTCAAAAGTTTTTTCATTACTTGATTGCGCAAAAGGTAATTTTATTGCCAAATCCACTTTGGGGTTTTAATTAGGACAAAAGCTGGTTCTGTAGCTAGGCAAAAGCATTAGCGAAGTAATAGATTTTATATATAGAATACTCTCATACGTAACAGAAGTTCCATTTAATTTTTTGGCTTTAGTGAAGATTTGAATAAACCTGGTGACATATAGTACAAGCGTACATCCATTGCATTCAGCGGTTCCATGATATGCGGCGAATTTCTTCTGACACATAATTGCATGGTTGTTTTCCCTCCCGGCTTTCACACAAAGCCTGAAAATCTAAGTAACGAGGGCATTTGTTTGTTGTGTATGCTTGTGTGTGCTATGTCGAATGCGTCATTGCAGAAATAGTTGAAAGTGGCCCGACCTTTGTGTGGCATGCTTTCCATTCACGGAATATTCCGTCAGGTCGCATTTGAATACACACACTTCTATATTATCTGTCAACGAATGCAACGCTTGTATATGTCACTTAATAACGAACACAGATATACAATGAATATAGTTTAATTGCTCGTTTTTCCTACAAATTTCTGATTCCTCTGACTTTGTTGATTCATATCTAACGACCACGACCACACATTGCCTTTTCTTCTTTTGATCTAATTGAAATAGGTAGATACTAATAATATCGTATTTATATAATCTGGTACTTATGATTCGCTTCGTTGAAATATTCGCTGGATCGTCAGAATACACCAAGCTATCTCATATTGAGCTAAAGGGTGCAATTTTACCACACAGTACATTTTAATAATATCTGTGGAAATCTGTAAGTAAATTAAAACAATTTTATATTTATTGAAAGTTTCTCTTTGTGCAACCAGAACGTCACACAGTAGGGCCAAATCCGTAAAGGCTGGCCAAAAGTCAGATAATCAAGTACATAATTGGTTCAAAAATCCTTATTCGGGGGTTTTAAGGGTCGCTGATTACGAGTTCCATGTTAAATTTTTAAAAAGTACGTCTCCTCATTCCTTATTTACCACCCCTTTATGTAAAATATTATACTTTTTACAACATAATCAAGATATACATATGCCACTTTCATACTAACTTCCCTTATATAATAAATTTTCATATTAACAATCAGTATTCTGTTTTTTTTACTAATGCCCTTACTTACAAGCTGATTCTTTATTTCATCTCAATCTATTTCTTTTATAGTCCAGTTAAATTAGGGTTTCCCCTCGGAATTCGAGGTAATAAGCTGAAAATTGGTATGAACCTTTGTTTTGGTATGCTATATGATGTGTCAAAAGTCTCATATAATCTCAAAACGTCAAAAAATAGGCTTTACGTTATTTATGGTTAAGAAAATTTTTTCATTACATTAATCTGCATAAAAATGCCTTGTACATAATTTACATAGAATCAATAGTTTTTGAGATATGGGGCTGAGAAAACTCGGGCATCGCGCTGCATTCCCGACTAGAATTTCTTGGTTCGGTCCGGATGAGGTTAGCCTAATTTGACTGTTAGGCCCTAATGTTGAAACCTAATAAGGCCCAGAAGAAAAGTGTAACGCTTTTCACCTATTACGGCCGAACTAGAAAATCCTTATGAGGGCCATATCAGGAAAAAATGGATAGGGCCATATAATGCGTACCTATCGTTTATTATGTAAGGCGTGCGATAGATCATTGGCAGTTTTTCCCCATTTCGAGGTATCGTGGCTTAATAGACGCTGGTAAGAAAAACTCATCAGTAAAACTTGACAAAAATTCAGGAAAACTAAAGTATTTTTTTTTCTCTCTTTTTCTTAATAATAAAAAATTGAAAAACCCCCAATACAGAAATCACGACTATATAGTAGCCTCGTCACTTTAAACAAAAAAAGGGTCAAACCCTGTCCTATACGAGAGGTTCATGTTTAAAGTGACTGGGCTATAGCCACCAAGAGCAGATTAAAGGACAACGACTACGGCGGATATGGAAACAAACAAAAATTCTCTCGTGAAATGACTTGCTTGCCTATATATGACTGCTGATTGACAAAAAAATGAGTTTACAATTTATTAAACCAGAGACATTAAAAAGTCTGATGGCGATTAAGCACATTTTGTTACTTAACCATAGTAGTTTGGTTTTACATGTGAATTATATCATGAAGGGAAAAATTTCAATCAAATTTCATCAGTATACATGGGCCTCATAAGGAATTACTCAATAATACCTAACGGGGTAAACACCTTCTTTTCCAAATAAGGCCCTTGTAAGATTTCCGTAATGAAAACCTAATCTTAGAGTGCATGCGGAGTGCCTCATGTATTTTGTATGAGGCCCTCGTAAGGTATTCATAAAACAAATTTAATTTTGGTATACCTTATACTGCCCTATGAGGGCCACATGAGGTGTTCAAGAGGCCAATCTAATCTGGTATACCGAACGTTTACCTCACGAGGCCCATACATAACTTTAGGCATGCCTTACATTGAATTCTAGTCGGGTTCGTCTCCTCACCACCTTTGAAGTAGAATTCAAACAGCGTTTTTACATGGTAGCCCCAGTACGCCTAGTCCATAGGTTACAAGGTATGAAATAATTTCTCCCTAGCTCTTTTATTTTCACTTCTTCCTTATTGTCATCTTTATCAACACTCATTTCAGAGAAAAATAACGAAATGTGTTGGGCGTCATCATCGTCCAGCTCAGGTTCACAGGTTGTATACTCGGACGTCGAATTGAGACCCGGCGGGCCCCGACAAGAGCCATACGCAAGGGAACATTGTAATCCTACTATTCTGTATGTTACACATAAACCTCGAAAAAAATGCAACTGGAAATTTTCCCGCGGAATTCTCTTTATTTAGTAATATTATTCTTATTCGTTTTATAATACTTACTTTTTTCATATAATTAAAAAGTAACGAAGTGACACACAAGTGAATGCAGAAAAGTAAGATTGCCATGTTCCATAGCGTATAGTTCTTGTCGGGGCTCGCCGTGTCTCAATTCGATATCCGAGGATACAACCATTGAATCTGAGTTGAACGATGATGACGCCGACTGCATTTCCTTATTTTCTTCTGCGATGATTATAGATGATAGAGATAGAGGGATAACCGACAAAATTTTATTATAGAGAAGGCATTTTTGTGCAGATTTTTCTAATGAACAAATCCTAACCAAAATTTACGTAAACCCGATAATTTACGAGATATTCGCGAAAAATTGATTTTTGTGATCTTTGACCTCTAATATCTCAAGACGCGAACACGAGATTATATGAGCGTTTTGACACATCATGTAGAATTCTCAAACAAAGGTTCATACCAATTTTCAGCGTGTTACGACGAATTCCGAGGTTGACCTTATTTGACTGTACTATTAAATAATTTTGTGTGGTTTGAAATACGAGCAACACGTTACTCCGGCGTAACTGCTCGGATTAAGTTCACGTATCGACCGAGATTTTTGACTAGATTAGGGCAACAGGACGCTACTATATTTGTTTTCAGCCTTTCACTTGAACCAACCCCAAAAAACCCAACTAGAAACTTTGTTTTTTGATTTTTGGCCAGCTTGACTGTGACTTTGCCTGTGCGTCAGTGGCATAACTGAACTTGAATCGTAGATCGCAAAGATATTGTATTACTTGCTTATAAGTTTAAACGAACGCAGGGATATTAAGAAAAAGACTCTGTGATGAGAGGTTGGAAAATTATGCATACTTTAATGAAAACTCATCTTATCGAGCGGAACTCATTCTCAAATCAGGTCTTGCTAATTATAATAAATCCGCCGCTGCGCATCTGTGATTAACACCTTTGGATTTATGACGAACAGTTAAGGACCGTTGTTATATTAACCATTACAATTCATTCAAAATCCAGCTGTTCGGATTATTCATAGACATTCTAGACTTTACAAAGCAACAAAGCAATACACCGCTGTACAAACAATTAAATTTTGATAAATCGCTGAATGCTATTACGGACAAAGTATTCTTAAATGCCTTTTGTGGTGAAATAATTCGTTTTCCAGAAGGTCGGCTGAGGGCTCTGTTTTCCTAGTACTACGTGTTCCTGCAGCAAAGGGGGCCCCATAAACTTTTTCACAAAAACTTTATGCTTACACAAAATTTATGTTCACGCAGAAAAATTCATTAACTTCGGTTTATTGAAACCGCATTTCTCCTGCCTGAATAATTTGAAGAAAAATCAATGATCTCTGCGTGGTGCTTGGGGGAGGCTATTCAGGGCTTGGACTTGGTGAAGTTCAGCAATAAAGAAAAATTCTTAGAATACAGCTGTAATTTACTACTTGATATTAGGTTGGAGTCAGATGTTTTATGAGAAAGGCCTTTCCTCCAGTGTGCATATTTCCATAATTTGTTTTGATTTCTTCTATATTTTCGTCCCGTAAAAAAGGCTCAATTATAAAAAAGGAAATATTCTTTATCCAGGAAATGGTTTACATCTGTTAAGTTTTTTTGTTATAATTATAGATTTATTGCGTTACTTTTGTAATATGATAAAGATAAGATGTCGAGTCCTAGACGTTTGCCTTATATTAATCCAGTTTTGCCTTTTTTTTTAAGAAAATGAGTTCCTTCGATAACTTCACAACACGTCCGTAGCTCACATGTGTCATTTGGGTTATAATTATTTGCAGATCCCAGCCGGAAATAAAGCAAGTGCTTTCACTGGAAGCTTTAGTGATGCCCTTCTAGAGCAACAGTGGGCAACAGTGAGCCCGCGGGCCAAGTACGGCCTACGAAAAGCTTCTCTTCGGCCTGCGATATGTTTAGAAGAAATTATAAATAAATATTTTTCGCTGTAATTCGTTCAGTTTAAGTTGAATATTAAACGCACATAGGAGCATCTCATGTTCATAATTTAGTAATAATGCTTAAAACTTGCATCCATTAGGGTAAGTTACACTATGTGTTCGAAATAAACCTCCTCCCCAATACTGGCTGATAGATAGGAAATTCGCTTTATCCATCCAGCACTATCGATCGGCCGGTATTGGATGCTGATAACAGACGAAATCGATACCAGCCCAGTTGGAAGCAAACCCCAGGACAAAGAAGACGTCGGAAATAATTCGCTAAATAAAATAGTTGTAAATTAAATTAAAATAAAATAGTTTTAGTTAATATCATTATATATCGCGAGTGTACTTTTTTGGAAAACCCTACGCCCTCATCTCACGCGCCGAATGTTTGGCCGAATATTCTTATTTGGTATAATGTTCGTTTTCGGCAGAATATTCGGTTAGTTTGCCGAATAATTACAGATTATTTAAATAGTATTATTTTAAGAATTACATATGTTAAATAGGCTTTATTCTGGAACCGAAGATAAGTAGTATTTGTAAATGAAACAAACACTTCTTTGTGTAACCATATTTATTCACAAAATGAAAAAATTGAGAATCCACACACGAGTCGACCGAAATGAGATCGGTTTGAAACTTGTTTGCAACTGGTTGCGGGCGACTCTTCTTGTCGGTCGGATGCAATATCAAACTGGTGACAGAAAATCGTACCTGTGGTGCATTCAACGGTACCATGATATGCGGCGAGCTTTCACCAACATCTAATTGCGTAGTTGCATTCCGTCCTGGCTTTTAAGCATAACCCAAAAATCTAAGTATATGCTATGTCGAATGCGACAATACAGAAAGAGTGCAAACTAGACCGACATTTGCGTTGCATGCATTCGAATACACACATTTCTATATTGTCTTTCACCGAATGCAACGCTTGGCTTGGAAATGCCACCAGTTTCAGTTGCATAGTTGCATTTGTACGTGTCAAAGTTTATTCAACAAAATCTTCGTGAGCACAAAACACCGATTGATCAAAAATCAGTTGCGCTTATGTGTGGACAAAGGTTACATTTTGGTTGCAAACTGGTAATAAGCGTGATAATGGTGAAACCAGTTTGAAACTGGGATTGCAAATCAGCTGACTCATGTGCGTAGGGCCTCAATGTTTATGGAATTGTCATTTCCCCACATTCTTGCTTTAGTCCCTTATTTTTTGGCGATAACTACTCTATCACGAGAGAAATTGCAATAAAAGAAAAAACAGCGCATTGAGAGTGCGAGCCGAGCTAGCGCGAAGTGCAGAATGGGTTGGCAAACGCTGCTATTTGCAGAACACTTCGCATAATTCTTGAACCGAATAATTCGGCCGAATGTTCCGTTCTGTACATTTTTGACCGAATATTCGTATTCGGTCGGACCCATATTCGGCGCATTTCTACTATGCATCATTTCTATTATTAAATGAAATAAAAAATGAAGTAAAAATTTCTGGCCCACGTTATAAAAAGGTTGCCCATCCTTATTCTAGAGTACTACGAATCGGAAGTAAGTTGGTGCAGGCTGCGAATTCTCTTTGTTCTTTGCAGGCACAGGTCAATTCACTGTGGATTTGGCTTTGCTATTTCAGTTTCCATCGCGCTGCGTAATAGATGGGTAGTGATTAGTGAAGGAGCATAAGCGGCCATCCATAAATTACGTCACACGAATTTCATGATTTTTTGACCTCTCCGCCGCCCTTGTCACAGCTGGTCACATTCGTGAGACTTCCTCCTCCCTAGTGTGACGTCACATATTTTACAATTTTACATCTAGAAATTATTAAATTAAAACAGCAGTTCCGAAATTAGATTTATTTCCATTTAAATTATTTTTTAATAAAATCAACATCAAAACAAATATTTCAAAAAATTAATAAAACAAAAAAACGATTTATTATATTAATGAAAAATACAAATTTAATCCTCCTGAGGCCATAACTGTTAATGTCAGGAACATTCGTTGTGTCAACATCCACTGGGCACTTTGTGCGTTGTCCTGCGTAGTTGCGACAAATTTTACGACAACGCATGCCTCACTTCCGGAACAGGTAGATTGCATAGAATTCTTAGCACCCGAGGGACCATAGATCTCAATAAAGTAATTCGACGAGTCCACCTCCCCCATTGTCCGTTCGTTAGTCTTAAGGACCCCCCCCCCCCACACAAGGTCAAATTCGATGTACATCGAAGTGCGGACCAAAACTATCGATTGTGAGCCGGTTGGCCGATCAAACTGTGGTGCATATAATTTGATCGTGTATTTTTTTTAATTTTTCTGTCAAATAAAAGTGCATAATGTAACGCTGTACAATGTATTGTTATGTTTTTACGGCTTAACGATTAATTAAGGAATACGCTTTGAAATATTCACACAAAAACTTATTTATTAAAAACCAAACACAATTTAATAACAAACACATTTCGTAGAGTTCACTAGAAATAATATCACACTATTAAATTCTATTTATCGCTTTTTAATTCACTTTTCAATCACCAATTTTTCCTTTAGGTCACTTTTATCACTTTAGAGCACTTTCATCGCCTTTTAAACCAAACTGACTTCCAAACGCCGTTCCAAGCCCTTTTTATATATCCACGCCAAGTGTTAGAGCTTTCCACCACTATATTTGAAGCTATTAGAAAATTCTTTGAAATACATACTTCGAGAAAATTCGAAGCTTTTTCCGTTTGTTTTCATTCTAATAGGTGGCACCATGCTAGTATAGTAATTAAAATCCTAACAAAGTCGTTATAAATAACCGTTGATGCAACTTCTAACAGATGGCGCATAAATCATCACAGTATTTTTAGAATTAAAGTATTGATTTGCATTTTGTACTGACTTTTGGCTATGCTTAAACGCACTCCTCTTTATAAGGGAATTTCACTTTTCGTTTTTGCGGAACGTATCTCTCGCGTAAAGCGGGGTAGAGGTCGCGCCAAAAGAATTGATGCCGGAGCGCGCAGCTGGGGAAATTAAAGCTGCACACAAATAAAAATTGCGCACATGTGGATAAGAAATGCGCTTATGTATTTTCAAATTTCCCCTTCGAAATTTGTTGCGACTAGGCTAAGGGACTATGACTGTAACTTAGTTATATTAGAAATGTGACGTAACGAGAACCCCGCCCACCCCTTGTCCCACAATGTCACACTTTGTCGCCCCCTCCCTCCCCCTTAACGTGGGACGTAATTTATGGAGGGCCCTTAACTTAATGAAATATTTACTCTTTTTTTAGGTTTTTTCGTTTCCCTTTTCAATTAAAGAAAACCTTAAAAGCTTCGCATATCCAGAGAGAACGATAATCGTAAGTGCTTCCCGCTGCATCCATTTAACATAACAAGCTTCAGAAACGCGTTTAAGGAAAGAAAGGGAAATCACATCTTTGTGATGACATCACCATGTAAAATTCCAATAAAGTGGAACATTAAAAAAATAGTAAAATATATAAAATATTAAATATTACCAGTGATTAGTGCTTTAGGGATTTAATTAAAAAAAAATGACCAATTATTTTTGTTGCACTTTATGAGCTGATTAAGTAAAAAACACACTGTTTGATTAATACAGATCTTAATTTTATTTATCGCGCTTCATTGTTCAATTAGAGTGGGAGCGGCAGCATGCGTCGGTAAAGGACGACGTCACTCGAGTATCCAGTCAGTTGGCGTTTTCAGAGGTTTGGTCTTTTTTTTGTATAAAGTGACTGGGCTAATTTTAAAGCGATTAAAGATTATTATGGAATAATTATTAAAAATATAAGGGCAGAACAATGTGTAGGAAAAAGTGCAAAAGTTATTAAGTTACATGAATAGTGTGGTGGTAGTCTTTTTCCTACACATATTTCTGGAGGAAAAAATGGCCACATACATACGTACGTACACACATATTCTTCTTCTCAAGTTTGTGCTTAAAATGCTATTGGGACCTTGGAAAATGAAAATACGTTGAAGATTTTGATTTTCGGACCGATTGCAATAACTTCCCAATAAACTGGGAAGTTAAAAACCGGCGCCTGAAATATTCACCTATGGAAACCAATTAACGCAATCGCAATTAATCACTGATTTCTCTGATATATTATTTTGTCCCTTTTTACTGCAAAAATATATGTAAAACAAGCACCGCCCGATATAGGTTCTTGTTAAAACGTCACATTCTGGGCCTACCACTAACACAAAAAATTCTTCTTCGAGGCCTTTTAGTTGTGACCCTTTTTATTTCAACGCACACAACGCCAACGCAACCTCCACATCTTATGACATTTCACCTTAATTTTACTACTGCATTTGAAGGGAGGAAGTTTACGATTTTAGATATAACTTTCATTACAGTGCGATTAATTGTCAACAGAACTTTAACCAATTTTTGATTTTCAGTGTACGTATTTCTATACGATTTTCGAAAAATAGCATGTTCAACCCGTTTAGTACAGCTCCTAGAGATTTCTTCTGCAAAAAAAATTGTAGTTTAATGAAATTTGGAACGGTGGGAGTTTAGCAATTGGAGAAAAGGTAACCGTTGAGTTCCGGGCCGTACTTCGTGAAAATCACGAGAAAATCCGATTGAAAGAATTTTCCGGCGCTTCTCGACCGTAGCTCGGAAAAACGTCGAAATTGGAAAAATGTTAAGAAGACAAAATTAAAGCTATGAAAATTCTCAACAAAAAAAGTTATATAAGCTTTTCCCGGAAAACTTCACGTTTGGTCGGAAAATGGAGGGTAAAGAAAAAAAATATGAAAAATTATTTTGTTTTTATATTGTTTTCTTTATGCAGGGTGTCCCACCTCAACTTACAAAGTGGCGGGCTGTAGATAGGCTTTGGATAGACGAACAAAAAATCATACGGGAGGGGGGCAGAAATCGTAACGGTTTGGTCACTAGGGCATTTTGAAATTTGTTTGATAGAGGATTACATATCACCCTGTATTTTGGTAACCCGATGACCTACTTCCATGAATTAGGTAGCAGTATACGCAGAATACTCCCACCTATCTAAACTGTAAAAGCGAAGGTTCTACACCACCAAGTTCCAGTATGAGTCAAAATATCATTTTTTTCACAGAAAAACTATTTCGAATATACATATATATTGGAAAAATTGACAAAGTTCCTGTATTTATTTCCATTTATTCTTCATCGCTGGATGTCTCGGGGTCTGGTTCACCGGAGCTGTCCACTTCACTTTCATTTTCTTCTTCTAAGTCGAGAAAGCGTCGGAAAATTCTTTCAATCGGATTTTCTCGTGCTTTTCACGAAGTACGGCCCGGAACTCAACGGTTACCTTTTCTCCAATTGCTAAACTTCCACCATTCTAAATTTCATTAAACTACAATTTTTTTTTGCAGTTTTAGCGATTTTTTTACTCTGGAAACTGTACTAGTTAAGAAAAGTGAGTTTTCCAGCTCGTGCAAATTTTAATACATTCGTTCGCTACGCTCGCTCGTGAATTGTAGAACAATGTACTATTTCTTACTATCAAGCATTTACACATTTCGTTTTTGAAATAGTAAAAATTAACGGACTTTCCAAACTTTCAAAAACAAGGTAAATATGCCAAAGCTTCTAACATAACCATAAGAAACCGTAAAAGTTCCATCTAGTAGGCATTGGAATATTAAAATTGAATGAAATTAAAGGCCCCCATACACGGTCAAATTGGCTGTACAACCAGATTTTCATCAAACCTATAAGCGCAATGTATTTTGATCGGCCGACCGGCCTACAATCGATAGTTTTGGTTGTACAACCGCACTTCGCTGTACAACCAATTGGACCGTGTATGGGGGCCTTAATAGTAGATTGTTCTACAAGCAGGCCCGGCTTAAGGCACGGGCAAGCTGGGCAGCTGCCCAGGGCGCTGTCGAAAAGGGGGCGGCACTGACGACCAATCGATTTTTTTTATGTTCTAAATTTTTAATTTATTCCTAAGTAAAAGCAAGTAGTCATTCAGGAATGAAATTCGAATTCAATTGTTTACCTGCATTTGTAGTTATTCTTTTCCTTTTTTGTTGACAAATTTTAGATATCCAGGTTTTTCCTATAGGGGTCCGTGAATCCGTCTTATATCTGGGTAACCTTTCTAATTCCGCTTTTTCCACGTTTACACTTCGCTTCGAGTCCAGTTCGCTTTTAAGACAGGTGGAATAAACGGAACCAGAAACTAGGGTGGGCCAAAAAAAGCAATATTTTTTTAAGTGATACACGAAAAATTGTTAAAAGGGGAGTAACCGCTGTTTACTGTTAAACCTCTCTGTGACACAAGGTGGGAAAGTAGAAAGAACATCGAGAGAAATTTATGATGCATTATTTGAAATGAGTGAAGACCAATCATTCGATGTTGAAGCTAGATACGTAGCGGAATCCCTGGCTAAAAAAATGAAAACGATGTCATTTTGTTGTCTAACTGTTTTTTGGTACAGAATTTTGTATCAAATCAATTTAGTTAGCAAATCATTGCAAGGAGCTGAATTCGCAGTATCGGAGGCTGTTCAAACCCTTGACAAAACGTTAGATTTTTTGAGAAAACTTGGATCAGATGAGAGTTTTGAAAATGTTTCTGTAGAAGCTAGTCTGCTGGCAATTGATCTTGATGCTGAAAAAACATTCACCCAATCAGAAGGTATACGGAAAAGAAAAAAAAATATACCAAAGGTACCATGTCTTTAGGGGGGGGGGGGCGCCCCAAACACTTGTTTGCCCAGGGCGCCAAATATCCTCGAGCCGGGCCTGTCTACAAGTAAAGAAAAGTGATAGTTTTCCAGTGAGTGTAAATATTTAATTCGCGAGCGAGCGTAGTGTAAATATTTAATTCACGAGCTGGAAAACTCACTTTTCTTAGCGCGTTGAACATGCTATTTTTTCGGTAATCGTATAGAAATGACGTACATTTCATATTGAAAATCAAAAATTGCAAAGAAAATATTAATACTTACATTGAAAATCAAAAATTGTAAAGAAATAATAATTGGTCAAAGTATGCCATTTTCTGTTGACAATTAATCGCACCGTCATTAAAGTTATATCTAAAATCGTGAAGAAAAGTGTTGCTAACTAGAAAAGTATCACTTTTCTTTACGATTTTTGATTAAACAATGTACGTCATTTCTATACGATTCCCGAAAAACACTTTTTTCGGCCTAGGCATTCGTAAAGTAGAGTAAACAGAGACAAACCATACTATTTAAACTCCGACAGACACTCCGCACGCTTCCTTACCAAAAATATCGTGTTACCAGAACCATGGTCCTGGTGTAGGAATGGCTTTGGACTTGGGGATGAATTTAACTGTAAAAATGCTTTTTACTCATAAATATTCTATATGTAATCACAATGTGGTTATTCTTAAATGTTCTTTATTTGTTAAACATATATATTTATGTTTAAATGTTATATATTACATTTTATTTTTATTATTTCCCAATGAAAACGTATTGGGCTTGGAACCCTCAACAAGGGTCGTCCTTATTTTTCAACCTAGTGAGTTTTTACTGCGCATCCCATAGTTTTGTTCCTTTATAGAAAAAAGGAAATAGTCCAAATTTAAAATCGATCGGTTAATATTAATAGGTGCCGCATTGAGGTTAACCCTGGAGCGGCCGCGCCTCTCAGTACAAAAACAGCGCGCGAAGATATCAGTGCTGTATTCCTCAGGCAGAGATATTTCTGTAATTAAATACTACATAATCAGTCAAAATCATTATTTTATTACTCCTTTACAATACAATAAGAAAGAAAGAATAAGTAATAACAAATGAGCAATTATGTATAAGTGACGGAGTTGTACTCTTCTTCAATATAATCGCAGACATTGTCATATAAACACAGATATTGCGGGCGACTTGCGACTTAATAGAACTAACGAGTAACAAATTAACGAGCAATTACAAAGACAAAATGGTGGTCCAGAAGGTATGATTGACAAGGTATGAAGTTTTCAGGCATTGTGAGAAGAGAAAAACAATGTTTTGAAACGCATTCAAAAAAGGTATGTATGATGGAGGATCTTCAAAAGCCTCTGTTGGCACAGGTAATCCTATACAGATGAAAATTTGCACAAATTCTGGAATATTCTTGAATTAAAGGTAGGATGTTAATCTCTCCACACCCAAAATAAGGAGCTCAATACTTTTAGTTTTGTAAACCAGTACTATTAAAGTATGATTTATAAAAACTCTCGATTCGCCCAATCATGTACCTTCTCACTCAAAAAAAGTCTTATGATATTGCAACGGGCCCCAATATTGAGCAAGTTCATGGAGCACCTGAACCAGGGTATGAGGTATCTTCCGCAGTATACGATAGCCTAGATGATTGGTTGCTGTTACAGAAAGTTCAGGCATTTTTTTAACACCACGGCTTCCAGTACTGGACGATTAAATGGTGCATGTGTTCTTTTAGAACGAAAATTGGGCCGACATATTTTAGCTCCTGCCTGTCCACTGAATATCTACTAATAGACACTATTTACTGGAAGGACCATCAAGAATATAGAGAAGGAAAGATTCTACAGAGCGCGGAGTGAAGCTTATGGAAGATTTCACAACCACAAAAAATAAAGAGCAGAAACATTTTTTCTTATAAGTAGTCAACGATTTTTTACCTTACAAACTTTCTAGTACTTAGGAAGATAATAATATTTACATAAACACAAGATTATCGCCAAAAGTATCCTGAGCACAGCCGAAAAAGTCTGAATAAACCATATATGTAACTAAAATTTATAGAAAAAACTGCTCTTTTAACAGATAAACTCTCGTTGGCCTAGCTTTATGGTTATATGATACAATTAATGTCGTGCTTCATGAAGGTGTCTTAATCAAATAAAACTTATTCTCATATTTCATGGAATATTCATTATTTACAATTAACTTAATTTGGAAAAATATTTGAAAAGAAAAATCGTAAATTATTACTTTTTCCAACTTCGGGCCCCATGCGGCACGTATTAATATTATCTGATTGATTTCAAATTTTGACCATTTTACTTTCTATCAAAATGAAAGAAAGTGGAGGGTGCTTGACTAGGAAGCCGAAATTTTTTCACCCTTTATAATAATAGCCCAGTCACTTTAAATATGAGCCGCAGAAAATGCAACTGGAGATTTATCAGCGGGATTCTCTTTATTTTGGGCTCACAAGTAATTTCCCAAAAGTTCATAAAGCCAACTGACCGGCTACTCGCGTTATGGAAGGTCAAAGGTCACGAAAATCAGTTTTTCCCAAATATCTCGTAAATTATCGGTTTTATGCAATTTTTGGCTGAGTAAAGATTGTTCGTGAGATGAATCTGCAAAAAATGTCCTATACGAAATTTACGTAAAACCAATAGTTTTTGAGATATTGGTTTGGGAAAACTCGGGATTTCAATATTACACTCCTTTAATGCTAATGGTGAGGATACAAGTACCAGAAAAATTTACCATCATGAAGTACACAGCGTTGGGGCTATTTCAGAAGTTTATATGATGAATCGCTATCTTTCTACCTTTTGAATCGTGGTAGAAAGTGCCTTAAATAGTTTGCACTGCAGCAATAGAGCATATAACCAAGCAAGAATTTGGAAATATAAAACCAATGGCGCCAATTACATGCAACTTATAAACCTATGCTCCACATATGTGAACACCGTTTGTAGCCGGCCAAGTCAGAGACCACTGCCAACCTGATATTCCAAACTTTAATAATTTTACAATTAGAATGGCATGGTCTACTCGATCGATACTTGTCTACTGAGTGCTTGTCACCGGATTTATAAATTGGCGTTAGGTAGGAGTTCTTCCATAGCGTGAGAAACTTTCTTAATGATAAAGATTTGATGAAGATGAGATAAAGAGGAATTGCGATATGTTGTACTACTTGTAGTGCTGTATTAGAAAATAGGATTTAGATTTTCGGGGCTATTACCTTTTTTTGATATCAAGATTATTCAGACCCGCTATAATCTCGTCAACAGAAAGGGATATACCATTTATAAGGGGAGTGTCAGTGTGCGAGTCAGTTGGATCATGTCTTGCACTGGTCAAGGGGCTATAAATTTCAGCAAAGCTATCAGCGAACATTCTACATATTACTTGGGGGAATGAGGTGTGTGCTCTACCATTCGTCATTGTTGTTGGGTGGCCTGAAGTCTTCCGTTTAATGTTATCGTAATCAAAGATTTTTTGGGATCACTTATGATAACTACTATCTCCAACAGAATTAATATATGCATATATGTTATGTGATGTACGATGCTTGGGGGTTGAGGAATTGAGAATCCATGCGGAGTGGTGGATAGAGTTAGTAAATAGGCTTTCCTCATCAGAAACGAGTAGAGTATTCACCTCCTCGTATGAATTGATGAATATCAGATCTAAAAGTGTCGATAAATTTTATACCAATGGCATTAATTGCATTAATAGGAAGTAATTTATTATCTTCCACGTCGGGGATGAAAGAAATGCTCGGAAGGGTGAAATCACCGAGGATAATAATATGACGTCAATACCGCAGAGTATATCGGTAATTTCCTCCACTATATCTAATAGATCGTCATAATTGGATTCGTCGGAATTGGGGGATATAGAACGAACCGATCAATATATGCTTCAGGTCAGATTTGATTCGTATGAAGACGTGTTCAAAAAATTTTTAACAATTGATCGTGATCAATTTACTATTTAAAAAGTCTTTGACAGCTATAAGGACTCCACCCAGTCTTGTGAGACCAGTGGAACTATAGTCTCTATAGCACTTGTGGATTGTCCAGTTGCTGTCCAAGATCACTTCATTTAGGAATGTTTCATTTAACCATGTTTCGGTCAGTACAAGTACATTATAGTGACATGATTTAGAGTCAATGTAGAGATTATTAAGTTTGGTTCTCATACTACTACAATTGTGGTAAAAGATTCTTACAACCTCGCGTGGGTTCGGTTTGGGAAGAAAATACGGGTTGTTAATATCTGTTCATCTTATCACGGCTTTTTTGCAGCTGTGACACATGTAGTGATCTTACATGAGCAGCATAAGCGGAGTGATCCTTGGTAACTTGTTGGGAATTGATTTCATAATGCTCATAGTACCTAGTGTACAATTCGAGCAGGGCAATATGATCCGTTGGAACACCTTTCTGTTGGATCGAGACAATGAGGCTGGTCCGGGTTTTACCATATATACAGATAGAGTCACCTTTGTTATGCATGTAGGCGAGAACAGCCTTACATTGTCAAAAACTTTCCTTAACAAATATCGACTTTCAGTTGAATCAGCTGAAATCAAGGTATTTTTTACCATCTGATTTGTAACGGGTTTAAGAAAGGAGGTTTTGTCATGGGGATGTTGTTATCGCGGCTTACAGAAGAACCAACTGATTTCTGTGTGCCATTTGGAACTGAAGGCTGCGGTTATGTTGAGATCTCATTAACATCAGCGTAGGAACGACCGCCGAAAATGTTGTGGCTCCAAGTTCGGGTAAGGATGAAGGATGGTGAGTATAAGTTATTGTTGTTGCCAGTGGCGTGGCGTGGTTTGAACAGGGATGCAATCTGCAATTGTTTTTGGTAATGTGGCTATAAATGTAGCAAATGTGTTATTTATTGTTATATATATGTACCTACTATGCAGTACTAAAACCTCTCTCGTTTGCTGCTGTTATGCACCCAGGGACCACGATTGACGACGTGAGAGTAGGCACGCTGATTTATTCTGCTTATTGGCCTCAATATTACCATATTAAAACTATTGTAAATTATAAAAATAAATCAAATTATTATAAAAATAAAGCAAGCTCAAATATTACGTACTATTAAATTTAAAAGAAAACTTATTTTTTAATATGCTAATATTTCCACAAATCTACTGATTAAACATTTATAACAAACAAAACAAAAATCATAATAACAAAATCATTTTCAATTAATAACAAATAATTTTAAGCGCAATGAAACCTTGGTCCTGCCATGCAGTTGAACGTTTTCGCAAGCCTTTCAAGAAAAACATTGTCAGGAATAATTTTGTCAATTTAAAATTTTTTTACTTCCTAAGGTAGGTACTGGTGAACCCACAAAAAACTCTTCTAGATCCTTTATGTATCAAAATCAATTATTATTCTAATATATTGCTAAACCTCTGGATTTGTGTGAAATATAATCAGAGGCATATTAACATAAACTGACGTGAAACATAATCACACACATATTGGCACAATTGATTTCAATGCCAACATCCTGCTCACGATTCTGAATAGAGAAAAAATGCTTTTCCCGAAACGAAGTGGATACGTGACAACTAAACTAAAAATAAATCTGCTCAACGCCATTTCTTGCATAATTGACAAAGCGAATACCACTTTAAATTTCAGAGAAACAAACCTGCTGTAGTTGTTTCACCGAAAACAACATTTCTTTGAGTCTTTTATTCTAGAGACGGTAAAGAAAATCCAATTTCGTGAACAAAAGTGCACCAGTGCTGGAATACTTCTGGCTCTGTAACGTTCCCGTTTTACGACAAAAACTTATGCACCTGTTGTCGGAACGAATCGATTACTATTTGTCTTCGTCGGTTCACAATTTTCTATCCTATCCTCTCAACCGATTACGCCGTACTTTTTGTTAAATTTATCGAAAAGTTCATTTTCTGGCAGTATTGTTATTATCGTTGTATTTTCTGATTCCACCAATTTCGTTCTCCTTTAACAAACCCGAAGAATTTTTCGATGGTACTGAATGTAACCTGCGCTGTACGGTACATTAAAAAGTATTATTTTGTGGGCTGTGTTTAAGTTGATTCTATTTGATGGACTGAAATAAAAAAAATCCTCATGTATAACTTTTCGACAGGATTTGCATGTGAGATGAGGATAGTGTTTCGGGTATAGTGGATATAAATTTTGGAAATACATATTTGAGTTTTCAGCAGTTATTAACAGTTATTCTTATGAATGTTAACATATTGTTGACCGGTAGTTTTACCCAGAAACTATGTCATGTCGCCGGCCGTTCGCCATTTCTCTTTTAAAGGCTCGCACTATTTTATGGATTTGATTTAGGGTTACCTAATCTGCTTAAGGGGTTGTTCTGATTTTTGGCTTAAAACAACGATTTTTTTGCTTTTTTATATTTATTAATATGTGTAGAATACGCTCCTAAAATGCTATGACAAAATTTATCTTCGTTAAAAAGTTAAATGAAGTATTGTAAGTACAAAAAAAAACTGATTTTCCGCCGGCCGTTCGGCGCGGTAGTGCTATTGTTATTGTTTATACATATACATAGTATCTCATATCATTGTTACCCAGTAGGGAATTTACGAATTCATGAAATCGTTAGGCGCAGTATATCTCTGCCTTGAAGGAGTAATTCGCAAAGTAAACATTGATGCGAACGCAACCCTGCTTAACAAATCAAAACAGTTGGCAGGATATGCCGACGACATAAACTGCCTTGCCAGATCACTGTCATACCTTAGAGAAGTATTCACAGAATTAGAAGATGGAGCTAAACATATAGGGCTGCAAATAAATGCAGACAAGAGCAAGATTCTAATTCAGTCAAGGGTGGAAAGAAGAAGAAGAAACCACAACACCACCTGGGGGGAATATAACTTCGAACGGGTAAGCCAATTTAACTACCTGGGGTCCACAGTCAGTGAAGACAACGATGAAACGATAGACGTACAAAGAAGAATAAACGCCGCAAACAGAACATACTTCTCACTACTGCCAGTAATGAAATCCAGAGACATCCACAGAAAAAGAATAAAAAAAAAAAAAAATTTTTTTTAAGAAACTCTTTTCTTTACCTTAATATATTGATCAGTTGTGAACACAAAATTAATATTACTAAAAAAATCGACTAAAAGGTAAAAAATAAGAAGATTTTAAACAATATAAACTTTTAAATCAAAATGGAAAAAATCTCACACATTCCTTAAAGAAAAGCGTGGGGTGTGTTTTTATGAAACAAAATGCTCAATTAGTGAAAATTCGTAGCTGTCTGAAATGTTAAAATGTATTTACGGCAGTCATGTTTTTTTAAGTTCAGGTTGGTATGGGCGCCCCACGCTTTTCTAGTATTTTGCTCGGTCCCCACCATTGAAAAATATTTTAATAGCATGGATGTCACATCATTTTGTCCTTTTCTCCCCACCATTTCATCATATACATTCATGTGAACGACGTTCTTCCCCAGGTCATGAATACCAAATACATTGTACCATAACTGCCGTGAATAAAAAGTATCTGCTGTGGGTATGTGTGGAAGTGGCAAATTTTGCATATAATCAAAAGAAATGCACTTTATTTCACCATGCATTGCCTTATGTTTGTAAAATCGTTTTAGGTCATAGAATTTTTCTGCTTTTGCCTTGTGCAGTTCATGTTCCAACATTAACCTTTTCTTTTCTTCTTTATCTGTGCATGCTGCTATTTTATTGTTAGCGGAATCACAATATGAACAACAATCACTCCTCGGTAGACCAAATTTAATGTTAAATTTGTTTGTAAAAATCTCCCAGTACACTTTGTAGGACACATTGATGTGATATGAATCACGAAACATCTGATGCATTTTTTTTATGTTTAAGGTTTCTGGCAAAAATAAACGACCTGGGTTCTTCCTGCGAGAGTAGTGTGACTGGCGGCATTTAAATGATTTAATGTGATCTTCTATTATATTAGTTATCTCAGGAGGAGTCTTTTTGTATCTATTTTCAGAATGTTTACCTCTCTGGTCTACCGGGGCTGCTCCATTTTGCACCAATGATTGCTGTATTCGACGTAATCTACCTCGTTGGATTCCATGTAGATTTAAAAATCCTTTTTGGCAAACAACAATCTCTTCACTTTTGTTTCGGACTTTATAACTGTAAGCGGCACTATGAGCATGTATCACATCATTCTCCACATCCTCATTATCAGACTGGATCTTACGAGACCTCCGTCGAGCAATAGGGAGAACTGAAATCAGTCCCGCCAAATGGGAGTCTTGTGAGTTTTTGTCCGTTAAACTGTTAAATGTTTTTAATATACATTCACGGAACTCATCACTTAATTTGCTGACACAATCCTTTTTACAACTGTAACAAAAATAAAGACAGAGAATGAAGAAAATGACTTAAATTAAATTAATTTAATAAAATTAATAAAATTTAGTCACGTTCTATGTTAGAAACTTACTTGCAAGAAGCGTCGTTGCGTCGTTCAGAAACATTTCCCCCTACATGATTTATGTGGGCTTCACCTCTGACCTTTTTCATCTTAATTATATTTTCTTTTCTTTCCTTTCTATGGCGTTTTAAAGGCCAATTTGTTCCGTTTTCAGGCACATCTAGTTGCGGTGGCGACGTCGACATTTTGATTGACAATATTAACAACCTCACAAGTTCTTTCGTTCGGATCGAATGACAGTTCCGTTCAAAAACAACCAAAGTCCAGGGACATTGGTTTCTTTTGTAGAAACAATACGTACATTGGTTGTTTTTGTGGAACCACCATATTTTACATCATAGATAACTCTGGACTTAGGTTGAAACTGTAAGAACCGTTTGTACCACTTTAAAGACCTCGTTTCAAAGTATTGCCAGCAACCAAAAACTGAAAAATCGAAAAAGTGGACAAAGGTTGTTTTTGGAATCAACGCCTCAATTTCCAAACTTTTAATTAGATTATCATGTTAAATAAGGAAACTTTTTTACATGTTTTGTATTTGTTTCTTTACAACAGTTCTCAAGTGCCGCCCAAAAATGCACAATTTGATGACCTCTCAAAAATCTAATAGCGCTCTACGTTTTTTTTTACGTTTTGAAAGGTAGTGTGCTCGCGTATACTGGCTGGAGCAATAAAAACTAAAAACTGGAAACATATTTTTTTGCATCTTTTTAAATCATATTTTTATTTGCTATTGGTAGCTATGTTGTGTCTTCCGCCATTTTTTAGTGAACGCCATATTTGATTTAAAACGACGTCATACAGTTTACTTTCTTACTCACTTTAATACACTTTCATTTCCATACCGAGAGCGAAGTAAATAAAATGGTAAACCGCCATTTTGTGTTGGCCGCCATTTTGAATTGAAATGACGGGACACAGACAACAGTATTCTAATTGTCACTCCCTTCCATTTGATACCCATGCCGAGCGCGCTGTAAAGAAAAATTGATCCTCTGTTTTGTGTTGGCCGCCACTTTTATGCCGCCATTTTTCTACCGCCATTTTGAATTTAGGATGACGCTAATTGTATTCAACTTGTTATGACCTTTTATTTGATACCCATATCGAACAAGTGGCTTGTAAAGAAAAATGTAATCCATCATATTTTTTTGACCGCCATTTTTAATTTGGAACTATCATTTTCGTGTGTTTTCGTCGGAAATTCACATGTCTGTTAATTTTTACCAATTTTTATTGAAGGGAAGTGAATTTTAAGACTCTACATTGAGTAGAACGAATAATTCCAAGCATTTTTTATTAAAAATCGTTTTTTGTTACTCAACAACAAAATCAACAACAAAAAATGTAACAAAATGTCATATTCGTGTATTGTCATCGGGAATATGTATGCCTGCAAAGTTTCATCCATTTGCATTGAGTAAAAGGCGGTTAAATTAACGTTACAAGATTTGATGCTCCGAAGTGAAAGTAAAGAAAAGAGTTTAAAAAAGGACGAATCTGGAAGAATTGAATAGTCACAGGCCACTTAGTCCAGTGCAATTAGTAAATGAAATTGCATTTTACGATGTACGAAATTTTTTTTGGTATTTGTTCGGGTACATTTGACAATGAAAAAACCAAGTTTGTGAGGTGGTAGTTTGTTGGGAAAAGCCGCCTTGTTGAAAAACAGGAAGGATCAATGGTAAGGAGATTAAAATTATCTACAACGAGGTCTGTAAGTTGATTTGGCTCAAAGTTATGGACGCTCAAAGTCCAACCTTGATCCTGTTGTTGGGGTTGAATGCAGTTTTTTGTGATTAACTTGTAAGATAATAACTTGTGTGGGTTAATGCTTAACAAACTTAAAGTGCTAGTAATTACCTTTAGAATACAAAAGCACTTGGTCGTCTTCTCGCTTGTATAGCTTGCGAGCAATCCAACGCCAAAGTTTGCACTGCACGTGCTCGAAATAACTGCAATTTTTTGAATAGCTCGTTAATGGCGGCTCATATGAAAATGTAGTAAACAGCAGAAATACAGGTATTAAAATATTTTTCAAATGGGCTGGTTGGCGACTCAGTGGGTGAAAAGTCAACCGCGAAGATTACGACACTGCTAAAAGAATAAATTGCTTCCAGCCAATTTCCGGGTCGGATGAATTAGACTTTTATGTAACGCTGGGAATTATCTATATTTTTAGTTATTTAACAATTTTGCAAAATTGTAATAATGGGAAATATGTATGTAGTAGCTGAGAATCATTATTTTCGAGGCTCTGGAGAAATTCCCGCAAACGTGTTGCGTGGACTATTAGATTTTACGAATGCTGATCATATAGTGTTTTTTTTTTGTGTAAGTCTAAGCTCAAGTGTCACCGTTAGTTCTACGAGTGCGTCATGTCGTACAAGTCAAGGTCAGATGTCTGGTAGCAAGCTTAGCTCGAAGGATAGAGAAGAGATAACGTAGATTAAACGGAGTCTAGGGGTGCATGAGGAGATGAAGATAAACCTTGCGTTTGAACTCTTGGATGTTGTATGAGTTCGGGAATACTGACTGTGGGAGGTTGTTCCACAGACAGTTGTCTCGAAAAGAACGAATTTATAAACTGATGTGTGCGTGAAAATAAGGGCCATCTATAGATAATGAGGATAAGCCGAAAGGGCTAGTATTGTGCTGTGGGAAAACATTGCCGTGGAGGCAGGAGGTTATATATTTCGGTTGAACAGTCGTTATGGTAGATGCGGTAGAATTTCACCACAGCCGGTACATTCCTGCGGTGGCCTAATGAATTAATTGTGGAGCAAATGGCACCGTCGCCAATGAGTTGGAGGTCGTAGTTTTGTACCTTGTCCAGCCACGCCACTCGGTACCCGCCCCCAGAGATACAAGTTGAATTCGTGGCGGGGCCGAATTAAGTAGGATTTGTAGATTATAGCCCTCGCCGACGCACAGTGGCGAGATATTTGATATTCCACCCAAATTACTGTAATTTTTAAGTTATTGACAATTTTTGACATGAATATGTCTTATCCCTGGAGTCTATTTGAAAGAATGTGCGGAGACGAAAATCGTTACCATGACTCATTATTGTTTAGCATACTTTTAGGATAAATTTTTGTTTTTTGCTGTTTTTGTTGTTTTTGTTGTTTTTGTTGCTTTTGCTGTTTTTGTTGTTTTTGTTGTTTTTGTTGTTTTTGCTGTTTTTGTTGGTTTGGTTGTTTTTGTTGTTTTTGCTGTTTTTGCTGTTTTTGTTGTTTTTGTTGTTTTTGTTGTTTTTGCTGTTTTTGTTTTTTTTGCTGTTTTTGTTGTTTTTGCTGTTTTTGTTGTTTTTGTTGCTTTTGCTGTTTTTGTTGTTTTGGTTGCTTTTGCTGTTTTTGTTGTTTTTCCTGTTTTTGTTGTTTTTGTTGTTTTTGCTGTTTTTGTCGGTTTTGTGTTATTTGTTGTTTTTACTGTTTTCGTTGTTTTTGTTGTTTTTGCTGTTTTTGTTGGTTTGGTTGTTTTTGTTGTTTTTATTGGTTTGGTCGTTTTTGTTGATTTTGCTGTTTTTGTTGTTTTTGTTGCTTTTGCTGTTTTTGTTGTTTTTGCTGTTTTTGTTGGTTTTGTTGTTTTTGTTATTTTTGCTGTTTTTGCTCTTTTTGCTGTTTTTGTTGTTTTTGTTGGTTTTGTTGTTTTTGTTGTTTTTGTTGTTTTTGCTGTTTTTGTTGGTTTTGTTGTTTTTGCTGTTTTTGTTGTTTTTGTTGTTTTTGTTGCTTTTGCTGTTTTTGTTGTTTTTGCTGTTTTTGCTGTTTTTGTTGTTTTATTTGTTTTTGTTGTTTTTGTTGTTTTTGTTGTTTTTGCTGTTTTTGTTGTTTTTGCTGGTTTGCTGTTTTTGTTGTTTTTGCTGTTTTTGTGGTTTTTGCTGTTTTTGTTGGTTTTGTTGTTTTGTTCTTTTTGTTGTTTTTGTTGTTTTTGCTGTTTTTGTTGTTTTTGTTGTTTTTGTTGGTTTTGTTGTTTTTGCTGTTTTTGTTGTTTTTGTTGCTTTTCTGTTTTTGTTGTTTTTGCTGTTTTTGTTGTTTTATTTGTTTTTGTTGTTTTTGGTGTTTTTGTTGTTTTTGCTGTTTTTGTTGTTTTTGCTGGTTTGCTGTTTTTGTTGTTTTTGCTGTTTTTGTGGTTTTTGCTGTTTTTGTTGTTTTTGCTGTTTTGTTGTTTTTGTTTTTGCTGTTTTTGTTGTTTTTGTTGTTTTTGTTGTTTTTGCTGCTTTTGTTGTTTTTGTTGTTTTTGTTGTTTTTGCTGTTTTTGTTGTTTTTATTGTTTTTGTTGTTTTTGTTTTTGACAAGAATATGTCTTATCCTTGGGGTCTATTCATGTCTACTGTGCCATCGAGAAGCCATGGCACTTTTTTTTTTAATGTTCATCTTGAATTTTCCTATCTATCCCTCTAGCCGGATTTTGAGATTTTTTTTTATTTTTTTTTTAATTTTTAATAAATTTAATTTTACAAAAAAAATACAATTTTTTCTATTCAATTTATTCTAACGGGACGAAAATTTGAGTTATCGTCACCATTTTTTTTAAATCTTCGTTTTTAATCAGCTATTAACCTGTCTAGATGAATTATTTTTGATGTAGTTGTTGAAAACTGTTAAAATTACTGTCAAATATCAAATCATTCAGTTTGAAATTTTTTTGGTAGAGGTTTACATATCACCCTGTATTTTTGTAACTCTATGAGATATTTTCTCGAATGAAGCCTCAATATACGCAGAATACTCCCCCTATGTGAAACGGTAAAAGGAAAGGCTTCAACCCACCAACTTCCAGATATATGTGTCGTCAAAGTAAAAATTTTGTTTTTTTCTTCACTGAAATTTCAACTTCAATCACCTTTTTCTCCAAAAAAAAGTAGATAATTGATATTTAGTCCATGAAAATCGTCCTTTAACATTGCAAAAATGCAGGACAAGGTTTTATTTGTGGGATGTGTAGGGGGGGTCAGTGTGAGCTTAAGTTTGAGTTTTCGGGATTCTAACCCCCCCCCCCCATTTGGCCGCCATCTTGGAAAACGTGTGCAAATGGTTTTTCCTTTATATCTCCGAAACGGTATATCTTACCTAAAATTTGCAAGGACACTTTTTGTTTAGAATTAAATAATCTACAATTTATTGAATAATTAAGAAGTTATAAGCCTTAGAACACAAAAATTAGTCACAATATTTTCTTTTAAAGGCTATAACTTTTTTTCCTTCAACTTTAACCAAAAAAATAATAGCAAGTTTTTTGTAGAGGGTTTCATTAAGAATAATTTTCATTCATTACTTTTTTTAATTTCATTCACTACGAAGGGTTTTACAGCGCCCGAAGGTATGAAAGTGACAGATTTTCGGAATATTTTATTACAATTTTACAATTAGCAATAACAGCTAGCAAGTAATAGTAATGAATGAATGACTATACGTTATAAGAAATGCCGATGTTTGAGTAATGTAATAAAATTGTTTCGCATATTTTTGCGGGTTTTTATTGCTGTTATGCCATGTTTTATAAGGTACGATATGGTTTAAAATGAAATTCTTTGAATAACATAACGCATGTTATGCAGCCCTAAAACAAATTGTTTTAAAAAATTGGAGTAACGCATGTTATTATTCAAAGAATTTCAAGCCTACGTTCACTGGAAAAAGTGCAAATCGAATGAAAACTGGACCGCATTCCGCTTGCTCAGAAATCGTACTACGAACGCAATAAAAAAAGCCAAATTGGACTATTACACAGCCAAACTTGATGCTAATTTACCCCCTCAAGTGCTCTGGAAGAACCTTCGCAACATCGGAGTTACCGGCAAACATCTATGACAAGTTGACATTGATCCCACTGTTCTTAACAACTTTTTTACGTCTGTTGGCTCTGCTTCCAGCGGCAACAGTGATATAATCTACTCAGCTTCAATATCAGAATCCTCCAGTAGTTTTTCCTGTGTCGTTTCGAACATCGTTTCTGATTCCGGTTTTTGCTTTAAGAGAGTGTCAGAGGAGAACGTCATTTCTGTCATTAACTCTATTAGATCAAATGCAGTCGGCGTTGACAGCATTAGACTTCCGACCCATTAGTATCCTTTCTTGCCTCTCCAAAATTCTAGAAAAGTTAATGTACATTCAAATGGTCCAATACCTTGAATCTAATTCCCTTTTAACTGAATTCCAGCATGGCTTTAGGAAGAACCACAGTTGCAGTACTGCCCTCCTAAAATTAACTGATGATCTACGCCTGAACAGTGATCATGATAATTTAACCATTCTCTCACTGCTGGACTTCTCGAAAGCTTTCGACTCTGTAAGTCATACGCTTTTATGCCAGAAAATATCTTCTCAATTCAACTTCTCATCGTCCGCTGTCCGTCTTATTTAGAATTTCATAAGCGGTAGATCTCAAAAGGTTTGCACAGACAATTATAAGTCCAGTTTCTCACTCCTATCTAAGGGCGTACCTCCTCCAGCCAGCCGCATTGGCTACAATATACAAATCCTACATTCGGCCGCGCCTCGAATACAACTCACATATCTGGGCAGGCGCCCCAAAAACCACCTTGGCTTGTCTCGACAAGGTGCAAAATCGTGCGCTCAAACTCATTGGTGATGGCTCCTTTCGCGCCTCCATAGACACCTTGAGCCACCGTAGGAATGTAGCAGCCCTCTCCATACTTTATCGCTATTACCATGGCGACTGTTCCACCGAAATTCAGGACCTCCTGCCTGCACGGCAACACTTTTCCCGCAACACAAGACTAGCCCGCTCGGCTCACCCCCATACCCTACAGCCCCCTCGTTCACGCACAATACGGTTTAGAAGTTCGTTTATGAATAGAATAATTCGACTGTGGAATAATCTCCCGCAGTCAGTATTTCCGAACTCGTACAATACCTTAGAGTTCAAACGTGAGGTCCATCGTCATTTTCTTCTACACCCTCCAGACCCCCTCTAACCTTTCCTATTCTCCTCTATTCTTCAAACCAAGCTTACTACTAGACATTGCACCATGAACTGAACGACATGACGGACTGGTAGTACAAAGGGTTACACCTAAGCTTGGTTTTGACATGAATATGTCTTATCCCTGGAGTCTATTTGAAAGAATGTGCGGAGACGAAAATCGTTACCATGACTCATTATTGTTTAGCATACTTTTAGGATAAATTTTTGTTTTTTGCTGTTTTTGTTGTTTTTGTTGTTTTTGTTGCTTTTGCTGTTTTTGTTGTTTTTGTTGTTTTTGTTGTTTTTGCTGTTTTTGTTGGTTTTGTGTTATTTGTTGTTTTTGCTGTTTTCGTTGTTTTTGTTGTTTTTGCTGTTTTTGTTGGTTTGGTTGTTTTTGTTGTTTTTATTGGTTTGGTCGTTTTTGTTGTTTTTGCTGTTTTTGTTGTTTTTGTTGCTTTTGCTGTTTTTGTTGTTTTTGCTGTTTTTGTTGGTTTTGTTGTTTTTGTTATTTTTGCTGTTTTTGCTCTTTTTGCTGTTTTTGTTGTTTTTGTTGTTTTTGCTGTTTTTGTTGTTTTTGTTGTTTTTGTTGCTTTTGCTGTTTTTGTTGTTTTTGCTGTTTTTGTTGTTTTATTTGTTTTTGTTGTTTTTGTTGTTTTTGCTGTTTTTGTTGTTTTTGCTGTTTTTGTTGTTTTTGCTGGTTTGCTGTTTTTGTTGTTTTTGCTGTTTTTGTGGTTTTTGCTGTTTTTGTTGGTTTTGTTGTTTTGTTCTTTTTGTTGTTTTTGTTGTTTTTGCTGTTTTTGTTGTTTTTGTTGTTTTTGCTGTTTTTGTTGGTTTTGTTGTTTTTGCTGTTTTTGTTGTTTTTGTTGTTTTTGTTGCTTTTCTGTTTTTGTTGTTTTTGCTGTTTTTGTTGTTTTATTTGTTTATGTTGTTTTTGGTGTTTTTGTTGTTTTTGCTGTTTTTGTTGTTTTTGCTGGTTTTCTGTTTTTGTTGTTTTTGCTGTTTTTGTGGTTTTTGCTGTTTTTGTTGTTTTTGCTGTTTTGTTGTTTTTGTTTTTGCTGTTTTTGTTGTTTTTGTTGTTTTTGCTGCTTTTGTTGTTTTTGTTGTTTTTGCTGTTTTTGTTGTTTTTATTGTTTTTGTTGTTTTTGTTTTTGTTTTTGACAAGAATATGTCTTATCCTTGGGGTCTATTCATGTCTCCTGTGCCATCGAGAAGCCATGGCACTTTTTTTTTCATATTAAAAAAAAACGTTCTATACTTGGTCCGCTCCTCTTCTCTCTCTTCATTAATGATCTTCCAAAAGAACTGAATTTTTGTAAACCCCTGTTGTACGCGGACGATGTTCAAATCTACCTTTGCTGCCGACTTGGCATGATTGAGGATTGTATTTGGCGAATCAATAAAGACCTCGAGGCGATTTCTGGGTGGGCGAGAGGGAATAGATTGCAACTAAACCCTGACAAGTCTCAAGCAATAGTCATATCTAAAAATGTTATAAATACCAATGGATTCCCTGCAGTATTATTAGACCGTAATATCATTCCGTTTTGTGATAAGGTAAAGAGTCTGGGGGTTTTTCTGAATAAGAATTTAACATGGTCGGATCACATTAACTATATAATTGGCAAGGTCTATAGCAGTCTACGAAAACTTTGGTGTATGTTCGGAGAACAAAGGTGAACGCACAAAATGGAACAACGACCGCACTTCGCCATCGATAATACCTATCAGCACGCGACGATCGTTCACCTGGTATGTCAACATCGAAAAACGCTGACGATCAACTGGTTCAACCCAGTTCAACAGCACCTTTGGCCCAAATCTGCTGACGGTGCAACAAGGGTCATCGCCACCACCTGCAAGAGACACTACCTGAGCTCATCGAGGCAATGCAGAAATAAAGTTGGAAAACATCCACCGACGGGCATACACCACCGCCGCGAAGTAATTAACCGATATACCACCGCGAAGTAATTAACCAATTAACGACATAACTAAGAACCGAATTAATGTGAATTAATGAGAATAAAGTAAAATATTGTAAGTGTCAAGTCTGCAGTGTTTTTATTTTGAAGATTTTTAGTTATCGAAACATGGTCCTTCGAGCCGGATTCACGGAATAACGAGGTGAATCAGTGATATAAAGTGCCTTAAAAAAGTAAACAAAAGAAAAAACCGATCGAGAAACAAGAACCCAGAACAGTGTAAAGTGTATTAAGGCAAAGATTAGTGATTGTTATTTTTTGTGCTTAGTGACGGTGTACAGAAGCTATTTCAGAAATCATCACGCCACTCCTTTCGTTGCCCGACCAATACAAATACTGAAGGTAAGACTACAAATCTATTTTTATTTCCCTGAAAATGAGTAAAGACCCGAAAGAAACCGAGATGGAAGAGCTCATCATCGATCAGGAGGAGCTCTTAATAAAAATGAAAAAATTCATGGAAAATTACCGTAAGGACGGCTCTGTTAGAAAGACTTTGCCAAACTTACAAAGAAGACTGGACACCATGCAGATCTATTGGGACGAATTCAGGGCCAACGATAAAAAACTATCTCGACTAAAAACACCAGAATCGTTAAAGTTAGACTATTTCGCGAAAGATAGATACACCGACGCCGAGGAGTTTTATATAACGTCGGTTTCCGAGATCGAGTCATACAGACTGACAAAATTTCCACCTCCCTAGAACGTTGTAGAACAGACTACAACCCCTAACTCAGAGGAAAATAACAGACCCTCTAATAGTTTGCCAAAACCCGAGATCCGACTGCCAAAAATAGAATTGCCGAAGTTTTCTGGAGATTATTCTGCCTGGCCCTCATATCATGACATCTTCAGAACTCTTGTGCACAACAGTCGGCTAAATAATGTAGAAAAACTGCATTACCTTCAGACGAGCCTTTGCGGAGATGCACTCAAGCTCGTAGGGCACTTCCAGAAAACCGAGGCAAATTATGAAACAGCATGGTCTGTTTTAGTGAGTAGATACGACAACAAACGCGTTCTTGTTAACACATACCTTAAGAAGTTATTCTCAATCTCTAATATTACGATAGATTCAGCCGAAAATAACCGCAGATTGATAGACGAGATTGAAGAGTGCACTCAATCATTATCAAATCTTAAAATAGATACGGCCAACTGGGATCCCATTTTAACCTACTTAATTGTGAAGAAACTCCATCCCGATACTCATACACTGTGGGAGCAATCATTGAAGAGTCAAACAGAGCTACCAACCTTTACAGAATTAAAGAACTTCCTAGAATCAAGATTCAGAACGCTGGAAGCAATCGGCGCAAAACAACCTACACGTTCCACCCAACAACGAGATTTGTCGTCCACTTCCAAGCCACGGCAATCATATGTCACTACTACAGAAAATGCCTGCATCATTTGTAATGGAGCGCATGTCCCAAGAAAATGCTCAAAACTCATCAACGCTAACCCCACCACCAGATTAGATTTAGTAAAACGAAAGGGTCTTTGTGGGAACTGTTTAGGTTACCGTCATAAGGCCAATGGCTGCCCAAGCACATTAGGGTGCTTGAAGTGTGGACGTCGTCATCACACACTCTTACACAATTCTACTATCACTAAATCAGAGCCCATCGAAAATGCCAAACCAAGGCAAACAAATCCAAAGGATACAAGATTCAACTCCAACAAACAAGAGGAAAGGGCGTCGTCTTATTCTTGTCATGGTACACGAAAGCAAGTTCTTCTTGCAACAGCTTTAGTAAGTGCGGAGACTTCGACAGGATCGCACACACTAAGGGTGCTAATAGACCAAGGATCCCAAGCGAACTTTATCACAGACTCTGTGGTCCAACGCCTACGATTAAAAAGAGAACGCAGTGACTTTACAATAATAGGAATCGGGTGTGTAGAAGCAGGCAAGGCTCTTGATGCGGTGTCGCTCACAATACAATCTCGTACCCGAAAGGTAACCATTCCAATAGATGAAGCATTCGTTCTTAAATCTCTGACGGATGTTCTTCCTTCCACCAAGCCTAAAATTCCTCAATGTGCCCACTTGGAAGACCTATCGTTGGCCGACCCACAGTACCATCAACCTTCAAGGGTTGATATGGTGCTAGCAGCAGACATATATGGTGATATAATTCTAGAAGGCATTCGTCGCGGTGCACATACCGAACCAGTGGCACAGAACACACAACTTGGCTGGATCGTATTCGGCAGAGCATCACCAGCCATTGCACGTCCTTGCTATCAAAGAATCGCTACTCTCTGCGCAACCATTGACGTCGATAAAGAACTGCGGAAATTCTGGGAAATCGAGGAGGTTCAAAATAGTAGCAGTTCTCAAACTCAGGAACAGATAGATTGCGAAACGCATTTCGCACAATCAACAGAGCGAGAAGAAGATGGAAGGTACGTAGTAGCCATCCCTTTCAAAGAACCAGAACCATCTTCACTATTAGGAAATTCTAGAAACCTTGCATTAGCCCGATTCCGACAACTAGAAAGAAGGTTCGACCGCAATCAGGAATTAAAGGAAGAGTATGTCAAGTGCATCGAGGAATACATAAAACTGGGACATTTAGAATTAGTGCCCGCAGCGGAAAAGGAAATCGACAACGCATTTTATCTTCCACACCATGCCGTTATAAAGGAAGACAGCACTACGACGAAACTGCGAGTAGTGTTTGATGCATCGTTAAAAACCAACACCGGAACTTCCTTAAACGACCTTATGATGATTGGCCCAATCATTCAAGATGATATGACTCAGATTTTACTCAGATGGCGCAGGCATAAAATTGGATTTTCGGCTGATATAGAAAAGATGTATCGCCAAGTCAGAATCAGACCAAGAGACAGAGAGTACCACAGAATTCTATGGAGGAATTCTTCCGACGATCCAATCTTAGACTACAGATTGACCACAGTGACATTCGGAACTGCTAGCGCCCCCTATCTTGCAACGCGGACTTTACAGCAAATAGCAAGAGATGAAGGTGACAGATCTCCAATTGCTCGAGAAATAATCCTAAAGGACTTTTATGTGGATAACGTACTTTCAGGAGCGGATACACCAAAAGAAGCAATAACTATTCAAGAAGCACTCATTGAAATTTTGCAATTAGGTGGAATGCCATTGAAAAAATGGGTTTCCAACGACGCAGCGCTCATCGATCATTTACCCCAAGACTACAAAGAAGTGCCAATAGAAGTCAAAATCAATGTGGAGAAAGCAGTTAAAACATTAGGAATCTATTGGCACCCCATATCGGATACTTTTTCATACAAGGTTAACCTACCAACAGACCAGCCAACGTCCACAAAGAGAGCAGTCCTATCACAAGTAGCTAAATTGTACGATCCCCTAGGTTGGGTAGCACCCATAGTAGTTACAGGCAAAATTCTCATGCAAACCCTCTGGTTACATGGATTGGAATGGGACAACACACTACCAAAAAATCTCGAGGAACAATGGAAAGCTTTTAAGCAATCACTTAATCACTTAGAACAAATCAAAATACCAAGATGGCTGGGGGTGACGAAATCATTTCACGGTCAGAAGATCGAGATTCATGGATTTTGCGACGCCTCGCTCAAAGCTTATGCTGCAGTTGTGTACCTAAAGTCTACAAATGAGAATCACACAAAAATTAGCCTGCTCACCGCAAAAACCAGAGTTGCACCAATTAAATTTGTATCTTTGCCACGGTTAGAACTTTGCGGCGCAGTGCTCCTGGCTCGTCTTATCAATCAAGTGAAGGCATCTCTACAATTTGGAGATATCACTGTTTGCACTTGGACAGACTCAGAAATTGTACTAGCTTGGTTAAGAGGACAACCCAACGCATGGAAAGCATTTGTCGCTCACAGAGTAACTGAAATTCACGCCATTTTAGGAAGCTGTACCTGGAGGCATGTGAAATCAAAAGATAATCCCGCAGATTGCGCCAGCCGCGGAATTTCGGCAGAAGAACTACTAAATCATCCTCTATGGTGGACGGGTCCAGAATGGCTGACACTTCCGGCCGACCAATGGCCACAAGAAAGGACATTAAAGGAGACCACACAAGAAATGCGAAATATCACTATGCACGTAGCAGTAGATCCCACAGACTCTATTTTCGCGCGATTCTCTTCATTCACCCATCTGATAAGAACTTTCGCATACATACTCAGATTCATTGCTAATCTCAAAAACAGAATGTCTCCAGATAAAGCACCAGATGAAAAAACGTTATGGCTTTCTTCAAATGAAATTAGGGTAGCGCTTAATAAAGTATTACTCATCGCACAAGCAGACACATTTTCCCGAGAACTCACCTGCCTAAGGAAAAATAAAGAATGTATTAGAGAAAGCAGATTATTAGACTTGAACCCATTCATTGGCAGCGACGGCCTTATGAGAGTGAGAGGAAGGATTTCCAAATCGTCTCTTCCATTCGAATCAAAACACCCAGTGATATTGGACAACACACATCACTTATCGCGATTGATCGCCGACTATTACCACAAAGCCACCCAACATGGAGGAGTACAATTAACGTGTGCAGCGATACAAAGAAAATATTGGATTCTGCGTATGAGAAATGTAGTTAGAGCAACAATTTTTAAGTGCGTCATTTGCCATCGCCAAAAGGGACAATCATGCCAACAGCTGATGGGAGAACTACCAAGCCCCCGAGTAAACAATTCAGAGCCGTTTACCCACACGGGAGTAGATTATTGTGGGCCATTTGAAATACGTATCAAACAGGGACGAAAAATCACATTAACCAAAGGATATGTTTCGCTTTTTGTTTGTTTAGCCACAAAGGCTATTCATCTAGAACTCGTGAGCGATCTAAGTACTTCGGCATTCCTTGCAGCCTTCAGAAGATTTTGCAGCAGAAGGGGAACGCCTTCGGACATTTATAGCGACAATGGCACAAATTTTGTGGGGGCAAAAACAGTAATCGAACGAGATTGGAAGAAATGTATGTCCCAGGTACAAGCCGAAATCGCAGAAGTTTTAGCAACCGACCTAATTACATGGCATTTTATACCACCATCTGCACCACACTTTGGTGGGTTGTGGGAAGCAGGGGTGAAGAGCTTCAAATACCATTTCAAGAGAATAAGTGGATGTAGAACTTGGACATTTGAAGAGATGTGCACAATTTTGTGCCAAATCGAAGCTACGCTGAACTCGAGGCCGCTGTGCCCATTGAGATCAGACACCACCGACTTAGACTATTTAACACCGGCAAAAATCCTGAGTGGAAGATCAATTTTTACTCCCCCGGAGCCTTCACTTTTGGACATGAACGAGAATCGATTGGATCGATGGCAACGAGTGCAACAATTTCATCAACAATTTTGGATAAAATGGCAAACAGAATATTTGCATCGTCTGCAACAGAGGCCGAAATGGCGAACACCGGCAGAACAGTTAAAGGTAGATGATGTAGTAATATTGAAGGAAGACAAGCTACCACCCAGCAAATGGCTTTTAGGACGAGTAGTGGAGCTGCACCCAGGGAAAGACAACCTTACGAGAGTGGTCACCGTGAAAACCAAGGATAAATTGTTCAAGAGACCCATTACTAAACTCTGCAGGTTACCATATGAAAACCACGACTCTATCAATCACAACTCCTGTCACAGAAATAAGGACGTAACCACGGGCCTTACTGAAAGTACATCAGAGACATCAGATAGAGAGGAGGAGGGCCAAAACGCTACTCGACGCACATTAAGATCCTCTTCTCTACTCACCACGTTATTAACTTGTGTTATGGTATTCTCATTAACCATAAAGAACTCCGTCGCTTATTCCGTATCATATCCAGATCCAGGCTTATATGTTGAACATCTAGGTGAGGCACAACTGCGACGTGGAACGTTGCGGCTGGACCTTTGCCACAAAGCCCATTTTCAAACCGACATAGAACGAGTTAACGGAGTCATGACCAGCATGGACCAGATGTGCGAGAGAGCTAAACAATTTACTGGTGATGCACACTGTGATATGTTGTTGGAGTACATTAGCGAAAAGAAAGATAAGCTTCTAAACACAATTGATGTGCTTACCAGAAAAGAACTTACAAGAAGAAAAAGAGGCTTATTCGGGCAGTTGTTGCAATCCGTATTTGGGGTTAATGACGAGGCATATAGAGACATTAAGAATTTAGAGTTAAATCAGAAACAACTCATCCAGGAACTAGGAAACCAACATGTACTTCTCCTATCTATGACGCACCACATAAATATCTCTGAAACAAGAATCACGAACAAAGTTAATACGCTCACCTCAAAGATCAACAAAGTCATGGATACATTAAATGATATGGAGCCCTGGCATGCTGCCATTGACGGCAATCGAATCAACATTCATATATTCGCAGCATACCATTCAGCACTAAACCTATTAGATGATCTGACCAACTATTATAACAAGGTAGTAACAGGATTACTAGGGCATGGGTCAGTAACCGATTTCATCTCTCCCTCACAACTAGCCACTGTCATTCAGCAGGCATCTCATAACCTGCCTACCACTCTAGAAATAAAAAGACAGCACACAGGAAGTAATGCTAAACGAATCCATGATCTGTGCATACGACTACTTAAACATTTTAGAACCAGTCCCATTCAAATTGGTGAAGGTCACCCCAATTCCTCGGAGAATGGAAGGGTCGACCTATCTCAACCCTGTGGCTACAAAAAACTTTCTTGCGGTTGATTTCGACTCGCAGAAATACTTCGAACTCACAGAATCCGAGTTCCGTGCATGTGATCAATTAGGAAGCATGCAATACTTATGCTCACCCACCGTACTAAACAACCTGGAAACCAATTCCAATTGCGTCGTTGATGCGGTAATTCGTCGAGAAGCAAAGAAGGCATGTGAAGTTAGTCAAGTGATCTTGCCAAAAAACAGTTGGAAACGCCTCATAAAATCAAACACTTGGCTCTTCCTCTTAGATACTCCGGTGGTAGCATCCATACGCTGCAACCGTACACGGGAGGAGACTACACTTCAAGGGGTAGGCATAATCAACATCGATCGTGGATGCACACTGCAAACAAAGACAATCTCACTTAAGTCAAACCTAGACGAAGTCATTCCAGTTGAAGCAACCCATCATTATCCCGTAAATTATTCGATTCCAGAACTTAAACCTTTCACCGTAGGTCCAAAAAATACCATGGACGAAGAGCCGGTGTTAAGGCCGGTAGATTCTCTTGAAGATATATCAAAACTGGAAATCCCTCTGTATACTGGAACAACAGTTGGCCACCACGCAATTTCAATCAGCGTTGCAGTGGTCTGCGCGCTATTAATTAGCTTCGCAATTTACAGACGAAAGGCGTACTGCAAATGGTGGCCCAACCGTCTGACAAGATCCAGAGGAGCAGATTCCAATGCATCAGACAAACAAGAGGCGCAAGAAGGATATGCTACCATCTCTTCAGCTCGAGCTCCAAAAGGATCAGGGGAGCTTCCTCTCTCTACCATGGAACGCAAATGGACGCAGAAGACTGGCGATAATTCCCAGTCAGAATAAACAGTCAACTTCCCAACTAACCTAAACCTAAGCACAAAATGAACCCTCTCCCTTTATCCACAAATTTCAATCCTCTCTTAATCCAAACCATTCCTTCATTTCGGAAGGCGAGTAGGTGCGCCATAAAACACCCAGTTCCAGAGTCAACCAACTGTGTGCTTGGAGGAAATGCCGCCATGGTAAGGTTGACTACTAACCTATATTTCCAGAAACACGATTTGTCCTTGCTTGGCCCGGGAGCATGTTCGGAGAACAAAGGTGAACGCACAAAATGGAACAACGACCGCACTTCGCCATCGATAATACCTATCAGCACGCGACGATCGTTCACCTGGTATGTCAACATCGAAAAACGCTGACGATCAACTGGTTCAACCCAGTTCAACAGCACCTTTGGCCCAAATCTGCTGACGGTGCAACAAGGGTCATCGCCACCACCTGCAAGAGACACTACCTGAGCTCATCGAGGCAATGCAGAAATAAAGTTGGAAAACAACCACCGACGGGCATACACCACCGCCGCGAAGTAATTAACCGATATACCACCGCGAAGTAATTAACCAATTAACGACATAACTAAGAACCGAATTAATGTGAATTAATGAGAATAAAGTAAAATATGGTAAGTGTCAAGTCTGCAGTGTTTTTATTTTGAAGATTTTTAGTTATCGAAACAGTGTACATCGAACTTTATACCACTCCATACTCGCTCAAAGCTTGCTAAATCTCTTTTAATGCCCTTAATAACATATAGTGATTTAATCTTCTGTAAACTCGATTTATTCTCCCAGCTAAAATTGAATGTAGCATTCAATTCTATTGTCCAATACGTTTATAAAATTCGCCGATTCAATCACGTTTCATCATATTCTCAAGAATTCCTTGGTTGTTCGTTCTCGACATATCTTAAAATTCGGCTTATCATATTCCTCTATGAACTCCTCGTTTCGGGTAAACCGCAATGTCTCCGAGAAAAACTCACATTCCTTCAATCTACTAGAACTAATAATTTACTTATGCCCCATTACTCCCCAGCAAACCAAACTTTCCGAATTCCTACAAGTCGAAAGATTTTCGAAAGCAATACAACCACAAAAACTAAAGCTTTTTATGTGGCGATTAGTCGAAACTAAATCGAAAAGAATTCGGAAAACAATTTCGCAACAATGTCACGACGAAGCCGGTAACAAATTTTCTTAACGAAGTAGGCCAGAAATCGGAACACTTGTCTTAACTTACATCGTGTGTCAAAGTGAAGTGCGCAAGTGCATTATTGTGAAATTGAAGTTTGTTGTATTTTTGTGAGTATTTTTTAAAAGTGTGTTTTTTAAATAGCAAGGTAATAATAATTGTTTCAATTCCATTTAAGAGTTACGGAAATTCGTATATTTTTCCCGAATTCGCAATAGAATTCTGAACAAATTCGGAAAGAAAAATATATGAAGGGGTTGACACGACATCGTTAAAGAATTCTTTTCGAAATCGTTACGGAATTTAGTAAAGTAAATGGCGTGAAGCTTTTATTAGGGGTAAAAAGCTTTGCTAAATCATTACTAAATTTCGTAACGATTTCGAAAAGAATTTCTTTAACGATGTCGTGTCAACCTCTTCATATATTTTTCTTTCCGAATTTGTTCAGAATTCTATTGCGATTTCGGGAAAAAAATACGAATTTCCGTAACGAATTCGTTAAGTTATCTTAAAGATTGGTTTGCTGGGTCGTGCTTACAATCTAAATGTTTATTTTTCGTTCACGTCACTAGTTTGTGGAATTCTGTAGATGTTAAGCGAGCTGGTGCTGTAGGAAAGTTCAGAAGCCAACTTATTGTTAATTTCTCAGCCCCCTAAATTAGTCAATTTAAATAGTAACGTAGTAGTCATTTTAAATTTTTCAATTTCTCTTCTTTTTTTTAAATGTTTTTCTGTAATGTAGGTTACCACATTTCCATACATTTAACATCGCCTTTGGCCTATGTACATTTGTAAAGGCTTGTTCTTATTTGTACAAATATGTTCTTTAAATAAATAAATAAAAATCTGCTGCGGTGCTCTCGATTTTTCCTTGTTTATGTAGCATTTCTCCTAAATTTTCCCGCCTTCCATATACTGCTAAGAATTTTTTTTCTCAAAAATTATCCGCACTGGTCTATTACAGTAGTGGCAATTTATACTCCAAAAATTAGAGGGGTGAATTGAAGTTTAGGTATAAGTTAAATAATTTACTGGGGTGGTAGTAGGTATGGTTTCTAAAAATTGTCTTATATGCAATATGTGCATGTTTATTAAAAATTGGCGGAGTGAACCTCTATTTTGAGGGCAAAGAAAAATAATTTAACTTTAGGGGTTGCTGTGGGAGTAAGCTCTGCAAGTTCGATAGGGTTGATTTTGTGCTCAAACAAATAGCTTACACTAAAGGTTATTTTTACACAGAAAAATGGTAATAAGGGCTGTCCTGGTGGTATTTTCCGATCAAGTTAGAGGGTTGGTTTTATTGTTGTTGAATTCGGGATACCCAAATTAGTAAAAGGTGGCATTTGTATTTCGTTCCTTTGAACGTTTAACTCTTCAAGTACCTTAATAAATAGCAACGCACGTTTGGAAAAGTACCCTTAATTTTCTTTAAAACAGACAAGCAGACTTCCACATTACTTAGATACCTTGTTTAAACCTAAAAAATGATATTATACCTTTTTTATTTGGAGACATCAAGTTTTAACTTCGCTGCTTTTTAGTGCAAACGTCGTCAACGTTCATTCTGTAAATAGTGTTTAAATTTGAAACACACATTTGTTTTACGTTCACATTTTTTTACCCACGGTGGTTATTACACCATTGATTTAGTTCTTTTCATATCAACAGATAATTCGAGTTTGTCCTTAAAAATGTTTGTTCCACCTGGATTTTTAGACAGTCAGAGAGATGTATTACGGTATAACCGCTTACCAACTTCTTCAATTTATCCAAAGAAATTTCGTTCGAAAATTCGATCGACAACAAATCTGCGTCTGGCTCAGCTTTTATTATGGTATCGCGTTTACCTGGCTTGATGTATTCACGCGAAAGAGCCATTTACGTTGACAAACCACCCATCGAAAAGTACTTTAAAACTTTCCCAAAAAACATTCATCATCAAACCAATCTTCAAATAAAATTAACACCTTTTCATTCCCTCGGTAGAGTTACATATTGTCGCTTTAAATTATTTTTGTCGTCAAGCAAAGAATTCAATAACACCCTAAAGTAGTACTGCAATCCATCATTCTCCTTTTGTTATACATAAGATTGTAAATGTGTCCTGAAATAGTGGTGGTAAATAAAGGGCGCCAGTGTTTTCAACCCTTCAATTTATTTCCTGGTAAGAAGCCCCTTCTGTGAATGCTGTCAATTGCCTCAAGGGAAAATAAATTTGTAGCAACGATGCGATTTTACGTATGTATTTTGTAATTTATTTCTATTATTTTTCATTTTATTTTGAATTAAATTTTTAAAATTGAATTGCAATATTTTATAATATATTATATTTCATTATATCATAACATTTGCATTTCTAATGTGTGTAATTATTTTTATTTCAGATTATTCCAAGAGGAGTGCAAAAGGTCTGTTGGTGTACAAATATGTTTTATTTTGTTCTTTAACTACCTGGACTAATTTTCTTTATTTGATACATTTAGTACTTTTTCATATAAGCTTACGTACCTTATTTATGAAAGTACATAATTTATAGCATTACAAAACTCGATCAAACAAATTTCAACGGGCCTTAGCCGCTAAACGGGCACGACCTCCCCCCCTCTTATACAATTTAATGTTGAAATTGAACGAGAAATTGGAAAAACAGTTCAGAAATTATGTGAATGAATGAGCATGATTTGCGGCGATTGAGTGCTTCCAATGTATGTGCCCATTGTGAACTCATCCCAGATAATAATTCTTCTTAGTAACACAACTTTGGTCATTGCTGAGTGCTTCGCAATGTTTTAAGTCGGATTATCAGTCGTTTGAAGGTTGAACGGCAATTCCAAGGCTGAATGAGCCGTTTGATATTCTTCTAGCAACGTGACCGCTAACCCAGAAGAAGCAGCTGCTTACTATTACCAGCGAGCAATAATAATAAGAGTGATAAGCTAGAACAAATTTTCAAAAGTGTTTCATTGTCCTTGAGATCACCTGATAAAAATTTCAATGCGAGTGAAAAAGTCAAAATATCACAGAAGTAATATCTACGACAAAAGGAGGCAGCATTACTTTCACACTACACGCTATAGATAAAAAAATGAAGGGGAAGTAAGGGACAATACAAGTGTAATCAAGTAACGCGAGCGCTGTATCAACACGAAATTTTTACGTATTCATACTCAAATTCTATACCGACACTCGTGCTCTGTTCTAATGTTGCCACCATTTAAATGTAAACATTGCAATAGGGAGGGGGGGAATCAAAAAATTTTCTGTTTCGTTCATACTTTTGTGCTTTTTGCATGGAATGTATCTGCTAATATTTTTTTGGAAGTTTCCCTTAATGTTATTGCGTATTTCTTCTTTCATATGTTTAACTCTTTTACTTTTCCTTGAGTTCCATCTAATCACTCTTGCTATTATTGCTCGCTGCTATTACAATGCCCGAGGAATCTTCTCGAGGCAAAGACATACGAATAAAACAAAATTCACCGAAATGAGTCCATCCGTTCTCGAGATATCATAAAAAAAGCCGTTCCAAACAAAATCTATGAGAAAAAGATAACAATTCGCGAATCTGTCCGATGTATTCTGCCATTCGCACAATCTGTAGCAGTCCATTACTATATGTCAGTGCTCGGATCTTATATAGAAGTTTTCAAACGCCGTGACACAAATAATTTGAAGGGTTCTGCGCACCACGTTGCCCAATTTCATAAATTTTGTTCTATCATTTCCCCTCTTTTAACTTAAAACGGCAACAAACGCAGAAAAAACTCAACAAAATAATTTGGGAAGGGATGTGCGCATGCCGGATGAATAAAGTTAAGTAATCTTTATATGTAATGAGCAGAGCTTTTAAATACATGTAAAACTCCTGCTCAACAAAGGCAGTTTATCCATCGTAATAAGCATAATTTTACTATAATTATGCTAAATATTTCTCATCCCTAAATTTAAAATAAATTAAAAGAATTGCTGGAAAAATTTCTTTTAAAGATATGAGCATTTTCATTCATAAATTGAGAGTTCTCCGCAGCCGCAAGCAACACAACCTCCCCAGGCAGAAGCGCGCTTGCGACTGGCGGAAAATGTCAAAAATCTAGTAATCAAAGTGATAAAAACACAAATATCGTATTTTTTAGTAGAAATTACTACAAATTATTTCTGTGGCATATGTGTAAAATATAAAAACCTTAAAATAAAAAAATATATAAAAACCGGTGTTTTTCAGTCATAATTTGTAAATTTTTTAAATAATCATTGAAGTCCCAGAAAGATACACCTCCCGGTAGCAATACGCAGTCGCCACTGATTACATGGCAACAAGTGATTTGATAGGAGGAGTTAACTGAAGCTTTTGTCTGAACTTTTAAACATTTTTAAGAGCTTAGCTGGGGAATATGCGCGGGATGTCACGAGGTTTGAAAACAACTATACTTCCCAGATCCGACGAATCTTTGTACTTTTTCAGCTCTCTCAGCTAAACTTTCTGTTATGGTGTTGTGCTTTTGACTTTCAGAAAACTTTGAGAGCTTTTTTATTGAAATGTGTGAAAATGGAATGATCCCAGTAGGAATTCTAGGAAGGCCTTACCGATGGAGCACTGAAATAAGTACTCATCTGGTAAGGGGTACCCCTTATTTTCTTGGTGCTAGATGAGCCCTTACAAACCCCATTACAAGAGAAGGCAGATGGTAAGGTGTAGTCCAGAATTATACCCAAACAAGTGAGAATCTGCCCGATGACTCAAGGGAGCGTTCCTGGAGTTTTCATAAATTTTATAGAAAAAAAAAAACGGGCAATTATATTCGTCGACATAAAATGCGACAATAGCATACTCGATAGCCCGGCTCTCACTCAATACGGAGGACAAGCAGCTTTGGAGAAGTGGAGAATTTAGTTGGGGGACTGCTTAGGTAAAGCCACTCTCGGGCTTGAAAAAAAAGCGTTTGTAAAAGATGAACAAAACAAAAGCATTTCGATACCGGATCACATATCCACAGGCGCCCATGAATATCTCTTTTTTCAATGTTCCATTTGCTGCCTTACTATACCCCTTACAGATGAGCAGTTCTTTCAGTACTCTAAGGTAAGTACTAAAGTAAGGCCTTACCCCCTATGACATCGTGTGTAAAAGTAAGCACTTCTGTAAAAGGGTGTGGTAAGGCCTACCCCTTACCAGTAAGTGCTGATTTCAGTACTTCTGTAAGCTTACCGGTCCTATTTTTCCTATCCCGTACATCCATACACAGTGATGCAAAAGCTCTAATTTTGATTTAGTTCAACTACAACTGCAAGCAGTTCATACCCAGTAGGACCGGTAAGCTTACAGAAGTACTGAAATCAGCGAAATTAATTTGAAGACACCTACTTTTCCCAACTTTGAAGTTCCGTTATGCAAAAACCAAGCATTTATATACATAAGTTACCAAAAACATCAAAATTTAAGGAATTTTGTGTAGATTGGTCTTGGTTTCAAAAAATTTCCGTTTTTCTTGAAATTCTAGGAGAAGAATTGTAAGTTTAACCTAACTCCTAAAATTATGTCTTGAAAATGCGAAATTAATTTGAAGACACTTCAAATTACGCTCATTTATCTGAAAAATTGTGGGCGCAACGCCCAAATTTTGAACCCGATTATCATACCCATTCATATTGTCAGTAAATTTGAGTGATTTAAAGTTCGATCGAGTCAAAGTTTCATTGTTATAGTGTTTTTTATATTATGGTTCGAGGATTAAAATTGAATGACGTAGAAAGGGGACAAATCCTTGAATAAAAGGATGCAGGGTTGTCAAAAGGGGCAATTGCATCGAAAATTAGAAGATCTATCATTTGTAATTTTCATGTTTTGGGTGATAATTGCGGTGTCAAGAATGCCACAGGTGCTCTAAAAAATTGGCAAATCCTCAGAATACCCGCATATTTCCAGAAGAAACCGTTGGAAAACTTAGTCCTTCCGCTATTAAATTGAAACTAGATGTTTCAATTGGTGTTAGACGTATCCAACAAATTTTGCAAGCCAATCCGTACTTAATGCACAAAAAGCCGGCTAAAAAATCTTTGCTTACTGCAGAATACAAAGTTGGTCGCCTTGCTTTCGCTGGAAGTCACATGTCCTGGACTCACAATTGGCAGAATGTGATGTTCAGTGATGCAAAAAAAATTAATCTGGATGGTCCTGATGGATGTGCAATTGGCAATTCGCATATTGGCAGGATCTAGGAAGAGCACCATAAGTCCAAATGAGCAGTCATTCAGGAGGCGGGAGCGTTATCGTGAGGGGTGCATTTGGTTTCTTCGACAAAATAAGGTTGTGCTGGGTTGCGGTACGAATGAATGCGGACAGCTACGTGGAACTCCTAGAAATGATAATAGATAAGTATCCTGAGGTCATCGCTAGACCGAACTTTATTTTCCAGCAGGATAACGCGCCCACACCCACTGCTAGGAGAACAAAACAATGGTTAGCAGAAGCAAACATCCCTTTAATGGAGTGGGCCCCATGAAGTCTTGATGTCAATCCAATTGAAAACCTGTGGGGATGAATGGCCCGGAAAATCTAAAATAACGGAACTCGATTCAACAGTGATTCAACCAAATATTAAGATGTAAAAAAAATTAATGGTCTAGGATGTGAAGTATCAAGTCCGTATTTGAACGTGACAACGTCTGTTATTACGTTTTGTATTATTTTCTCAATTAATAAATATATTTCGAAGCAATTTTTTTTTGTGTGCGGGACATTTTCACACGCGCGTATTAGAAATATGATAGTGTCTTCAAATTAATTTCGCATTTCCATGGTATAATTTTAGGAGTTTGCTCAAATTAACCGTTCCCCTTCTAGAATTCCATGGAAAACGAGATATTTTTTAATCCAAAACCAATCTATGTACATAAAATTCCCTAAATTTTGATATTTTTGGTAACTCATATAAATACTTGGTTTTTGCATAACGGAACTTCAAAGTTGAGAAAAGTAGGTATCTTCAAATTAATTTCGTGGACTGTATCTTGTAGCTATTTATCGCACGACCTCCGAGGCAAATTTTATCTTGGGCCTTCAAGATTGCTGTATGCACAGTAGGCAATATAATAATAGAAACATGCGAAGCATTATGAAAAGACTTGTCCCTTTATGTAACGTGGCCTAATGAAGATGAGTGCAGAGAATAAGCTAAGATTTTTGTTCAGGTTATTCAATGCCCAATTGTGTTGAGTCAATAGATGAGAAACATATAAATATAAGGTGTCCTCCAAATGTCGATTCTGAGTTCTTCAACTATAAAGGTCACCACAGCATCGTTCTACTAGCGGCTTGCGATGTCAATCTATGTTTTATTTTGGTTGACATAGGGGCTTTCGGTAGCAAAAGCGATGGTGGAATATTTGCATATAGTGCCTTTGGGAAACGTATTATCAACAAAACTCTTCCTGTTCCACCGCATAACTTTCTTCCAAACTTCGGGATTACTTTGCCTTATTATTTTATTGGCGGCCGAGCATTTCCACTTCCAAATTTTCACATTTCACAATTTTTACAAAATGAACAACAACTCGTATTGTCCAGTGAATTATATAGATCACATTCAGAATGAAAGCGTTGTGTTGTGGAAGGCCTATGCCCTATGGCGTCAAGAAATAAGACCTTTAGTGTGTTTAAGTCAAAACAAAGGCTTTAATGCAGCAGGAAGTGCCTTCGAAGTAAGATATATTTTAAGGGATTATTTAATTTACAGACGAAACATTTCATTTATTTTGAACAATATATTTCACAAATTAAAAAATAAAAGAACTGCAAAAGTAAAATATTTCAACTTAAATAAAAATTCAATTGAAAAAATAAATATTATTAATCTTGCAGGGAGAAAAGAAAAAAATAATTAATTAATAATAAAACACACGGCGTTTGGAACACGATTATTTATTTAACCTCTATCTCCAAAGGTTCACGACTGACTGTCTAACAAAATAAAAAAAGAGAAAAAGAGAGAACAAAAACTTCTTACAAGTGTTACTCTAAGTTCTATATGTATGTGTGTACGATGAGTTAGGTACTTCGTATATCCAACAATTAGCAAATACTTTAACAAAAACAAAATATTTCAGCAAAAATAACATTTCATTAGATTTAAAAACTAGTGGGATGTTGTGCCTAGAGACTAGCCACTAATTACGCTTTTTCATGGTATTCTTTCTGTTGAATAACACTTCAGATTGGATGACAATATATTAAGTGGAGATTGATCCGCACTCACTTCCGACCCGCCGGATCTGGGAATCGAGGCCACTGCCCAAAGCAATTACTCAAAAATTATGGAAAAACAAAATAATATGGCCTCGATTCCCAGATCCGACGGCGCGGAAGTGAGTGCGAATTTGACACTTTGCGATTCTCAAATTCGCAGTCGCGGATTCAATTAAATCAAAAATTCGGAGTGAAGACTCACACGCTAATGAAATACCCGATGTCGGATTATCTTAGGCGCATTTGTGGTTTCAAATCCTCAGAAAATTTGTTGCGGATCACACTTTTAAAGCACGGAAAATGTTAAAGAGAGATTCGCGGTTGCAGATTTGAGAATCGCAAAGTCTCAAATCCGCACTCACTTCCGACCCACTGGATCTGGGAATCGAGGCCAATAATTCGAAAGTGTCAAATTGAAAAAAAAAAAAAACAAAACAAAACACATCACACATGTAAACACTATATAATAATGTAAAACGAATCTAAACATTTTTCTATGGATTGGAGGCAAATCTAAAATCACTTTGCACAGCAGAATTAGGTGTATTATTTTACTTAAACAAACATTATTGTTAAAAATTCAGCTTACCGCGCCTTTTGTATTTATTTACACTTCAATTTAACTTTATTTTTTATTTTTAAAGAAAATATTATCATGCACGCACTTCACTTTTCTTTAAATGTAGAACATCTACTGAAAAACACAGGCACCTGTTTATCCATAGCATATATGCACGTGCACGCGCACAAGTACCCCCACTTCGCAAGAGACCAACACCAATAATTACCCGCCAAAAATATGAAAGAATTGATATATTTTAATTGCACCCCATCTATGACAAAGAATAGTAAACACCATCTATGGCAATATTACATTACTCTTCGTTTTACCTATGATTATCAATTTCCATAAAATATACAAAATACATTTCATAAATAATAGAAAATCTGTTGTCATAAATCAGTTGTTTACTTCCTTCTAAAGTTTATACATATCTTGCATTGGAATGTACCTTTTTATGAAAGCATGAATAGGTTTATTGCCACATTCTTACGAGTTAGAGTTTGGAATAATGGGTTGGTGCTAGCTCGGGGTGCGACAGGACCCGGGTTCGATACTGGTGATGACCGCGTACTGTTTTTTTTTTAAGTTATGATGATTTTGGTAGTGTTTGTTAAATACTTTATTAAGTTTTAGATTACGCAAAGTCTCACAACTTATAACCTACATAAGCCTTTAACAAAAACTTTGCAAGATTAATTATATATAGCGTTGGTCAGTGTAATACTTATGAATCTCCATGGCCAAACTAGGATACAGCATTATGACAATAATTAAATCAATGCAACGTGAAATAAAAGTTGTAGTTAAAAACGGATTTGGCTTATTTAGCTTATTATAGATTGAGTTATAGCTCACAATTGAATATGTTCCAAAGGTTTTAATTAGTCGCCGCTTTGAGATTTTATCATCAACGCAGGCTTAGTTTATTATACTACAATAAATTCATCATAACTAAAAAAGCTAAAAAACAGTAAATTCATCAAGAATCGAACCTGGTCCTTTCGCACCCCGATCTAGCGCCTTCCCATTACTCCAAACACTAACTTGTAGGAATGTGGCATGCTTTCATAAAAAGGTACATTCCAATGCAAGATATGTATAAACTTTAGAAGGAAGTAAACAACTGATTTATGACAACAGATTTTCTATTATTTATGAAATGTATTTTGTATATTTTATGGAAATTGATAATCATAGGTAAAACGAAGAGTAATGTAATATTGCCATAGATGGTGTTCATTATTCTTTGTCATAGATGGGGTGCAATTAAAATATATCAATTCTCTCAAATTCTTGGCGGGCAATTATTGTATAATTCTTTCAGCAGTATCTCCATGAAAGATGCGTTAGTTTTTCGAGTTATTTGTTTGAATATTTTCGCAATTCTTCACAATCTTCACTTAATATATTGTCATCCAGACTGAAGTGTTATTCAATAGAAAGAATACCACGAAAAAGCGTAATTAGTGGCTAGTCTCTAGGCACAACATCCCACTTTTGTTTTGTTATTCTATAGAGATACATACAAATTTAGTTAATAAAAACTTAAAAATATGCTTTTAAACAAAGGGCTGCAAAAGTTTTTAGATATGGGGCAAATCGTTTGTAAAATTTTTGTAAAATATTAAAAATTCTGAGAAAAATCACTTCCTTATATTCATGGACTATAAGGATGGTCTTAAATACATCGTTCGTGAAATTTATAAATTTCCATTCAATTCAGTAAGCGTTTATATGCCCTGGTAAAAATTAGATATCTACTTTTCGTTTTAAACCTACCAAATGTTTCGTTTAAATCATACATATTTTTTGTGACAAATCCACAGCGAAGTTCGATAAAATTAAATTTTTGGTTTGGTCTACAGCACCACCTACATGACTAAAAACTATAATAAAATGAACAGCATATAAAATATGCATATAAACAAATAAATACTTTATATTATTTCCGCGAAATTTCTTAATGATTTATAAAGCCGCCGAAGAGCCATAAAAACTCAAGAAAATGATTTTTTTTGCACTTTTAATTAAATAAATGTTTATGTTCTCCTGAGTATCATTATTAAATAATATAATTTTTAGTGAGAAATAGAATTAAAACATGTTACACCGAAGTAAAAAAAAATTTTTATTTCACCATTTTGCGGTCGGGGATTGAACTTGGTTCGCCTGGGATAGGACTCCAGCGCAGTTTCAGTTTTAAAAGCATTTTATTTACCTTAACATCTATCTTAATATAAATTTAACTAAACGCTTAAAGTTAATTATTCTAGCCTATTCTAATCTATCTAACTTACTGGCCCTCAGCAGGCACTCTAAATTAATCTATGTCTTAAATTAGCTTATGCCTTTCGGCTAAAACTTATCTATTTTATAATTATATTTTATCTCTAGAAGGAAAACATTATCAACTTAATTCTAAGAAAAATTGGAAAAAAAAACTTAGACACTATATTTATTTTATATAAAACCTTACAACTACTTAATTCTATGGCTTAGATCTACCACTATCTGGGCGGGGGGCAGCGGAGACGATTAAATCGTCTCAGGTGACCCCCCTCCAGGCGACGGGCTTCCACAGACTCGAGTGATGCTAGAGCTCAAGTTCGTGAAAGCTCGCACCACTTACTTACAAGCTAATTAACCTAAACACAAAACTATCCGGACGGGGTACAGCGGAGGACCTGCCTCGGATGTACTCCGTCCAGGCGACGAGCTTCCACGGGCTCGTGTTAGCAAAACTAACAAAACAAACAAAGAACAGACAAACAACAACAAAAACAGACAAACAAAACTAACAAAAGCTCGTGGCAGCTCGCACGTAAGCTTACTTAAAACTAAATCTATTACTAAGTAAAAACTATATCTAATCCTATCTAAGCCCTAAGCTAATCGTTAAGTCTAAATTACAAGCTAAACTAGTCTATATCTAATAATTTAAGGGCGAATACCCAATAATTAGTCGCCCAACCACCAGTACAATGAGTAGGCGTTGGCGGCATCTTTTTTGTCTCTTTCTGGGATTCTGGTACTGAACCTCAAGAGCTCCTGAACATTCCCATCCTCTTCCGTATAATTATATCGCTTGTCACACGCCCTGCGATGCAAGTGGTAGAAGAGAGGCACCCCCGATCTATCTTGGACCAATCTTTTTGAATCCAGGTACACAAATGTCTCTGGAGAAATAAAGCCGCGCTCACAAGCTGTTTTGTGGTATCTCGCGTTCGGGTAGAACGCTCCCCGAATGAGAGGATTGTCGCTCTCCGTCGCTCTAGCAATATGACCTCGAATCAACTTGATTATGAAGTTGTCGATCCTATTAACAGATGCCTTATCGTAAAGAACATTGTTGGCGTGAAACTTCGTGAAGCCAGATTCGGGTGTCCGATACAACCTTAAGCACGCCCGTAAGCATTGTCTTTCGAAAACCCGAAGCTTTTCCATATAAAAGGGAGATATGTTGAACCACACTGGGCAACCATAAGTTAGCATCGGTCTGACCAAGGCTTGGTAGCAGATCACCTTTACCCGAGAGCTTAGGTGTCTGCTGTAGAAAAGCCTTTTAGTCATGTGAAACGCCTTGTTTGCCTTGTCCAGAGCAGCACTTACATTTCTATTGAAATACAAGTACTGATCCAGCCAAAGCCCAAGGTATTTCACTTCCGATTTCCTTTCTAATGCTTGTCCAGCATTGTTCGAAATTTTAAAAGTTTTCCAGTTCCTCTGTACATCGTAGGAAGCTCTTTTTAGAACAGTACGAAAGAGGATCGATTCGCATTTGCTAACATTGATCTTCAACTTCCAATCATCACTATAGCGTTCGATTGTTTCGAAGTCACGTTGTAGGAGCGTCTGGATCACTCCAATCTTCGGCCCCGTCCTGTACACAATCAGGTCATCCGCATACGCCAAAGCGAAGCGGAGTGAACTAATTAGGTCACTCGTAAAGATATTAAATAAGAGCGGCGAGTTTACCGCGCCCTGTTGCAGACCATTTTTAATGTCAAAGACCCTACTGGAAGTGAAGTTGCCACTTTTGACGACGAACTTCTTCTTTGAGATCATATTATAAATCGTGTATAGCTGGGGTCCTGACATGCCAAGTCTGACCAGTTTGTAGAGAAGACCTTCGATCCATACTGTATCGAACGCCTTCTCAAAATCGATCAGGCATGCTCCGGTACACTGGCCTTTCATAAAGTTCCAGTGTATGTCTGATACCAATTTCGACACGGCATGAATAGTGTCATGCCCTGCCCGGAAACCGAATTGGTTATCGGGAATTATCTTTTTTTCCTCAACCCATTTGGATAATGATCTATTAATCACTATTTCAAACACCTTGCTGATATTCGGAAGCAAACTAATTGACCGAAGATTAGCAGGGTTACTTTTATCTTTACCCTTTTTGGGTATTGGGTACACCACTGCCGTCTTCCAGTGTCCTGGAAAATGGGCATTGTTTAACGCGTTGTTAAACAAAGTGGTGTATATGTCTATGGCTACCAAAGGCAAATTCTTTAGCACGATGTTTGGGATACCATCCACCCCGGACGACTTCTTATTGTTTAGGTGGCGAAATATTAACAGGAGATCAATTTTTCTAATGAAAGTAGAATTTAGTTGAGCCGCGGGAATATCATTCGCTGGGCAGTCTTCACTGAATTCGATGATTGATCGATTCTCAGATTTCCAAGCTTCAATTTCATTAGATAATCTGAAATGGTTCAGTAAGGCCCTATTCTCAAGGTCAAAATTCGCCCGAACACTGGTGTTCACCGAATAAATTCCCTGGTAGTAGGACCCCACGAAATCCACCTTCTCCTGCTCGTCCTCTATACAATAATTGTCGTCTATGCGGTTGATTTCTTCCGGATTCAAGCCCGCAGACCTCAATAGCTCTTCGTTAGACCGAGTCCGAGGGATGCGCAACTTGTCTAATCGGTTATGGGTTTTGCTCCTAAAGATTTTATTTATCTGTGGGAACATGCTCGCGCTATTAGTTTGAATAGCACGAATCTTGTTGTTCCAATACAGATTCACAGAATGTGAGTATTGTTGTTTCAATAGATGTTGGAGATTTTTCATAACCGATTTAAGAGTTACGATCTCCGGACTCGTTCGGTCTCGAAACTGGCGGTGAAGGGCTTTCAGTCTCGTCAACACTAGACTTTTGTGTTTGTGCAGTGCGTCGATTGTTGCAGTCCTGTAGCAGTCCGTGCTGTTCTTTTTTTTCGTTCTTGGTATAGTCTTATCCATCGTCTGTATAATGAGATTGTCCATATTTTTGAGATATGAATCAATCTCGTTGTTGGTTAGGTTCCTGGTCGTTGGAGGTAGGAGTCTGGTATTCTGTATTGCCCTTTCCATAGCCTTCTCGAATTTTGGCCAGTGCATCTTTTGGTATGCAAAAGGGTGCACTTCGCAATATTCCAGAAGTTCTACGGAATCGTCAGGGACTTGTACTGTTATTTCAAGTCCATAATGGTCGCTGTCGTAGGGCACTGTTGTTAAGCAGTTTGTCTCGTTCGTATTTATCCCTGGTAGCCCCATCCGAGAATCTAGCAGGCATAAATCCAGAAACGACCCACCGCCTGGGTATGATGGTATGTCTGTAGCGAGAAGATTAATTTTTCGCTGAATTCTATTTTGGACCAACCAGTCATTCAGTTGGCTGCCCCTGGTATTAGCTGTTTGGTTTCCCCATGCCGCATGACGTGCGTTTAAATCTCCGGCCAATAAGTAAAAATTTTGCTCCGACTCCAGTTGAAGCGTTTGAAAGAGCAAGTTCAATTCCTCTATAAATAGCCTGGATTGAGAAGTTTGGGGTGCGTACGCGGCAATTATATACAACCTTCTGCCACTAGACAGAGGGATGTATATAACGCACGCTTCTAGCACCTGAAACCTTTCTATATCCCTGCTATACACGATTTTATATTTCAGGGAAGTCTTTATTAGTATTAGTAGGCCTCCGCCTTGTATGGCATTAGGTCGATCACGCCTAATTACCACATAATCTTTGTAATCCATTTTGTGCTTCTCGCTTAGTTTAGTTTCACTAGCCAAAAGCACATCCGGATTTTGGTTCTGCAAGAGGGTTAGTAGGTTCGCCCTTCTCTCGTTTCGTATCAACGAGTTGACGTTCACCGCAATGACCTTGATCGTGTCCTCCCTGCGTAATAGGACTCCAGCGCCTTACCTCTAGGCTACCGACATTTTATTACAAAACTCTTTTTTGTTGTTTAAATATACTTCTGGTTGATTGTGACAAATCCACAGCGAAGTTCGATAAAATTGAATTTTTGTTTTGGTCTACAGCACCACCTACATGACTATAAACTATAATAAAATGAACAGCATATAAAATATGCATATAAACAAATAAATACTTTATATTATTTCCGCGAAATTTCTTAATGATTTATAAAGCCGCCGAAGAGCCATAAAAACTCAAGAAAATGATTTTTTTTTGCACTTTTAATTAAATAAATGTTTATGTTCTCCTGAGTATCATTATTAAATACTATAATTTAGTGAGAAATAGAATTAAAACATGTTACACCGAAGTAAAAAAAAAATTTATTTCACCATTTTGCGGTCGGGGATTGAACTTGGTTCGCCTGGGATAGGACCCAAGACCCTTACCTCTAGGCTACCGATAAATGAACTTTATTAGAAATCTCTTTTTTGTTGTTAAATATACTTTTGTTGTTAAATATACTTCTGGTTGAAATTTCCAGACCATTTTCTCAGTTTTTGGTCTTTTGACCAAGAGCTACATTTTGAGATATTTCCCAAGTCTGTATCTGCAGTACTTTCAGAGATGAAAGTAGGCTTCAGACGGACAGACGGACAGACGGACAGAGCCTCTGTATAAGCTTTTTTTTTTTGAAAAAGCTAAAAAAATTAAATATTACAAAAAAAAACAATAATTAAATTTATAAAAAAATCCAATATTAGATACTCACCAAAAACATCACACAATTTTTCTTCTATTTATCTGAATAGAGTGCAGCGGTCTGTCAGGTTTTTACTTTTAAATTTTTTTAACCGTCCCGTGGTTGAGATGCCCTTACTGTAAATAAAAGAACGAACACATGCTAAGTTGCTGCAGTAATTTTACTCGCAAGGAAATTCATAAAGGATTGAACAGGATTGGATGGATGCATGCGGTTTTTTAACACCGAGACCAGTTCTGAAAATTCATTACTGGCTTTCACTAAAGTTTGTTTTTGTAAATTGCGAAAATTTTTTACATCAGATTCGCTTTTCTGATTAGCCTGGAATCGTGTTCCATAAATGAGGAGGAACAGTCCTCAATGATATCACTTTCAATCATGTCACTTACTTCAAATGGGTCTTGGCTTTCACTGTATATGTATGTATGTCCTAAAAGAAAGGTGAACGCTTATAGCTTAGAATAAAAATCAAGTTATATTAATGTACCGTCTTGGTTTCAAGTTATCCGAAAGAAATGTGAGTTGGTCGAAAGCCGCCAATTCGATTTAATGGCGTCTCCCAATCCACTTCCAGACCGACGGTTTTTTTTCTTATTTTTTTCAATTTTAAATCTATCCCTTAAACTTTTCCACCTCTTTCGCGCTCTATTCGCTACACAATAATATACATAATTATTATATTGCATATGTATGTATATATGCATTTTCTATAATTATAAGATGCTTACTAGTAGTCCAGTCAATGCACGGAAAAAACGGCCAAACCTGGAAATCCTGCCAAACAGCACCAATTTGTACCATAATTTGGATTTGGGTTCTGCTTACTCTCTATTTCAAAATTGTCAAAGAGCCGAGAGTTGCTTTTTATTTGTTAGGGATATAAACTACCCCTATTCGAAAATCATTGTAGAATTGTAGATTTAAGCGTTTAATCGATAGAAATTATCATTGCATCATGAATTACTAGCTGCAACCCTTTTGAAAATGACCCCATATAAAAACAATTAGTAGGGGTTGTTGTAGGGGTTGTTAAAATTTGATTTAAAAAATAAGAAAAATCTAAATTTTTGAAGTTATACTTCTTTAGGCGCGTTTTGAAAAATATAATGAGAGTGAATTTTGACGATTTCGCAACGCAACGCAACCGAGGATATGGGCGAAGGGGTGGAGGCAATGGAGGGCAAGCATTTCAACTTCCATTCTTCATGCGCACTGGGATTATCATTATTATGCACGGTATACAGAAAACGAAAGTAATGTAAAAGCGACGGCAGCTTCGAATACCGTAAAAAATGGGCGCCTGGTGACGTCAGCCGTAATGCTGAAACAACAACAACAGCTTCGATTTTATATCTGAAGTGTCCCCCCGTGACATCACTACTAAAATACCGTATACGGTATACAGTCTTTTACATTACCTTGTTTCTGAATACCGTGATTACTATGGGCATATGAAAACTCGCAGCCGATGCCGGTTCACGATGTCGATGAGTGAGGGGGTTTTTATGCTGAGGCTATGGAGGGAAATAAATTTCATGTTCGAGTCATCAGCTAAGCGTATGTTTGGTTTTTCGTGGGCCTAGGAATAATCGTAGTTTTTATTGTGTGCTATTTGTGGGTGAGGAGTTTTACTGGATGGAAGGCAATTTCTCTAACTCGTAGTGTAATATCATAGACTCGCCAAGTTTTTAACTTGTAAAAGTGGCAAAATATTGCATTTTAACATTTTTTACTGCACGTGCATTACCGGTGATAAGTTAGTTAGTGATCCGAGTGAATAAATTGAATGAAATTGATAAGGTGATCAGTTTTGTTTACATTCATGGTGGTTTTTTAGTGTTAATTTAGGGAAAAAATGTTGAATTTATGTGGTAATGAAATAAAAAGTGAATTAAAAATGGTTAAAAATTATTACGGAATAGTTATTAAAACATAAGTGCAAGTACCACCACACAACATAAATAACAAAAATTTTGAACTTTTTCCTACACATTTTTCTGCTTTAATATTTTTAAAAATTATTCTTTAACAAGCTTTAATCACTTTAAATTCACTTTTAACTCAATAACCACACAAATTCAACATTTTTGCCCTAAAATAACTCGACAAAACCACAGCGAATGTAAACAAAATTGGTCACCTTCACAATTAAACCATTAAAACATATTGGTTCACTCAATTGTGATAGTGATCAAAACACGTATATTACAACACTGATGAAGAAGATACCTAAATCTTTTCACACATTGTGAGACACACACGCATACACACACAAAATGATGTTTTGCCGCTGCAAAAAGGGTTGTGGCTCAGCCTGCGGGTGCCGAAGAGTAAAACTCTTCTGCAATTGAACTTGTTAAACATGCAGCAGAGACAATTGTCCTAATAGGGGCCCAATTATAGATCAAGAGGCAAGCGAAGAAGAAGAAGAGAATGAGGCAGGCTTGGAAAGGAGTGAGGATGAAGAAGAAAAGGAATTTTAATTATATTTTTTGATAAATTTTTTTTTAATTCAAAAAATATAAAGCTTAAGATCTATAATAAAAAAACATTTGACATTGGATATTCCAGTTGGTAGTGCCTTGGGATAGGAGGAACTGTATCTGTTAGTTTTTAAGGAAAAATGTAGAAATATTATTTTAAGTTATCAGGAAAAAATAAAAAGTAATTTATAATACCAAAATAATGTTTTTTTTAAGCACTTCAACAAGTTCTATGAGCTTTCACTGAAAAAAGCATTGTTTTTGGATTATATCACGTTGAAACTTAGAATTTTGACATTTGACGAAGAAGAACCAACATTTAACAATACTCCGTTAGTATTGGGGCTAGTGATATTAGAAACCCAGTATTTTTTTTTTTTTGTTTTTTTTATAAGTTACATTTTTCTCCGAATGATTTTTCCATAAAATACTTATTTTCAGAGCTATTCGTGAAAAACCGTCCGAAAACGGTTTTTTTTAAAAAACAGTGGGTGTGTGTACTTATGTACACGCATTAGAAGTTATACTTCTTTGGCGTGATTTTAAGACTAATTTTTAATTTCTACACAAATATTTTATTGGATTCTTTCTATTTTCGTGCTTTGGAAGGTGCAAGCATTATTATGCCGACCCGCTCAAGGCTGTCGGTTATACCGTATTCCAATCCTAACTAAAATCACCAACTAGTTGGGTCATTAGTCCTAATTACAATTATCTTAAGATGGGCTTAAGATGCCTCATGTAATTCTCTTAAGACTGGCTAATTTTCTACCAAACGTAATGTTAAGCTTAATATGCGTCGCAAAGCTGGATCAGCATTTATTTACCTGATAATACTACTGGTACTTCTAAGCCCAACTCACTTCTTTTTTGTTCATTTCCGCCTTAGCTTCTGATTGAGGAATTTAGCTTCTCCTCCACTTTAGTCAGTAGATCAAACGATCGTACCATTATAGTCTAAGACGTTCGTTGCTCTTAGCTGTGCCTTTAGCTGTAGGTTACAGTGCAGCAGTTTGCTCGGCTAATCTCCGGCAATCCAAAAGGACATCGTCTGTGTCCTCTGTCACAATGAGGAATTCCAGGCGTTGCGTAGACTCATTTTGCCGGTATGCTCTCGTAACTCACCTGTGGGTTCATCGACCTTGGGTAGATTCGGCCGTGTTCATAAATGCAAGGTTTGTTTGGTTGCAAGCAGGCAGATTAATCATTTGCGAATTATTCATGGTTGCTTAAATGAACGCATTTAACCATTTTTAAAAAGCTACTGTCTGCCCACTTGAATTTATTTGGCAGCTAGTTTTTTTTCTTCGCGAATCCAAACTAGCAAGTACTTTGAAATGCATGCATGGGTTGCGATCATTTGCAAATGTACTTGCATTTCAGAACACTTTGCTTTTTTTCAGTTCATACATATAATAATAAACTTAATAGCTAAAGGATTGGAGTTGCAATGCTTGCCCTTTATAGCCTCTATCCCTTCGCCTATATCGTCCGCAGGTCGTATCAGAACATCAAAATTGGCAGCGTGCAGTTAATTAGGGCATGAGATAAAAATGCAGCACGCTGCAATCAAAAGTATTTCAATTGGCAGAGGCTGGTAAAATGACAAGCAAAGCAGCGTGCTGCATGTTCATATCATGTCTTAAATTTGCAATACGCTGCATATTTGAGGTTCAGATAGGGCCTCCAGCAAACCCATCGTAGCTACAGCCCTGGAAGCAGCCGGTGACGATCCTACGTTTGCTTGAATGGAGGACATTTCTCGTGTAATATTATAACATAGTGCAGCCAAGTTTTTAAGTTTATTTTTGCAATAAAATGTTGTAAAATGTTGTATTTTTCTGCACCTGGATTACCAGTGATTAGTGTTTCAACAATTTCAAAAAATTGAGTGAACCAATATGTTTTAATGGTTTAATTGTGAAGGTGACCAATTTTGTTTACATTCGCTGTGGTTTTGTCGAGTTATTTTAGGGCAAAAATGTTGAATTTGTGTGGTTATTGAGTTAAAAGTGAATTTAAAGTGATTAAAGCTTGTTAAAGAATAATTTTTAAAAATATTAAAGTAGAAAAATGTGTAGGAAAAAGTTCAAAATTTTTGTTATTTATGTTGTGTGGTGGTACTTGCACTTATGTTTTAATAACTATTCCGTAATAATTTTTAACCATTTTAAATTCACTTTTTATTTCATTACCACATAAATTCAACATTTTTTCCCTAAATTAACCCGAAAAAAACCACCATGAATGTAAACAAAACTGGTCACCTTATCAATTTCATTCAATTTATTCACTCGGATCACTAACTAACTTATCACCGGTAATGCACGTGCAGTAAAAAATGTTAAAATGCAATATTTTGCCACTTTTACAAGTTAAAAACTTGGCGAGTCTATGATATTACACTACGAGTTAGAGAAATTGCCTTCCATCCAGTAAAACCCCTCACCCACAAATAGCACACAATAAAAACTACGATTATTCCTAGGCCCACGAAAAACCAAACATACGCTTAGCTGATGACTCGAACATGAAATTTATTTCCCTCCATAGCCTCAGCATAAAAACCCCCTCACTCATCGACATCGTGAACCGGCATCGGCTGCGAGTTTTCATATGCCCATAGTAATCACGGTATTCAGAAACAAGGTAATGTAAAAGACTGTATACCGTATACGGTATTTTAGTAGTGATGTCACGGGGGGACACTTCAGATATAAAATCGAAGCTGTTGTTGTTGTTTCAGCATTACGGCTGACGTCACCAGGCGCCCATTTTTTACGGTATTCGAAGCTGCCGTCGCTTTTACATTACTTTCGTTTTCTGTATACCGTGCATAATAATGATAATCCCAGTGCGCATGAAGAATGGAAGTTGAAATGCTTGCCCTCCATTGCCTCCACCCCTTCGCCCATATCCTCGGTTGCGTTGCGTTGCGAAATCGTCAAAATTCACTCTCATTATATTTTTCAAAACGCGCCTAAAGAAGTATAACTTCAAAAATTGACATTTCCACTCTCGAATAAGTCGGAAAGTATTGACTTTCAGTAAAAACTTTATATAACAAAAGTTGCTTAGAATTAGCCAATCTCCATTTCTCCCTCGAGAAGGAGTGGCGTCCACCCTGAGGGTAAAAGCATCCCTCGGCACATTGACAACTTTGAAGTAGAGGGTAAGTAGAACCTACAGCCAAATTTTGGTGCATATCGGTGCTGTTTGGTAGAATTGCCAGGGACTATAGGTACTATTATTTGGATATACTAAGCCCTAAATTTTTCTTGACTTTGGTGTTGCGGTAGCCTTTGCTTTTAATATTCCTAATAATTTCATTTTCACGGACCGCTTCAATCAATTTTTAGCTTTTTCAAAAAAAAAAAAGCTTATACAGAGACTCTGTCCGTCTGTGGCCTTCTTTCATGTTTGAAAGTACTGCCACTACC